>JAGSMT010000100.1:1200000-1681024 GCA_029286875.1 Lamproptera curius | reverse complement strand
TTGAACCTTGGGATGTCCATTTATGAACGATTATATCGAGGGATATATTTAAAAACAGATAAGGAAACTTGATCAAAACTGTTAAGCAATGTTAATAATTTACCCAAAACACCAGTTTTAACGGTCAAGGCATACAGTTATTGGGCTTAACAGAACGGTAAATTTAAATAGCAGAAATGACTCAATCGAAACAACCCGGCATGTTTGAGTAGACAGTGTACCGCGATAACGCAGTTTTTAAAAATCTTGGGAACCAATTTATGAACGATTATAATGAGGGAATTATTTCAAACAACAATATGAATCTTGATCAAAAGAAATCGGCAAGTACAGGTTGATAATTTACCGAAAGAACACACGTTTGGAACCGTCAATGCATACAGTCATATGGGCTTATACGGGAGGCGCTAAATTTAAATAGTAGAAAATGACTCCCGTAATCGAAACAAACCATTGTTTGGAGAAGACAGTTACCGCGATAATCCCCATTTTTAAAATCGGATGTCCAACTTAGAACGATTATATCGAGGGATATTTTAAACAACAGATAGAATCTTTGACGAAGTCGGAAACATGTTGATAATAATAAATATTTACTTCAAAACGGTTAAAAAAGGTTCCAGTGAGGAGGGGCAACAGTCGGAAACTATAAAAGGGGAGATTATATGAGCCAAGTCAAAGAACAAACCATAACAATAACTTTGTTGCACAGTTAGCCCTATTCTAAAAATTTAAAAAGGTGTTTATCTGGCTAAATGTTTTACTTTAAAAAAAAAATTAAAAAATTCATGGGGATAAAGTGAAATGACGGAATAAAGCGAAACCGGAAGGGCCGCTAGAGCAGCCAAAATAACTTTAAATGTTGATAACCATACAATTGAAGCTGACATAGATGTTGTACCTATTTCGAGAGATTTTTTTTCGGACATTCCGGTTTCAAACCAAGTCACTTTTTGTCTTCTCCAAAAAGGTTGGAACCTATTAAAAGATAATGTTATTGAAATGTACAAAATGTTTAATTTTACTGATGTATGGTAAAGGACATTATAAGTGCATGTAGACAATTAGATATTAAAAAACCGGACCTTGGGGAATCTCGTTAAGGGGGATAAATTATTATTGATGTAATTCATCTTAGCAACAAATTTCGGGATCCAGGAGAAGGGAGTTTTGGACCCAATGAAGCAAGTAGAGTTATACCGGTTTTAAAGAGGGTGTAATATGGACCCAAATAATTTTAGACCCATATCTATTTTGCCTACTTTTAGTAAAATATTTGAAAAACTATTATTAAACCAATTAATGAAACATTTTAACAGTAACTGTTCCCCATTAATAACAAACAGAGGTTTTCACTAGGGGTCGCCCCGATTGATGCTGGCGTTTATGCTCATTAAGGCACCTGAGGTTGGGAAGCGTCGCAATGCCTTAGGCATTTTTGGGATCTCAAAAGCTTTTGATTGCGTACAGCATGAAACTCTGGTCAGGAAATTACGTCACTATGGTTAAAGAAAACGCCGCACTCAATCTTCTGTCTTTACCTTGAGCCACCGAAACTCAGGGAGGGTTGACGTGAATGGTAAAAGATCTCCAGGGGCCCTGCAAATATGGGTGTCCCACAAGGGTTCATTCTGGGCCTTTTCTTTCCATCTATATAAATGATTTAATTTTATGTTTTAATAAAAACGACGATAGTATTATTTGCTGATGATACTTAATTTTTAAAGTTAAACGAACACACATCAATAAAATGACGAAAATAATACCTCTTAGAGGGCGAATTGGTTTAGTGTCAATAATTTGTTACCGGCCAGAAGAAGACAAAAATGTATTAAATTTATGACCTAAACAAGACCGATAAATGGAAGGATAGATGGAGGAAGAGAAGACGTTGTTGAGTCAACCGTGTTTTGGGAATAACAATAGATACCAGATTGCAGTGGGGCCTCAATATTAATAAGACCGTCGAATAAACCCGCTTCCGCAGTATATGCTATCAAGAAAACCGACAATTAACTGAGGGAGACGGCCCGTTTAGATATTTTAGTTATTTCCAAGGTAATGTCTTATGGCATTCTATTGTGGGGGAAGTGCGGGGATACTAATAAATCTTGTCCTCCAAAAACGAGCTTATTGGAGCGGTTTATAACCTGGGGCCCAAGGAACCCTGAGAAAAACCCCTAGAGATTAAAAATATTAACCGTTACTCTCAAACATTTGGAAAACCCAAGTATGTGCAAAAAAGAAAATTTTTTAACATTGTGATGCACATAAAATAAATACTAGAAAAAATATAATTTAATTCTTCCAGCAACTAGACTGCGAAGAATAAGTAAACCTTTATGGGAAAATGTTACGCTTTTACAACAAAATCCCAGAAACGTTCAGAATTTAACTGTTAATAAATTTAAAAAAAGTAGTAAAGGAAACGTTTATGTGTTAAAGGTTTTATGACAAAATGAATTTATAAATGATAACACAGCCTGGTAATGGAAAATGCCTGCCCAGGCTTTTTCAAATAATATACGTATGATAGTAATGTATGTAGCTCATAAGGAAAATTTATATGTATATATTTGATTATTTTTGGATGGACAAAAAGGGCCCTGGAGTTTTTCTTTGGGTTTTCTCAGGTCGGAGGCGTCCTATTCCGAACCGGGGTAGCGTCCTTGGACAATCAAAAGCGAGTGTTACACTTCTATATTGAATAAAGAATTTAATTTGAAAATTTGAATTTGATAATATACCGAAAGAACACACGTATTGAACCGTCAATGCATACAGTTATATGGGCTTATACGGAGCGTTATATTTAAATAGCAGAAATGACTCGTAATCGAAACAAATCGGCATTGTTGAGTAGACAGTGTACCGCGATAACGCTATTTTTAGAATCCTGGGATGTCCATTTATGATCGATTATATCGAGGGATATATTTAAACAACAGATATGAATCTTGATCAAAAGAAATCGGCAAGTACAGGTTGATAATTTACCCAAAAACACAAGTTTTGAACGGTCAAGGCATACAGTTATATGGGCTTATACGGAGCGCTATATTTAAATAGCAGAAATGACTCGTAATCGAAACAAATCGGCATGTTTGAGTAGACAGTGTACCGCGATAACGCAATTATTAAAATCCTGGGATGTCCATTTATGAACGATTATATCGAGGGATATATTTAAACAACAGAAATGAATCTTGATTAAAACAAATCGGCAAGTACAAGTTGATAATTTACCGCAATAACACAAGTATTGAACGGTCAAGGCATACTGTTACATGAACTATACGGAGCGCTATATCTAAATAGCAGAAATGACTCTAATCGAAAACAAATCGGCATGTTTAAAAAGGCGTGTACCACAATTACGATATGATTAAAATTCTGGGATGACCATTTAGGAGCGACGATATCGA
Organism: Lamproptera curius; assembly: GCA_029286875.1. NCBI lineage: Eukaryota > Metazoa > Arthropoda > Insecta > Lepidoptera > Papilionidae > Lamproptera > Lamproptera curius. The sequence goes on along the minus strand of JAGSMT010000100.1, from coordinate 1,677,599 downwards.
GGGATATATTTAAACAACAGAATTGAAACTTGATCAAAACAAATCGTTAAGTACAAGTTGATAATTTACCGCAATAACACAAGTTTTGAACGGTCAAGGCATACAGTTATATGGGCTTATACGGAGCGCTATATTTAAATAGCAGAAATGACTCGTAATCGAAACAAATCGCCATGGTTGAGTAGACAGTGTACCGCGATAACGCAAATAAAAAAATCCTTGGATGTCAATTTATCAACGATTATATCAAGGGATATATTTAAACAACAGAAATGAATCTAGATTAAAACAAATCGGCAAGTACAAGTTGATAATTTACCTCAATAACACAAGTATTGAACAGTTACATGAAACGCTACGGACCGCTATATTTAAATAGCAGAAATGACTCGTAATCGAAACAAATCGGCATGTTTGAATAGGCAGTGTACCGCAATAACGCAATTATTAAAATCCTGGGATGACTATTTATGAGCGATGATATCGAGGAATATATTTAAACAACAGAAATGAAACTTGATCAAAACTAATCGGCAAGTACAAGTTGATAAATTACCGCAATAACACAAGTTTTGAACGGTCAAGGCAAACAGTTATATCGACTTATACGAGCGCTTTATTTCAAATAGCAGAAATAACTCGTAATCGAAACAAATCGACAAGGTTGAGTTGAATATACACCGCAATAATGCAATAATTAAAATCCTGAGATGTCAATTTATGTGCGAATATATCTAGGATATATTTAAACAACAGAACAAGTTGATAATTTAATATAATTATCAGCAAGTACAAAAGTAAACTCGTAATCGAAACAAATCCGCAAGTTTAGGTGAGCAGTGTATCGCGATAACGAAATTTTTAAAATCCTGGGATGTCCATTTATGAACGATTATATCGAGAGATATATTTTAACAACAGAAACGATTTTAGATCAAAACAAATCGGCAAGTACAAGTTGATATTATACCGCTATAACACAAGTTATGGACGGTCAAGGCAAACGGTTATATAGACTAATACGGAGCGCTTTATTTAAATAGCAGAAATGACATGTAATCCAAACGAACCGGCATGGTTGAGTTGACGATATACAGCAATTTGCAATTATTAAAATCCTCAGATGTCAATTTATGTGCGAATATATCGAGGGATATATTAAAACAACGGAAACGAATCTTGATCAAAATAAATCGGCAGGTAAAAGTTGATAATTTACCGCAATAACACAAGTATTGAACGGTCAAGGCATACAGTTTAAAGAGCTTATACAGAGCGCTATATTTTAATAGCAGAATTGACTCGAAATCGAAACAAATCTTTATGTTTGAGAAGACAGTGTATCGCGATAACGCAATTATTAAAATTCTAGGATATCCATTTACGAACGATTATATCGAGAGATATATTTATACAACAGAAATGAATCTTGATCAAAACAAATCGGCAAGTACAAGTTGATAACATACCCTTTAACACAAGTATTGGACGGTCAAGGCAAACGGTTATATAGACTAATACAGGCCTTTATTTAAATAGCAGAAATGACGTAATCCGAACGAATCGGTATGGTTGAGTTGACGATATACCGCAATTATGCAATTATTCAAATCCTCAGACGTCAATTTATGTGCGAATAAATCGAGGGATATATTTTAACAACAAAAATGAATCTTGGTCAAAACAAATCGGCAGGTAAACGTTGATAATTTACCGCAATAACACAAGTATTGAACGGTCAACGCAAAATGTTATATGGCTTATATGGAGCGCTATATTTAAATAGCAAAATGACTAGTAATCGAAAGAAATCAACATGTTTGAGTAGACAGTGTACCGCGATAACGCTATTATTAAGAATCCTGGGATGTCCACTAGAACGATTATATCGAGGATATTTTAACAACAGATTGAATCTTGATCAAAAGAAGTCGGCAAGTACATGTTGATAATTTACCAAAAGAACACACGTATTGAACTCGTCAATGCATACAGTCATATGGGCTATACGATGCGCTATATTTAATTGCAGAAATGACTCGTAATCGAAACAATTCAGCATGTTTGAGTAGACAGTGTACCGCGATAACGCGGTTTTAAAATCTTGGGATGTCCACTTATAAACGAATTATATCCAGGGATATTTTAAACAACAGATATGAATCTTGATCAAAAAGGAAATTAGCAAGTACAGGTTGATAATTAACCGAAAGAACACGTATTGAACCGTCAATGCATACAGTTATTGAGTAATACGTAGCCTTTTTAAATCGGGAAATTGACTCGTAATCGAAAACAAATCGGCATGGTTGGTAGACGGTGCCACCGCGATAACGCTATTAAGAATCCTGGGATGTCCATTTTAATCGATTATATCGAGGGATATTTTGAACCGAATGAATCTTGATCAAAAAGAAGTCCCGGCAAGTACATGTTAATAATTTACCAAAAGAACCCGTATTAACCGTCAATGCATTAACAGTCGTAAAGGCTTATACGAAGCGCTAAATTTAAAATGAGAAATGACTCGTAATCGAAACAATTCGGCATGTTTGAGGAAAATTGTACCGCGATAACGCAGTTTTTAAAATCTTGGGATGTCAACTTATGAACGATTATTCGGGAATTATTCAAACAACAGATATGAATCTTGATCAAAAATCCGAAGTACAGGTTGATAATTTACCGAAAGAACACCGTATTGAACCTCATCATACAGTCATATGGGTTATCGGGCGCTTTAAATTTAAATAGTAAAAATGACTCGTAATCGAAACAAATCGGCATTGGAAAGACGGTGACCGCCGGATAACGCTATTTTAGAATCCTGGGATTTCCACTTATGAACATTATATCGAGGGATATATTTTAAACAACAGATATGAAACTTGGTCAAAACAAATCTTAAGTACGGGTTGATAATTTACCCTCCCGTTTTGAACGGTCAAAGGCATACAGTTTATTGGGGCCCTTTTAAGGCGCTATATTTAAATAGCGAAATGACTCGTAATCGAAACAATTCGGCATGTTTGAGTAGACAGTGTACCGCTATAACGCAGTTTTTTAAAATCTTGGGATGTCAACCGGAACGATTATATCGAGGGATATATTCAAACAACAGATTGAATCTTGATCAAAAGAAATCCCAAAGCAAGTACAAGTTTGATAATTTCCAAAAAGAACACGTATTGAACCGTCAATGCAATAACAATTATATTAAGGCTTATACGGGCCTTATTTAAATAGTAAAATGACTCGTAATCCAAACAAATCGGCATTGTTGAAGAAAGGTGTACCCGCGATAACGCAGTTTTAAAATTCAGGATGTCCATTTAGAACGGCCATATCAGGGATATATTTAAACAAAATTTGAATCTTGATCAAAAAGAAATCGGCAAAGTACAGGTTAAATTTACCGCAAAAACAAGTAATTGAACCGTCAATGCAACCGTTATATGGGCTTTCCGGACCTATTTTAAATAGCGAAATGAGTCGTAATCGAAGCAAATTGTCATGGTTGAGTAGACGGTGTACCGCGATAACCTATTTTAAATCCTGGGATGTTCATTTTGATCCGATTATTGAGGGATATATTTAAAACAACGAAATGAATCTTGATCAAAAGAAGCGGAAATTACATGTTGATAATTTACCAAAAGAACACCGTATTGAACCGTCCAATGCATAAGTCCTTGGGCCCATACGTGCCTATATTTAAAATTGCAGAAATGACTCTTCAAAACAATTTCCGGCATGTTTGAGTAAACAGTGTACCCGCGATAACGCAGTTTTTAAAATCTTGGGATGTCCACTTATAAACGATTATATCAGGGATATTTTAAACAACAGATATGAATCTTGATCAAAAGAAATTACGTACCAGGTTGATAATTAACCGAAAGGCCACGTATTGAACCGTCAATCCTTCAGTTATTGAGCTAATCGTGGCCGCTATATTTAAATAGCAGAAATGACTCGTAATCGAAACAAATCAGCATGGTTGGGTAGACGGTGTACCGCGATAACGCTATTATTAGAATCCTGGGATGTCCATTTATGATCGATTATATCGAGGGATATATTTGAACAACAGATATGAATCTTGATCAAAAGAAAGTCCGAAAGTACGTTAATAATTTACCAAAAGAACACCGTATTTAACCGTCAATCGTAAATCATGTAAGGCATACGAAGCGCTAAATTTAAATAAAGAAATGACTCGTAATCGAAACAATTCGGCATGTTTGAGTAGCAGTGTACCCCGATAACCCCAGTTTTAAAATCTTGGGATGTCAACTTATGAACGATTATTCGAGGATATATTTCAAACAACAGATATGAATCTTATCAAAAAGAAATCCTTGATACAGGTTGATAATTTTAAGAAAAGAACACACTATTGAACCGTCAATCATACAGTCATATTGGGCTTATACGGAGCGCTAAATTTAAATAGTTGAAATGACTCGTAATCGAAAACAAATCGGCATTATTGGAAGACATTTACCGCGATAACGCTATTTTTAGAATCCTGGGATGTCCACTTATGAACGATTATATCGAGGATATTTTAAACAACAAAGATATGAATCCTTTGATCAAAAGGTCGGCAAGTACATGTTGATTTTACCGAAAGAACACATTGAACCGTCAATGCATACGGTCATATTGGGCTTATACGGAGCGCTAAATTTAAAATGTGAAATGACTCGTAATCCGGCAAATCGGCATTGTTGAGAAGAGGTGGTACCCGGAAACGCTATTTTAAATCCTGGGATTCCTTGGGTTTATCGGGGATATATTTAAACAACAGATATGAAACTTGATCAAAACAAATCTTAAGTACAGGTTGATAATTAACCGAAAGAACCGGTTTAACCGTCAATGCATACAGTTATTGAAATAATACGGCGCTATTTTTAAATAGCGAAATGATCGTAATCCAGAAACAAATCGGCATGGGTTGATGAACGGTGTACCGCGATAACCTATTATTAGAATCCTGGGATGTCAATTTATCCAAGATTTTAAAGGGATATATTTAAACAACAAATGAATCTAATTAAAAACAAATTGGAAATTACAAGTTGATAATTTCCCCAATAACACAAGTATTGAACGGTCAAGGCATAATTTTACCAAGGCTTATACGGGCGCTATAACAAATAACGAAAATGACTCGTAATCGGAAACAAATCAACGGAATTTAAAAGGCGGTGTACCAATTCGATATGATTAAAATTCTGGGATGACCATTTATGAACGGATATCGAGGAATATTTTAAACAACAAATTGAAACGTTAAAACAAAATCGTTAAGTAAAGTTGATAATTTACCAAATAACACAAGTTTTGAACGGTCCAAAAGGCATACAGTTATATGGAAACTTGTACGGGGCCTATATTTTAAATTGCAAAATGACTCGTAATCCAAAACAAATCGCCATGGTTGAGTAGACGGTTACCGCGATAACGCAAATATAAAAATCCTTGGTTGTCAATTTATCAACGATCATATCAAAGGGATTATATTTAAACAACAAGAAATAATCTAGATTAAAACAAATCGCGAGTACAAGTTGATAATTTCCCCAATAACACAAATTGAGAACGGTCAAGGCATACTGTTACATGGAAACCAACGGGCCTTTATTAAATAACAAAATAAATCGAAACAAATCGGCATTGTTGAAGGAAGACAGTGTACCCGGATAACGCTATTTTTTAGAAATCCTGGGATGTCCACTTATGAACGATTATATCGAGGGATATATTTAAACAACAGATTGAATCTTAATCAAAAGGTCAGCAAGTACATGTTGATAATTTCCAAAAGAACCCGTATTGACCAACCGTAAGCTAATCATATGGGCATACGTGCGCTATTTTATTGCAAAAGCTCCGTAATCGAAACAATTCGGCTGTTTGGGTAGACAGTGTACCGCGATAACGCAGTTTTAAAATCTTGGGATGTCCACTTATAAACGATTATATCCAGGGATATATTTAAACAACGAATTGAATCTTGATCAAAAGAAATTGAAGTACAGGTTGATAATTAACCGAAAGAACACCGTATTGAACCGTCAATCATACAAGTCATATGGGCCCTTTACGGGCCGCTAAATTTAAATGTAAAAATGACTCTAATCGAAACAAATCGGCATTGTTGAGGAAGAAACCAGTGTACCCATAATAACGCTATTTTGGGAATCCTGGGATGTCCACTTTAAGATTATATCGGGGATATTTTAAACAACAGATATGAAACTTGATCAAAACAAATCTTAAGAAATTTTGGATAATTTACCGCAATAACACCAGTTTGAACGGTCAAGGCATACAGTTATATGGAAAGCATACGGAGCCTATATTTAAATGGCAAGAAAATGACTCGTAATCCGGAAACAATTCGGCATGTTTGAGTAGACAGTGGCCGCGATAACCAGTTTTTAAAATCTTGGGATGTCAACATGAACAATTTATTCGAGGATATATTCAAACAACAGATATGAATCTTGATCCAAAAAAAGAAATCAACAAGTACAGGTTGATAATTTACCGAAAAGAACACACGTATTGAACCCGTCAATGCATACAGTCATATGGGCATCGGGCGCTAAATTTAAATAGTAGAAATGACTCGTAATCAAACAAATCGGCATTGTTGAAGAAGACAGTGTCCGATAACGCTATTTTAGAATCCTGGGATTCCACTTTGAACGATTATATCGGGATATATTTAAACAACAGATGGAATTTTTGATCAAAAGCAAGTACATGTTGATAAAATACTATATTTACTTCTAAAACGGTTAAATCTAAAGGTTCTGCAGTGTTTAAGTGGTGGGCAACAGTCGGAATCCATAAAAAGCAGGCGGAGATTATATGGAGCTTTATGGTCCAAAGAACATATAACCATAACAATAACTTTGACATGTTGGCGCCTATTCTAAAATATTTAAAAAGTGTTTATCTGGCTAAATTTTTATACTTTAAAAATAAAATTAAAAATTCATCAGGGTAAAGTGAAAAATGACTTGGAATATTTTTGAAACCGGAAAGGGCCGCTGGGGAACTCTAAATAACCAAAATGTTGATAACCATACAATTGAAGCTGACATAGATGTTGCTACCTTTTCGGGAATTTTTTCAACGGTTCCGGTTTTCCTTCACCAAGTCCTTTTTGTCTTCTCCAACAGTTGCGAATCACTATTAAAAGATAATGTTTTGAATGTACAAAAAATGTTTAATTTACTGATGTATGCTTAAAGGACATTATAAGTGCATGTAACAATTAGATAATTAAAAAAAAACCGCAGACCTTTGGGGAATCTCTGTTAAGGGTGATAAATTCGATTATTGATGTAATTCACCTCATCTACAAAATATTTAATTAAGCATCCAGAGAGGCGAGGTTTCCTGACCTAATGAAGCACAGTAAGTTATACCGGTTTTTTTAAAGCAGGGGTGTAATATGGGGACCCAAATTTTTAGACCCTATATCTAATTTTGCCTACTTTTAGTAAAATATTTGAAAAACTATTATTAAACCAATTAATGAAACATTTTAGCAGTAACTGTCTCATTAATAACAAACAATCAAGCTTCACCTGGGGGTCGCTCCCGATTGATGCTGGCGTTATTCATTAAGAGGCATCTTTGAAACGGGAAGCGTCCCGGGATGCCCTTAGGCATTTTTGCGATCTCCAAAAAAGCTTTGATTGCGTACAGCATGAAACTCCTGGTCAGGAAATTACTCACTATGGGTAAAGAAACGCCGCCTCAATCTTCTGTCTTCGTCCCGGACCGAACTCCAGAGGGTTGACGTGAATGGTAAAAAAAGTCTCCAGGGGCCCGTAAATATGGGTGTCCCACAAGGGTCATTCTTGGGCCTTTTCTTTCTCATCTATATAAATGATTTTTATTTATTAATAAAAACGACGAAGATAGTATTATTTGCTGATATTTCTTCCTTAATTTTAAAGGTTAAACGAACCATCAATAAATGACGATTAAATAATCTCTCTCTAGAAATTGGCGCACTGGTTTATGTCAATAATTTTACTGAACCGAAGAAAAAAATATATTAAATTTATGACTCCAAATGTAAAGACGGAATTAATGTTTATAAGAAGGAAGAATAACGTTGTTAGTCAACCGTGTTTCTAGAATAAAATGAATACCCAGGTTGCAGTGGGGCCCTTTTAATAGACTGTCGAATAAACTCCCAGCTCTGCAGTTATGTATCAAAATCCAATTAATTTGACGTGGGACGGCCCGTTTAGTATCTTTAGCTATTTCCACAGTGTAATGTCTTTGGAATTCTATTTGGGGGTGGCGGATACTAATGATCTTTGTCCTCAAAAACAAAAGGCTATTCGAGCGGTTTATAACCCTGGGCCCAAAATCCCTAAAAATTGTTCCAAGTTAAAAAATCTAACCGTTACTTTCAATACATTTTCGAAAACCTAATGTATGGTTAAAAAAATGAAATGATTTTCTTAGACATTTGTTGATGCACATAACATAAATACAAAGAAACAAAATAATTTAAATTCTTCCCAACTAGACTGCGAAGAATAAGTAAATCTTTATGGGACAATGTACGCTTTTTACAACAAAATCCCAGTAAACGGTTCCAGAATTTCTTAATAAATTTAAAAAAGTAGTAAAGGAACGTTTATGTGTTTAAAGGTTATTATAACATAAATGAATTTATAAATAATAACCAGCCTGGAATGGAATATGCTCCAAGAACTTTTTCAAGTATAATATACGTTGATAGTACTGTATATGACTCATAAAGGAAAAATTTATATGTATATTTTGATTATTTTAAAAGATGACAAAAAATAAGGCCCCTGAGTTTCTTTCCCGGTTCCTTTCCTCCAGGTCCAGGCGTCCCTATTTTCCGAACCGGTGGTAGCGTCCCTTGACAATCAATAAACGAGGTGTTACCTTCTATATTGAATAAAGATATTTGAATTTGAATTTGAATTTGAATTTGATAATTTACCAAGAAAGAAACACGTATTGAACCGTCAATGCATACAGTCATATGGAAAGCATACGGGCCTAAATTTAAATAGTAAGAAATGACTCTAATCGAAACAAATCGGCATTGTTGGAAGACGGTGTACCGCGATAACGCTATTTTTAGAATCCTGGGATGTCCCATGAACGTTTATCGGGGATATATTTTAAACAACAGATATGAAACTTATCAAAACAAATCGTTAAGTACAAGTTAATAATTTACCAATAACACCAATTTTTGAACGGTCCAAGGCATACAGTTATATGGGCTTATCAGACGCTATATTTAAATAGCAGAAATGACTCTTAATCGAAACAATTCGGCATGTTTTGAGTGAACAGTGTACCGGGTAATTGCAAATAATTTAAAAATCCTGGGGATTCCATTTTGAACGATTATATGGAGGGAATATATTTAAACAACAATTTGAATCTTGATTAAAAAGAAAATCGGAAATACAGGTTGATAATTTCCCAAGACTACAAGTATTGGAACCATTGGTTATAAGAGCCTTTTGAATTGCTATTATTAAATAACCCGAAAATGACCTAATGCAACAAATCGGCTTGGTTGAGTAGAATGTCCCGGATAACATTATTAGAATCCTGGGATGTCCATTTTGATCCCGTTATATCCGGGGATATATTTTAACAACAGCTATGAATCTTAATCAAAAAGTCGGCAAGTACATGTTGATAATTTACCAAAAGAACACTATTGAACCGTCAATGCATACAGTCATATGGGCTTATACGAGCGCTATTTTAAACAACGAAATGACTCGTAATCGAAACAAATCAGCATGGTTGAGGGTAAAACGGTGTACCGCGATAATGCTGTTAAGTCCTGGAATGTCCATTTATGATCATTATATCTGGGGATATGTTTGAACAACGAATTGAATCTTGATCAAAAAATCGGAAGTACAGGTTGATAATTTACCGCAACAACAAAAGTATTGAACCAAATGCATGCCGTTATATGAGCCTTACGGAGCGCTATTGTTAAATAAGAAATGACTCTAATCAAACAAATTGGCATGGTTGCGTAGACGGGTGTCCGCGACAACGCTTTAGAATCCTGGAATGTCCATTTATGATCGATTATATCGGGGATATATTTAAACAAAGATATGAAATCTTGTTCAAAAGAAATTTGGCATGTACATGTTGATAATTTACCAAAAAGAACACACCATTGAACCGTCAATGCATACAGTCATATGGGCATACGAAGCGCTATTTTTAAATTGCAGGAAATGACTTTAATCGAAACAATTCAGCATGTTTGATCCAGACAGTGTACCGCGATAACGCGTTTTAAAATCTTGGGATGTCCCACTGTTGAACTATTATATCGAGGGATATTTAAAACAACGAAAGAATCTTGATCAAAAAGAAACCGGCAATCAGGTTGATAATTTACCGAAAAGAACACACGTATTGAACCGTCAATCATACCGTTATTGGTCTTATGAAAGCGCTATTATTAAATAGCGAAATGACTCGTAATCGAAACAAATTGGCATGGTTGCGTAGACGGTGTACCGGTAACGCTATTAATTAGAATCCTGGGATTCCATTTTATGATCCCGTTATATCGAGGGATATATTTGAACAACAGATATGAATCTTGATCAAAAGGTCCCGGTAAGTACATTTGTTGATAATTTCCAAAAGAACACACTATTAACCGAATTGCAGATTCATGTGGAAGCCTTACGGGCCTTTATATTTAAATAGCAAGAAAATGACTCGTAATCGAAATAAATCGGCATGTTTGAGTCGACAGTTATCCGCGAAACGCCAGTGTTTAAAAATTCTGGGATGTCCCCGTTTATGAACACCTTATCGAGGATATATTTAAACAAAAAGATTTGAATCTTGATCCAAAAGAAATCACAAGTACAGGTTGATAATTTACCCAAAGAACACAAATATTGAACCGGTCAATCATACCGTTATATTGGGCATACGGGCCTGTTTTAAATGGAAATGAGTCGTAATCAAGCAAATTGTCATGGTTGGTAGACGGTGTACCCGGATAACGCTATTATTAGAATCCTGGGATGTCCATTTTATGATCGATTATATCGGGGATATTTTAAACAACAGAAATGAATCTTGATCAAAGAAGTCGGCAAAATTACATGTTTGATAATTTCCAAAAGAACACCTATTGAACCGTATTTATACAGTCATATGGGCATACGATGCGCTATATTTAAATTGCGAAATGACTCGTAATCGAAACAATTCAGCATGTTTGGTGAACGGTGCCGCGATAACGCAGTTTTAAAATCTTGGGATGTCCACTTATAAACGAATTATATCCGGGGATATATTTAAACAAAGATATGAATCTTGATCAAAAGAAATTATGAAAGTACAGGTTGATAATTGAAAAGAACACACTATTGAACCGGTCAATGCATACAGTTATATGAGCTAATTACGTAGCCTATATTTAAATAACAAAATGACTCGTAATCGAAACAAATCGGCATGGTTGAGTGGGAAAGTGTACCGCATTAACGCTATTATTGAAATCCTGGGATTCCATTTATAATCAATTATATCCGGGGATATATTTGAACAACAGATATGAATCTTGATCAAAAAAGTCGGCAAGTACTTTAATAATTTTCCAAAAGAACACCTATTGGAACCGTCAATGCATCAGTCATGTGGGGCTTATCGAAGCGCTAAATTTAAATAGCAAAATGACTCAATAATTCAAACAATTCCGGCATGTTTGAGTAGACGGTGTACCCGCGATAACGCAGTTTTAAAATCTTGGGATGTCAACTTATGAACGATTATATCGGGGATATATTCAAACAACAGATATAAATCTTGATCAAAAGAAATCGGCAAGGTGGGTTGATAATTTACCGAAAAGAACACACTATTGGAACCGTCAATACAACAGTCATATGGAAGCATACGGGCGCTAAATTTAAATAGTTGAAATGATGTAATCGGAAACAAATCGGCATTTGTTGAGAAGACAGTGTACCGCGATAACCTTTTTTAGAATCCTGGGATGTCCCCATGAACGATTATATCGGGGATATATTTAAACAACGGAATTGAATCTTGATCAAAAAGAAGTCCCAGCAAGTACATGTTGATAATTTTCCGAAAAGAACACACTATTGAACCGTCAATGCATTACAGTCATATGGGCTTATACGGACGCTAAATTTAAAAATAAGTAAAATGACTCGTAATCCGAAACAAATGGCATTGTTGAAGACAGTGTCCGCATAACCTATTTTTTAGAATCCTGGGATGTCCACTTATGAACGATTATATCGAGGATATATTTAAACAAAGATATGAAACTTGGTCAAAACAAATCGTTAAGTACAAGTTGATAATTTACCCCAATAACACCAGTTTTGAACGGTCCAAGGCATCAATTATTAAGGCTTATACCAAGGCCTTATATTTAAAATATTGAAAATGACTCTAATCAAACAATTCGGCATGTTTGAGTAGACAGTGTCCGGATAACGCAATTATTAAAATCCTGGGATGTCAATTTATCCTTGATTATATAAAGGGATATATTTAAACAACAGAAATGAATCTAGATTAAAACAAATTGGCGAAGTCCAAGTTGATTTTACCCCAATAACACAAGTATTGAACGGTCAAGGCATACTTGTTACATAAACCATACGGGCGCTATATCTAAAATAGCAGGGAAATGACTCGTAATCGAAACAAATCGGCAAGTTTGAAAAGGCAGTTACCCAATAACGATATGTTAAAATTCTGGGATGACCATTTTGAAACGAATATCGAGGAATATTTTAAACAACAAATTGAAACTTGATCAAAACAAATCGTTAAGTACAAGTTGATTTTACCCAATAACACAAGTTTTGAAAAGGTCCAAGGATTACAGTTATATGGGCTTGTCGGGCCTTTATATTTAAATTGCAAAGGACTCTAATCAAAACAAATCGCCAATGGTTGGAAGTGAACATTGTACCGCAATAACGCAAATATAAAAATCCTTGGATGTCAATTTATCAACGATCATATCAAAGGGATATTTAAACAACAAGAAATGGTCTAGATTAAAACCTTCCGGCAAGAAACCAAGTTGATAATTTCCCCAATAACACAAGTATTGAACGGTCAAAAGGCATACTGTTACATGGAAACATGGAAGCTATATCTAAATGGAAAATGACCTTAATCCGAAACAAATCGGCATTTTGAAAGACTTGTACCAAGATAACGCTTTTTAAAGAATCCTGGGATGTCCCACTTATGAACGATTATATCGGGGATATTTTAAAACAACAGATATGAATCGTCAAAAAGAATCGGCAAGTACATGTTGATAATTTCCAAAAGAACACACTTTGAACCGTCCAATGCATACAGTCATATGGGGCTTATACGTGCCTATATTTAAATTGCAGAAAGAATCGTAATCGAAACAATTTCGGCATGTTTGAGTAGACAGTGTCCCGATAACGCAGTTTTAAAAATCTTGGGATGTCCACTTATAAACGATTATATCCAGGGATATATTTTAAACAACAGATTGAATCTTGATCCAAAAGAAATTGAAGTACAGGTTGATAATTAACCGAAAAGAACACACGTTTGAACCGTCAATACATACAAGTCATATGGGCTTATACGGGCCTTTAAATTTAAATATAAAATGACTCGTAATCCGAAACAAATCGGCATTGGAGGAAGACGGTGCCGCGATAACCTATTTTTAGAATCCTGGGATGTCATTATAACGATTATATCGAGGGGATATATTTAAACAACAGATTGAAACTTGATCCAAATCGTTAAGGTACAAGTTGATAATTTACCCATAATAACACCAGTTTTTTTGAACGGTCAAAAGGCATACAGTTATATGGAGGCCTTAACGGGCCTTTATATTTTAGGAAATGATTAATCGAAACAATTCCATGTTTGGAGTGAACAGTGTACCGCGATAAACCAGTTTTTAAAAATCTTGGGATGTCAACTTATGAACGATTATATCGGGGATATATTCCAAACAACCGAATGAATCTTGATCAAAAGAAATCGGCAAGTACAGGTTGATAATTTACCAGAAAAACAATAACCCAATCTAATCATTGGGCCAGCCTAAATTTTGTAATCAGGCTCCATTGTTGGGAGAAGACGGTGTACCCGGATAACCTTATTTTTAGAATCCTGGGATGTCCACTTATGAACGATTATATCAGGGGATTATTTAAAAACAGATTGAATCCGTCAAAAGAAGCAGGCCATGTTGATAATTTACTATATTTCTTTAAACGGTTAAATCTAAAAAGGTTCTGCAGTGTTTAGTGGTGGGCAACAGTCAGGTCCATAAAAGCAGGCGGAATTATTGAGGCTTTATGGTCAAAACATATAACCATAACAATAACTTTTGTTGCACATGTTAGCGCCTATTCCTAAAATATTTAAAAAAGTGTGTTATCTGGCCAAATGTTTATACTTTAAAAAATAAAATTAAAATTCATCGGAATAAAGTGAAAATGACTTGGAATATTTATTAATAAGCGGAAAGGAAGAAACCCAGGGCAACTCTAAAAATAACAAATTGTTGATAACCATACAATTGGAAATACAACAAGATGTTGCTACCCTTTTTCGAAGTTTTTTCGGACATTCCGGTTTCATTCCAAGGTCCTTTTGTCTTCTCCAACAGTTGGAATCACTATTAAAAGATAATGTTATTGAATGTACAAAAAATGTTTAATTTTACTGATGTATGTAGCAAGGACTTTTATAAGTGCATGTAACAATTAGATATTAAAAAAAACCGCAGACCTTTGGGAATCTCTGTTAAGGGATAAATTCGATTAATTTTGATGTAATATCCCCCTCATCTAGCAACAATATTTAATGTAAGCATCCGGAAGGCAGTTTCCCAATAATAAACGGAAGTTATACCGGTTTTTTAAAGCAGGGGTTTAATATGGACCCAAATAATTTTAGACCTATATCTATTTGCCTACTTTTAGAAAATATTTGAAAAACTATTATTAAACCAATTAATGAAACATTTTAACAATAACTGTCTCATTAATAACAAACAGTACGGCTTCACTGGGGTCGCTCACGATTGATGCTGGCGTTATGCTCATTAAGAGCATCTTTGAGGCTTAGGAAGCGTCGCAGGATGCCTTAGGCATTTTGCGATCTCAAAAAGCTTTTGATTGCGTACAGCATGAAACTCTGGTCGGAAATTACGTCACTATGTGTAGAAACGCCCACTCAATCTTCTGTCTTCGTGCTTGAGCCACCGAACTCAGAGGGTTGACGTGAATGGTAAAAAGATCTCCAGGGCCCCGGTAAATATGGGTGTCCACAAGGGTCTATTCTTGGGCCTTTTCTCTTTCTCATCTATATAAATGATTTACCTTATGTTATTAATAAAAACGACGAGATAGTATTGTTTGCTGATGATACTTCCTTAATTTTAAAGTTAAACGACGCACATCAATAAATGACGATGTAAATAATACCCTCCCTAGAGTGGCACACTAGTTTAGTGTCAATAATTTGCTACTACACCAAGAGAAGACAAAATGCATCAAATTTATGACTCCAAATGTAAGACCAGGTAAATGTGAAGAGTTTATAGATGAGGAAGAGATAGACGTTGTTGCGTCAACTGTGTTTCTGGGAATAACGATAGATACCAGATTGCAGTGGCCTCATATTCATAGACTGTCGAATAAACTCAGCTCTGCAGTATATGCTATCAAGAAAATCAGACAATTAACTGACGTGGAGACGGCCGTTTAGTATACTTTAGCTATTTCCACAGTGTAATGTCTTATGGCATTCTGTTGGGGAAGTGCGGCGGATACTAATACGATCTTTGTCCTCAAAACAGAGCTATTCGAGCGGTTTATAACCTGGGCCAAAGGATCCCTGAAAAATTGTTCCCGAGATTAAATACTAACCGTTACTTCTCAATACATTTTCGAAAACCTAATGTATGTGCAAAAAAATAGAAATGATTTTCTTAGACATTGTGATGACATAACATAAATACTAGAAACAAACATAATTTAATTCTTCACAACTAGACTGCGAAGAATAAGTAAATCTTTATGGGACAATGTATGCCTTTTACAACAAATCCCAGTAAACGTTCGAATTTAACTGCTAATAAATTTAAAAAAAGTAGTAAAGGAACGTTTATGTTTAAAGGATTATTATGACATAAATGAATTTATAAATGATAACACAGCCTAGTAATGGAATACTCGCTCCAGGCTTTTCAAGTATAATATACGTATGATAGTACTGTATGTAGCTCATAAGAAAATTTATATGTATATATTTGATTATTTTAAAGATGACAAAATAAGGCCCACTGGTTTCTTTCGCCGTTCTTCTCAGGTCAGGGCGTCCTATTCCGAACCGGTGGTAGCGTCACTGACAATCAATAAGCAGTGTTACACTTCTATATTGAATAAAGATATTTGAATTTGAATTTGATAATTTACCGAAAGAACACGTATTGAACCGTCAATGCATACAGTCATATGGGCTTATACGGAGCGCTAAATTTAAATAGTAAAATGACTCGTAATCGAAACAAATCGGCATTGTTGAGAAGACAGTGTACCGCGATAACGCTATTTTTAGAATCCTGGGATGTCCTTATGAACGATTATATCGAGGATATATTTAAACAACAGATATGAAACTTGATCAAAACAAATCGTTAAGTACAAGTTGATAATTTACCGCGATAACACAAGTTTTGAACGGTCAAGGCATACAGTTATATGAGCTTACACGGAGCGCTATATTTAAATAGCAGAAATGACTCGTAATCGAAAGAAATCGGCATGTTTGAGTAGACAGTGTACCGCGATAACGCAGTTTTAAAATCTTGGGATGTCCACTTATGAACGATTATATCGAAGGATATATTCAAACAACAGATATGAATCTTGATCAAAAGAAATCAGCAGTACAGGTTGATAATTTACCGAAAGAACACACGTATTGAACCGTCAATGCATACAGTCATATGGGCTATACGGGCGCTATATTTAAATAGTAGAAATGACTCGTAATCGAAACAAATCGGCATTGTTGAGAAGACAGTGTACCACGATAACGCTATTTTTAGAATCTGGGATGTCCACTTATGAACGATTATATCGAGGTATATTTAAACAACAGATATGAATCTTGATCAAAAGAAGTCAGCAAGTACATGTTGATAATAATACTATATTTACTTCTAAAACGGTTAAATCTAAAGGTTCTGCAGTGTTTAGTAGTGGGCAACGTCGGAATCCATAAAAGCAGGCGGAGATTATATGGCTTTATAGTCAAAGAACATATAACCATAACAATAACTTTTTACTGTTGCCCTATTCTAAAATATTTAAAAAAGTGTTATCTTAAATTTTAACTTTAAAATAAAATTAAAAAATTCATCAATAAATAAAATGACTTGGAATATTATTAATGCGAAACGGAAGGGCCGCTGGGGCAACTCTAAAATAACAAATGGATAACCATACAATTGGCTGACATAGATGTTTCCTATTTCGAAATTTTTTCGGACATTCGGTTTCATACCGTCCTTTTGTCTTCTAACGTTGGAATCACTAAAAGAAATGTTATTGAATGTACAAAAATGTTTAATTTTACTGATGTATGTGAAAGGACATTATAGTGCATTGAACAATTAGATATTAAAAACCGCAGACCCTTGGGAATCTCTGTTGGTGATAAATTGATTATTGATGTAATATCCTCATCTAAACAATATTTAATGAAAGCATCCAGAAGTTTCCTGACCTAATGAAGCCGTAGGGTTAACCGGTTTTTAAAGCGGTTAATATGGACCCAAATTTTTAGACCTATATCTATTTTGCCTACTTTTAGTAAAATATTTGAAAACTTTATTAAACCAATTAATAAACATTTTAACAGTAATGTCTCTTTCCTCACTTACTGGGGGTCGCTCCACGATTGATGCTGGCGTTATCTCTTAAACATCTTTGAAAACAAAGCGTCCTGGGATCCTTAGGCATTTTGCGATCTTAAAAAGCTTTTGATTGCGTACACATGAAACTCTGGTCGAAATACGTCACTATGTTGTAAACGCCCACTCAATCTTCTGTCTTCGTCTTGACCACCGAACTCAGAGGTTGACGTAATAAAAGTCTCCAGGGCCCCGTAAATATGGGTGTCCCCAAAGGGTCTATTCTTGGGCCTTTTCTTTCTCATCTATTAAAATATTACCTTATGTTATTAATAAAAGGCAGATAGTATTTTTTGATATTTCCAATTTTTTTTAAAAACCCATCAATAAATGACGTGTAAATAATACTCTCTCTAGAGTGGCCCTGGTTTAGTTCAATAATTTGCTACTGAACCAGAAAGAAACAAAATTTAAATTTATGACTCAAATGTAAGACCGGGTTAATGTGAATTTTATAGATGAGGAAAGATGACGTTGTTAGTCCCGTGTTTCTGGGAATAAAATAGATACCAATTGCAGTGGGCCCCTCATTTAATAACTGTCAATAAACTCAGCTCTGCAGTATTCCAAGAAAATGAAATTAACTGACGTGGAGACGCCCGTTTATTATTTAGCTATTTCCACAGTGTTGTCTTTGGCATTCTATTGTGGGGAGGTGCGGCGGATTAATACGATCTTTTCCTCAAAAAAGGCTATTCAGGCGGTTTATAACCTGGGCCCCAAGGAATCCCTAGGAAAATTGTTCCCAGAAGTTAAAATACTAACCTTTACTTCTCACCATTTTCAAACCTAATGTATGTGCAAAAAATGAAATGATTTTCTTAGACATTTGATCCTAAATAAATCTAGAAACAAACATAATTTAATTCTTCCAACAACTAGACTGCGAAGAATAAAGTAAATCTTTATGGGACAATGTATACGCTTTTACAACAAAATCCCAGTAAACGTTCAAATTTAACTGCTAATAAATTTAAAAAAGTAGTAAAAGGAACGTTTATTGTTAAAGGTTATTATGACATAAATGAATTTATAAATGTAACACCTGTAATGGAATCTCGCTCAGGCTTTTCAAGTATAATATCGTATGATAGTACTGTTATGTAGCTCATAAGAAAATTTATATGTATATATTTGATTATTTTAAAAGATGACAAAATAGGCCCTGAGTTTCTTTCGGTTCTTCTCAGGTCGAGGCGTCTATTCCGAACCGGTGGTAGCGTCCTTGACAATCAATAAGCAGTGTTCACTTCTATATTGAATAAAGATATTTAATTTGAATTTGAATTTGAATTTGATAATTTACCGAAAAGAACACGTATTGAACCGTCAATGCATACAGTCATATGGCTTATACGGCGCTAAATTTAAATAGTAGAAATGACTCGTAATCGAAACAAATCGGCATTGTTGAAGAAGACAAGTGTACCTGATAACGCTATTTTAGAATCCTGGGATGTCCACTTATGAACGTTATCGGGATATATTTAAACAACAGATATGAAACTTGATCAAAACAAATCATTAAGTACAAGTTGATAATTTCCACAATAACACCAGTTTTGAACGGTCAAGGCATACATTATATGGGCTTATACGGGCGCTATATTTAAATAACGAAATGACTCTAATCGAAACAATTCGGCATGTTTGAGTAGACAGTGTCCCGCGATAACAATTATTAAAATCCTGGGATGTCAATTTTATCAACGATTATATCATGGGATATATTTTAAACAACGAAATGAATCTAGATTAAAACAAATCAGCAGTACAAGTTGATAATTTAATAACACAAGTATTGAACGGTCAAGGCATACTGTTACAGCTACGGAGCGCTATTCTAAATAGCAAAATGACTCGTAATCGAAACAAATCAGCATGTTTAAAAGGCAGTGTACCGCAATTACGATATGATTAAAATTCTGGGATGACCATTTAGGACGACGATATCGAGATATATTAAACAACAAATTGAAACTTGATCAAAACAAATCGTTAAGTACAAGTTGATAATTTCCCAATAACACAAGTTTGAACGGTCAAGGCATACAGTTATATGGGCTTATATGGGCCTATATTTAAATTGCAGAAATGACTCGTAATCGAAACAAATCGCCATGGTTGAGTAGACGTGTACCGCGATAACGCAAACCAAAAATCCTTGGATGTCAATTTATCAACGATTATATCAGGGATATATTTAAACAACAAAATGAATCTAGATTAAAACAAATCAGCAAGTACAAGTTGATAATTTACCTCAATAACACAAGTATTGAACAGTTACATGAGCTTATACGGACCGCTATATTAAAATAGCAGAAATGACTCGTAATCGAAACAAATCGGCATGTTTGAATAGGCGTGTACCGCAATAACGCAATTATTAAAATCCTGGGATGACTATTTATGAGCGATGATATCGAGGAATATATTTAAACAAGAAATGAAACGATCAAAACTAATCCAAGTACAAGTTGATAATTTACCGCAATAACCAAAGTTTTGAACGGTCAAGGCAAACAGTTATATCGACTATACGGGCGCTTTATTTAAATAGCAGAAAATAACTCGTAATCGAAACAAATCGACAAGGTTGAGTTGAATATACACCGCAATAATGCAATAATTAAAATCCTGAGATGTCAATTTATGTGCGAATATATCTAAGGATATATTTAAACAACAGAACAAGTTGATAATTTAATATAATTTCAGCAAGTACAAAGGTAAACTCGTAATCAAAAATCCTAGAGTTTAGGTAGACGGTATCGCGATCATAATTATAAATCTGGATGTCCATTTAGACGATTATATCGAGAGTATATTTTAACAACAGAAACGATTCTAGATCAAAACAAATCGGCAAGTAAAGTTGATATTATCCGCTATAACACAAGTTTTGGACGGTCAGGCAAACGGTTATATAGACCAATACGGGCCTTTATTTAAATACGAAATGACATTAATCCAAACGAACCGGCATGGTTGATTGACGATATCAGCAATTTTGCAATTATAAAATCCGCAGATGTCAATTTGTTGCGAATATATCGAGGGATATATTAAAACAACGGAAACGAATCTTGATCCAAATAAATCGGCGGTACAAGTTGATTTAACCCAATAACAAAAGTATTGAACGGTCAAGGCATACAGTTTTAAAGTTATACAGGCGCTATATTTTAATAGCAGAAATGACTCGTAATCGAAACAAATCAGCATGTTTGAGTAGACAGTGTATCCGATAACGCAATCCTAAATCTGGATGTCCATTTATGAACGATTATATCAGAGATATTTTAAACAACAGAAATGAATCTGAATCAAAACAAATCGGCAGTACAAAGTTGATAACATACCGCTATAACACAAGTATTGGACGGTCAAGGCAAACGGTTATATAGACTAATACGGGCCTTTATTTAAATAGCAGAAATGACTTGTAATCCAAACGAATCGGTATGGTTGAGTTGACGATATAAAATTATGCAATTATAAAAATCCTCAGATGTCAATTTATGTGCGAATATATCGAGGATATATTAAAACAACGGAAACAATCTGATCAAAATAAATCAGCGGTACAAGTTGATATTAACCGCAATAACACAAGTATTGAACGGTCCAAGGCATACAGTTTTAAAGATTATACAGGCGCTATTTTTAATAGCGAAATGACTCGTAATCGAAACAAATCGCATGTTTGAGTAGACGTGTATCGCGATAACCAATCATTAAAATCCTGGGATGTCCATTTTGGAACGATTATATCGAGAATATATTTAAACAACAAGAAATGAATCTGAATCAAAACAAATCAGCAAGTACAAGTTGATAACATACCGCTATAACACAAGTATTGGACGTCCAAAGGCAACGGTTATATAGACTAATACGGACGCTTTTATTTAAATAGCAAATGACTTGTAATCCAAACGAATCGGTATGGTTGAGTTGACGAATACCGCAATTATCAATTATAAAAATCCTCAGATGTCAATTTATTGCCGAATATATCGAAGCTATATTTAAACAACAAAATGAATCTTGATCAAAACAAATCGGCAGGTAAACGTTGAAGCTTATATGGAGCGCTATATTTAAATAACGAAATGACTAGTAATCGAAAGAAATCGCAGTTGTGACAGTGTACCGATATGCCTATTAAATCTGGGATGTCCATTTACGAACGATTATATCGAGAGATATATTTATACAACAGAAATGAATCTTGATCAAAACAAATCGGCAAGTACAAGTTGATAATTTACATTAATAACACAAGTATTGATCGGTCAAGGCATACAGTAATATTGGCTCATACGGAGCGCTATATTTAAATAGTAGAAATGACACGTAATCTATATATATGCAGGCATGGTTGAATTGTCTATTCAACCATGCCTACATTTGATAATATAAATCCCTCGATATAATGGCACCTTAACGGACATCCCAGGATTTTAATAATTGCATTATAATGGTATATTGTCTACTCAACCATGCCGATTTGTTTCGATTACGGTCATTGCTGTTAAATATTCGCTCCGTATATACTATTATGTAATGCCTGACCGATCAATAACTGTTTGTTGCTGAAATTATCAACGTCTTGCCGATTTCTTTTCATCGGATTAATTTCTGTTGTTAAATATGTCCCTCGATATAACTACTGCGGACATCCAGGTTAATAATTGCCTTTACGGTATATTAACTACTCAACCATGCCGATTATTTTCGATTAATAGTCATTTCTGCTATTTAACTATAGCGCTCCGTATGAGCCATCTAACTGTACGCATTGACCGTTTAATAATTGTGTTATTGCCGTAAATTATCAACTTGTACTTGCTGATTTGTTTTAATCAAGATTTATTTATGTTGTTTAAATATATCCCTCGATATAATGGCTCCTTAACGGACATCCGAGGATTTTAATAATTGCATTATTGCAGTATATTGTCTACTCAACCATACTCATTTGTTTCGATTACGAGTCATTTCTGCTATTTAAATATAGCGCTCCGTATTAGCCAATATATTTATATGCCTTGACCGATCAATACTTGTGTTATTGCTGTAAATTATCAACTTGTACTTGCCGATTTGTTTTCATCAAGCTTCATTTCTGTTGTTTAAATATATCCCTCGATATAATCGCTACTTTACGGTCATATCAGGATTTTAATAATTCCATTACTACGGTATATTAACTACTCAACCATGCCGATTTGTTTCGATTACGAGTCATTTCTGCTACTAAACTATAGCGCTCCGTATGAGCCGGTATAACTCTATGCCTTGACCGATCAATTCTTGTGTTATTGCGGCAAATTATCAACTTGTACTTCCTGATTATTTTTGATCAAGATTTATTTCTGTTGTTTAAATATATCCCTCGATATAATCGCTCCTTAGTTGATATCCCAGGATCTTAATTATTACATTATTGCGGTATGTTGTCAACTCGAACATGTCGATTTGTTTCGATTACGAGTCATTTCTGCTATTTAAATATAGCGCTCCGTATGAGCCAATATATTTATATGCCTTGACCGTTCAATACTTGTGTTATTGCTGTAAATTATCAAATTGTACTTGCCGATTTGTTTTGATCAAGATTCATTTTTGTTGTATAAATATATCCCTCGATATAATGGCTCCTAAGTGGACATTCCAGGATTTGAATAATTGCATTATTGCGGTATATTGTCTACTCAACCATACCGATGTCCTTTGATTACGAGTCATTGCTGCTATTTAAATATAGCGCTCCGTATGGCCAAATAACTGTATGCCTTTACCGATCAATAATTGTGTTATTGCCGTAAATTATCAACTGTACTTGCTGAATTGTTTTGATTAAGATTTATTTTTGTTGTATAAATATATCCCTCGATATAATGGCTCCTAAGTGGACATTCCAGGATTTGAATAATTGCATTATTGCGGTATATTGTCTACTCAACCATACTAATTTGATTCGATTGCGAGTCATTTCTGCTATTTAAATATTGCTCTCCGTATTAGCCAATATATTTATATGCCTTGACCGTCCAATACTTGTGTTATAGCGGTATGTTATCAACTTGTACTTGCCGATTTGTTTAGATTAAGATTCATTTGTGTTGTATAAATATATCTCTCGATATAATTGCTCCTAAGTGGACATCCCAGGATTTTATTTATTGCATTATTGCGGTGTATTGTCCACTCAACCATGCCGATTTATTTTTGATTACGAGTCATTTCTGTTATTTAAATATAGCGCTCCGTATTAGCCAATATAACTGTATGCCTTGACCGATCAATACTTGTGTTATTGCTGTAATTTATCAACTTGTACTAGCCGATTTGTTTTGATCAAGATTCATTTCTTTTGTTTAAATATATGCCTCGATATAATCGCTGATAAATGGACATCCCAGTATTTTAATGATTGCATTATTGCGGTATATTGTCTACTCAAACATGCCGATTTCCTTCGATTACAAGTCATTTCTGCTATTTAAATATAGCGCTCTGTATTAGATCGTATAACTGTATGCCTAGACCGTTCAATACTTGTGTTATTGCTGTAAATTATCAACTGGTACTTTCCGATTTGTTTTGATCTGTAATATACCGCAATAATGCAATACTTCAAATCCATGAATGTCCATTTATGTGCTATAATATCGGAGGATATATTTTAACAACAGAAATGAATCTTGATCAAAACAAATAGGCATGTAGAAGTTGATAATATACCGCAGTTCTACAAGTATTGAACGGTCAAGCCATACAGTTATATGGGCTTATATCGAGCGTTTTATTGAAACACCAGAAAAGAATCGTAATCGAAACAAGTGTGCACGTACAAGTAGACAATATACCGCAATAATGCAATCATTAAAATCCTGGGATGTCCATTTATGTGCTATTATGTCACACACACATTGAAACACCATAAACGAATCGTAATCAAAACAAGTGTGCATGTACAAGTTGACAATATACCGCAATAATGTAATTATTAAATCCTGGGATGTCCATTTATGTGCAATTATATCGAGCGAAATATTTCATATGAGCTACATACAGTCCTATCACACGTTTATTAAATTTGAAAAAACCTGATTGAGCAAGTATTCAATTACCAGGTTGGCTTCATTTATGATATAATATCCTTATTAACACATAAACGGTCCTTTACTACTTTTTTAATTTATTAATATATAAATTCTGAACGCTTACAGGAATTTTGTTGTAAAAGCGTATATATAGACCCATAAAAGATTTACTTATTCTTCGCAGTCTAGTTGCTGGAAGAGTTTCTAGTATAGAATATCTAGTATAGAGATTGTTTCTAGTATTTGTTATGTGCATCACAATGCCTGCGAAAATCATTACTATTTTTCCGCACATATATTAGTTTTTCATATGCTTAAGTAGGCTAACTGCGCACGAGTAAGAGAGACGCATATCTTTCACTTTCACTCATGGTTGCTCTTGGAGAGCGTTATGTGAGCGGCGTTATGACATACACGAGAGTGCCTCCCTATCTTTAACAAATTTATAAGACTTTGTCATGTCATAAATCATTATATGTGTATAAAACGTCGTACATGATATTTTAATTAAATTAATTCCTAAAAAGATATATTAGACATTTTAAAATGCAGTAGCGGAAATCGCGGTTTAGCACACAAGTACGCGTTTGCGTTACGCGAAATGGTTATGTACAGTTTGAAATCGGTCCAATTTATTTAGTTTAAATTTGACTTGTGTTTACTTTGTATCAACAGACTTGAGTAAGTTAACTTTAGTTTTCAATAGTTACATTGTACATTTAACCTATAATCTTTAGTAATATTGTGTTTATTTTATATTCTATTATTTAAAACTATATATATTTATTGAGGTACATCTTCCTCTCCTCTACCGCTTCTATTGCTACGATGAGATGAGGGCATTACTTGTGACAGCCGCATGGTTTATTTATGCTTATGTTAGGGCACAAAATTGTTAATCAATAAAAATATTAATTAATATATGACTATTATTTTTTGATATATGTGAAACGATTACCATATAATTTATAATTTAAATAAATGCAATTGTTATACACGTACGTAACAATTTCTTAATAATTTGGAACGCAAGCATAAGATCAAAATGTCAATAAATGGACTATAATGACAGTTGTTACTTTTCGTTATCAATACTTTGTTGGAAAACGTATTTCAACTTTCTTAGATTAAAATCATTTAAATATTGTTAGGATGCGTGTCTCATAAGTGTGAAATTGAGTGATGTATGACAGCACGTGCGGAGCAGCTGCCAGCGGGCAGTGTGGCAAAGCACAACGAGAGGGCGATGGACCGCCACCGCGCGAGCCTCCGCCCGCACCGCTAGAGCGTGATTATAGTGGATTCGATATCGTAAAGGCTACGCAGTATGGTGCCTTTGCTCGTGTTAAAGAACTCGTGGAAGCTGGTTGGGATGTAAATCAGCCAGATCACGAAACAGTCTCCTTGCTACATTGGGCTGCAATCAATAATAGACGTGAAATAATTGAATATTTACTGACGAAAGGAGCTACTGTTGACGCAGTCGGCGGAGAATTACAATCAACTCCTTTACATTGGGCTACTAGGCAAGGGCACCTGGAAGCGACTGTTCTGCTGGTACGCGCGGGTGCTGATCCCACTTTGCGTGACGCCGAGGGCTGTGCTTGCCTTCACCTTGCAGCACAGTTTGGACACACAGCAGTAGTAGCCTACCTGGTAGCTCGGGGTGCCGATCCAGATGGCCCAGATGCTGGCGGCATGACACCATTGATGTGGGCGGCTTGGAAAGTTTCTGCTGTAGATCCAGCTCGTTTATTACTGACACTTGGAGCATCTACTAACCCCATAGATCATTCACATGGAAACACTGCTTTGCATTGGGCTATACTTGCTCGTAATGCAACTGCTATATCAACACTCATTCTTTATGTAAGTGATAAATCATATTTGATTTTTTTATAATTATGGGATCTGTAAGGGGTAAAATATTATAAATTAATTTATACTAAGCTCCACTTCCACTTCATTGAGATTTGATTTTATTTTATGTTACTTATTTTGGAACATACACTATAGAATTTAGTAGTTATTGCCCTTAAAAATAACACAGAATTGGCACATAATTGACATCAACTGAACAATAAATGGGTTTAATTCTGATGCAGAGAAATTATCAAAATTCTGGCCAATGTAAGACTAAAAATTCCTTACTAATACCCTAATCGGCTAATATTTTTCTTACTATCAGTGAAATAATTTCAAAATATGGCTAATTTCAAGTTTTATTGCAATCTAACAAAAATAATAATCTCTACTCATTGTGCCATATTAAATACTTTAGCATAAATTAAGTAATTTCATCATATACATTTTTTTCAGAAGATGTATGTACAATATTTAACTTAAATGAGTAAAGGAGTGCTTAATGTAATATATATAAAAGTTGTTCTATATGTAAGAGTTAAATTGAATACAGGTTTGAAAGAAAAGAATATACAGGGAAATTGCGGTGGCCTTTT
The DNA here is from genome assembly GCA_029286875.1 of Lamproptera curius. Taxonomy (NCBI): domain Eukaryota; kingdom Metazoa; phylum Arthropoda; class Insecta; order Lepidoptera; family Papilionidae; genus Lamproptera; species Lamproptera curius. Next base: position 1,649,958 of record JAGSMT010000100.1, on the reverse strand, counting down.
GTGACTGATCCGTTCAGGGCAACAAGACAATAATATAATTTAGATATTTATGTATGACTATTTTGTTTGGCCTAGATGAATTGGCTCTTGCTTGTACAAAGTAACATTTGAATAGTCAGTTTCAGCAGTCAAGATTACTATTAGCAGTCTTTATAGGTGATCCTACTCATCTATCAAAAGGTATTTACCCCTTGAGTTATGGCAGACTGAAAAGGATAAATTGTGAATGGGACTAGGAAAAAAATATATCTATAGAGTCCTGAGACAAGTATTATAATTATTACACTTATTTTTTCATTGATTTTAAACAGGGTAATGCCAGTTTAGACATCCCTAACCAACGAGGGGTCACTCCTATGGTGATGCTACAGGCAAATGCAGAATCCATTTGGGTTGGCTCCAAGGTGTCTGATAAAGTCAGAGAACATGCCCTGCTAACTTCAAGAAAAAGTATCTTTCGTAGATTAACATATGACAAGGTTAGTTCCAATTTGTTTTATATATTGTTTAATAATCATTTTTAAATAACTTATTAACTTTTTATTGTACTTGCTTTATAGAAATTCAGATGGTGGTGTGTGGTGGCCATGCCATTCCTAGCTTTTTACCTCACCGGGCTCGTTTTGGAGATGGACGCAATTTACCTGCTGAAGATGTTCCTCCTCGTTTGCTTTTACGCTTTACTGCATTTCCTCAGCAATGCGCTGTTTGATGATGAACTGAAGAACATCTTTCCCCTGAGCGTGTATTTAGCTACTAAGGTAAGGGAGGCTCTTTGCTGACTGACTTTTGGCGGCGACGTGTAACGGGGTGCGATATTTCTGTGTGCCTCCTGTGTCCGCAGGTGTGGTTTTACATCACGTGGGTGGTTTTCATCCTGCCAGTGGTTTCGGCATCGGCCTCGCTCGGCTTCTTCCTTTGTTCGGGCGCGCTCTGGTACACTTTTCTACGATCCTGGCGCAGTGATCCCGGCGTCATCACCGCTACAAAGACGGACAAATTTCGCGTCAGTGTCTCCTTTGACTTATTTAATATGGTATGTGTCTTAGAAACAAAGAGAGAAATTTAATAAAGCAAAGAACGGTTGTGGTTGTAGACGATCATCGAGCTGTCAGAGAGTAAGAGCGGCGGCTTCGAGCCTACGCGCTTCTGCTCGGCGTGCCTCGTGCGCCGTCCGCTGCGCTCCAAGCACTGCTCCGTCTGCAACCGCTGCGTCGCCAAGTTCGACCACCACTGCCCGTGGGTCGGCAACTGCATCGGTCTGCCCCTTTTTCGTCAACTTATTACTTAGCCAATATGTTAGGCCGCTATAGGCTAGAGACGGGTCTGCCTCGGTGGCTGGTGCATTCAGGTTTGCAGCAGAAACCGAAACCGTCCCTTTTATTTCACCAAAAGGATCCAAGAAGGAAGAAATTGGTCGTTATAGCCGGTGCAAATCCGACGTAAGCCGTCTTTACCCTCGCGATGAAGCGTCGCGTAGGCATTTCTCAAGGTAAAAAATACGAAAATGTTCCTTAAAGTAGGCCACTTTTCTGGTATACATTAAAATTTCTGAGTAACGTGGTTTTGTTCCCTCGTAAAAAAGTAGTCTATCCAAGTCGAAGAAGATACGGATTTTACGTAAGCAAAATAATGGCGTAATGGCCACCTCTAACGATTGGTTAATCTAAAAGGTTTGAATTGGCGAACCATCGCTATTGTCAACCATTGCTTAATTAATGATCATCAGAAACGAAAGACGCGTTCACACACACACATTACATCATCAGCCTTTGTTAGTCCACTGCTGGACATAGGCCTCCCCTAATACACCCCTATCCATTAGGAGGTTTGGACCGTATCCCACCACGCTGGTCCAATGCGGGTTGGTGGGTGGACCGACTTTTTACATGCCCATCCGACGCATGGATCATCTTACTTTTCAGACAATTGGGTGATCGGCCCAAATTGCCCTAACCAACTAGGAAACAACAATGAAACTTTGTTGCGTCTCCGCAGGATTCGAACCCACGACCTCCGGTTTCTAAAGCACACGCCCATACCACTAGGCTACGGAGGCAGTACGTTAAGACGCGTTCATTGGGAACAAAAAAGACACACTTCGGCATTTTCGACTATGACTAACTTCAGAATGGTTGATGCATTGTCTGGTAGTAGTAATTATAAAGCGGGGGCTGCGGATTAGATTAATCCCTTGGGAATATATAACGAAACCGTACATTCTATTAGAATTTATCCTTAAATTTGACCTGGATCACCGGGACTGAATCTGTGAACTTGCCGTCCCATTTTTTTCTCTTAGATGTGCAAAGTTACTGTTCATATCAATAGCTGCGGCTGTTGAGTTGGTTTTTTAATTTGACATACCCCAAATTATTGTGATTATTTACGTGGCCCATACTGAAATATTCTGTATTATAAGTCCAATAATTAAATATAGATAGAATTGTAATTTCACAAGTAAAATTTTATCAAAAAAATGTGATCGACTTCAAAAGGCGTAAAGTAATTTACGCAATATAAGCAGGTAACAACTTGCTCTCTGCACGAAACTGCCGTTCATGATACGTTTAATGATCATAGAATAGAGATTTTTTTATTAAAATTAATCTTTATGTGAACTTAAAAAGTATTATTCTTTTTATGATTTCAATTTTAGTTTTTTTTTTACAAAGAAATGCTTTTTTTGGGTTTTTGATACAAACTACATTTATGTAAAACAACATGGTGGCCGTTATGCTCTGCCCGTTTCTCTTAAACTGTTCGCTACAATATAATATGCTATATTTCGACCGCAGGAGCGAAGAACCATCAGTACTTCATCGGGTTCCTGGCGAGCCTGCTGGTGATGTGCGCGTGGGTGCTGTGGGGCAGCGCGCAGTACTTCGGCGCGCAGTGCGGCGCGGCGGACTCCGCGGCGGAGACGGCGCTGCGCTGGCTGCGCTGCAACGCGTGGCTGGCCTGGGTGGCGGTCAACGCGCTCTTCCACCTCTTCTGGGTCACGGTGCTGACCAGCTGCCAGCTGTACCTGGTGGTGTGCCTCGGCATGACCACCAACGAGCAGCTGAACCGCGGCCGCTACCGCCACTTCCAGGCGCGCGGCGGCCGCTCGCCCTTCACGCGCGGGCCCCTCAACAACTGCGCCGACTTCTTCCGCTGCCGCCTCTGCGGCCTGCTGGCGCCGCGCCACACCGACTGGGCGGCCGCCGGCCTGCACGACGCGCTCGACCCGCTCGACCCGCCCGACGACCACGACCGCCTCGACCACCTCGACCATCTCGACCACCACGACCACCTCGACCAGCACGACGACCGCGACCACCCTGACGCCGACACCGAGCCGATGCTGCGCGCGCACCACTACGTCTGAGCGCTACCCTTGTACAACTAGGATAATTTCTTTTCCCAACCGCATCGTATCGACGCCGCCTCCCTGAGCCGCCGCGAAGCTCTCGTACGCGTCTCGCATTAAGCTCGTGCTCGTGCAACCGAAACGACTCGAAGCGTCACCGCTTATTATTACTCTCCTTTTCCTCTCCTCTCCGATGTCTGCGACGACACGTCGTGGAACCTTTCTTATTGGCAGCCGGCACAGCTCTAGTGTTTCTGTTTGTTTGTGTGTGCTTGTTTGTGTGTGTGCAAGCCTCCTGAAGTATTATAGTACATTTTCAATAGAATTGGTACTCGATGTTAATATATTTTTACTGAACGCGAGATTTTTTTACTTGTATCAAGAAGCAGACATGAATTGTACAAGACTTGTAAAGTTTTTATTTTCTTACATATATAGTAGTTGAATGTGATGTAATTATTTAACGACTCCTTTAGAATTGTTTTTAAGCGTGCAGAAGTCTAGAATAGAGAGCGCCAACTGGAACATCCGTTTCTGTTCAGCCAACTGTAGAGGCCGCAACAGATACGGCGCTACGAAACGACCTACGCTTCATATCAATGAACTGTCTATTAATTGACTTTTTAAATGAACAAATACTAATACCTATTATATCTATCATAGTTATAAGAGCTTAGGTTATATCAATACTTCCTCAATATTTACTAAAGTCGAAATGTAACATTGTCATATTGAGTGCGAGCCCGTTGCGGCGTCTAGTTATATTATTTATATTTAAAATAACTTTGTATAGGTTGATTACGTTGTATTATAAAAAGATACCAAAATGCATTTGAATTAAATAAACTTAAAAATATCAATTTAATAAAATAATTTTTTTATTTAATTTATTTTTAGCATGACATGAGCCTTAAAAAACCTGGCATGTGCATAATGATTTTGGGAGGGTCGCACCGTTACTCGAGCAAAACAGGACAGCACTCCATTTTCTTTTAATTTTTTCTCGTGATGTTGCATTTGAATTGCTAGTAATGTATGGCACATTAGCGTTCGTCGCGTTGCGTGGATTACACTCATTTTATTCTGATTAAAATAACTGCTGGAAGTAGAATGTGTGTATGTGTGTAGATGTCCGACCTTAAGTACTATTAAAGTCATTTACACACCCTTTCAACATTTTGCAACTAGTGCACGAGAATACGTTTCTGGAGTTCGGTCAAAGTACGGAAACCTCCTCATGTTGGCTTCTTCACCCATCTTCTAGGATATTTTTATACTATTTTGTCCCCTTTTCAGAACTTATCATTTATACTATTGAAGATTTTATCTCCTAGTCGAAAGATTTGGATATTTCGTATAGACCGGATTTTGTATTAGGGATGTCGACTTTTAAAACACATCTTTGTCTTTCCATTGATATTGGTTATGGTGCGGAAAACCTCACGTACAATTAGTAAATTAATATTTTTGTCAAAAAGTAGGTGAACTTTTTATTCACTTGTTTAGTAGAAATCACATTCAACACAGCGGTGAACCTATTAAAAGTAATAAATATATGACATTTAAATTCAGTCCGTTATAAATATATCACACAATTGGATTCATGGCTACAAGCAGACAAAAATATGTGAAAAATTGAAATAAAAGAGTTCAGAATGTATTTAAAATAATCGATGTTTTATGAGAATTCATTGAAAACGGATGAATAACTTATTTTCAAAACATAGGTTCGTTTCGATGCACGGTATTATGGACATGATGCTGGCATACCCAATGATGCATCGAAAATCGAGTACTTTCAATGCATCATTGTATAGGTATCGAATATCCCTAGTTTGCATCGCATCTTCTTCCTATCCTTTAATGCCTCTGCAATTACCGGAGGTTGGCAGTAAAACTTCGAAATTTGTCTCCGTCCAATGCGATTCTGAACAAAGATCTCACAGACTATCCGGTCCACTCTTGGATATGCTTCAGCCATAAATTTTTGGGCCTTGCTGGTTTGCAGCCTGTACTGGTTGTTTCTGAGAATGCATCCGAGATATGAGACTTTATTTTGCTTAATAGTACTTTTGTCACTTTGTCCGCCCATTTTAACCGCAACATTCTACGATAAACTCACACCTCAAAGGCCTCCAGTATTTTACGTAGATCTTCCTTCATAGTCTAAGTTTCGTAACCATAGAGAACTTGCGGCCAAATATAACATACAACCTTCCCATTGCGTGTTTTAAAATTATTTTGGAGCCGACGATACTAAAGTTATCTGCATCTAATAACAAAACAGTAGTGTGTTTGTAGTGATTTTATCAAAAATTTATTAGATAATTCAAACACCACTAATAGAGTTAGATCATTGTTAAAGTCATGTAACTTTTTAAATTTATTACTTGAATCGACAAGATATAGTGACTCTATTGGCAACCTGTATAGTCAACATTTTTACTAATTGTATACCTGTTAATAAATCCATCATGAATATGTTATCATCTGATCATTGTGGATAATTAGCTCCTTTGACTCTGATAATAGATCTAGAGTCAAAAGTATTGGTTAATTGATTTTTTTTACAGCATGATACTTTTTTCACGAAATTAAACAACTACGGTATCAAAAATTCCACACTCTATCTTCTGACTTCGTACTTGAGCTGTCACTGTCACTTGATGGCACTTCTTTAATGTTTAAAATAAAACGACGTAATTTGCAAAACAACGATGTAATATATAATACCAACTCGAAAGTCAGATACTGGTTTGGTGCAAATAATTTAATATGGTTTAAAAATAAAACGAAATGTAAATGTATTATGACTCCTAATGTTCCTCAGGCTACGTGGTAATGGACTGTTCGCTCCAGACTAATTCAAAATGTTAAAATATGATGTTCTGTGTATTTATTTCGTATTTTTTTTTTTTGAAAAATGGAAGTAAAGGTCCCTCTGAGTTTCTTATGCCAGTTCTTTTCAGGTCAGAGGCTTCCATTTCGTAACCGGTGGTAATTAATTTAACAATCAATAAAAAAGTGTAAATTTTCTATATTAAAAAAACAGAATCCTGGTTCTTAACGCAATAAAGAGATAGCGGACATCGCAAATGCAATAAGTTAAAAAAAATATATAACAAAAACATAAAGCAAAACAAATAAATATTCTAAACGCTGGACCAATAAGGTTTCAGCTCAGCATATTGTTGGCTACAGCTAACGCTGGTGTTCTGCTGACACCTTATGGGCTTGCATAATGTGAACAGGCATTAAAACATCATAAACGAGAATAGTATAAACAAACGGTATTTAAAACAATCAGAACAGATACAAATGTGTAAATAAAAAAAAAAACAATGTAAAAATCACAAGTAAACAACAACAAACAACAAAGCTGTGTGGAAAAATTAATAATATAAGAATAAAAAATAAAAAGAAAATTGGAACTAACAATAACATTTTAACTGCACATTATTTAAGACGGCAGTTATTGATTTTCGGCAGAGAGTTTTTAAAGTTCTACATTTATATCTAAAACTCTCGTTAGTAAGTTGTTATCTACTGTTATTGTTGGATTTTGCACCTCATTAGCAACGACCTTTATTCTTGTTTTTGAAGCGTCCATTCTTAAGCCTTTGGTGGCCATGTCATAGTTAATACCTCAAGTGCACCTGTTAGATTCAATTGGAAATCTGAAAACACCATCTTGAATACTTTGGTCCGAAGTTGCAATAAAGACTCTTAATAGCTCAATTAAAAGCTTATTAACAGACAACTCTAGCATCACTGTCCTCAAGGGCTTCCTTTACCAGTTGATTCTAAAATACGTTAAACAAGATGAAACGCCCTTGTCTAACGTCCGTTTAATTGCTACGGTATCTGAGTTTTCTCTAACATTTTCTGTTTGTACTCCAGTAAAAATTGCTAATTATACGTATTAAGCTCTATGAATAAGGCGTCGATATTTAGTCACGTATCATATTACATTCAGGACGCCAGAAAGCAAAGATTGATAGCCCTAGCCAAATGAAGCTAAAAACAATATTCATCATGGTCGAAAGTACGCAATTTTGTCAAACTCGGCGCAGTATCGCAATGCGTTAAAGTTATATAGCGAAATTGTTTTCTCGTAATTCGTATGCATAGCTCAGCGGCTTTTGAAGCTAAGAAAATAAGACAACTAACTGATGTTGATACATCTCGTTTGGTACATTTTAATTATTTCCCTGTTTCTTCTTAATACATATTTGAAACTATAATGTACCAATTTTTAACACAATGATAATGCAAAACCTGCCTCCGACTGCCTCCGTAGCCTAGCGGTATGGGCATGTGCTTTAAAAACCGGAGGTCATGGGTTCGAATCTTGCGGGGACTCAACAAATATTTATTGTTGTTTCCTAGTTAGTTAACGCAATTTGGGCCGATCATGTAAAAAGTCGGTCCGGTCCACTTACCAACCCGCATTGGACCGGCGTGGTGGGATACGGCCCAAAACCTTCTAATGGATAAGGGTATATTGGGGGAGGCCTATGTCCAGCAGAGGACTATCACGGACTGATGATGATGATGAATGCAAAACCCTGATAGATAAAAGAAATCGGTTTTTGATCTGGTATCCCCAAACATTATGTCGGGTATTTTGACTCGGAGTACGAACTAATTAGAAAATACTACATACATAAGCCTACAAAGATAATATTTTACATACACGCCTCCTGCGTGTCGGTCGTGGCGGCTCTTATGTGCTTTTAAAATAGTATAATCCATTAACCACAACACGGGGCTGAACAATAAATTGTACTAATTGTTTTAATTGATAAATATATTCATTACTAATAACTAAAACCTTATTTTTTACACATTTTTTAAAACATTAAACACTTTTTGCGACAAAGTGTTTTTTACTAATACATTATAACAAAAAGAGCAAAGCAGTTGGCGTCAACACTATTATGTCGAGAATAAAACTAGTGAAGCTTAATTTAAATCTTGTCCTAAAATTTAAAACTACTTTTGTAAAAAATTTAAAGTGCAAGGAAACTAACACCAGAGTGTTTTCTTTCCATTCTTCTTGTTTTAAATAGTATTGAAAATAAAGTGGTAAGTATTTACTGTTAGGATTTACTCAAAACATTTATTTTGGAAAAGTGGCTGATTTCAATTTTATTAAACACATATTGAGCTGTCAATTTTGTTAAAAAATAAACGTAGTAAGAAAGACCAGAAGCTAAATATTATCCGAACAGTTACCAAAAGTGTTACTTTCTACGAATTTTTATTTTAAAATAAGTGTCTTTTAGCTCGTTAGGGAAAAATGATGATGTAATGAAGTTACGCCGAAGAAGTTTAACTTCTGACGCATGTACTTACCCCTTTTTATTTGAAAAGTTAAATTTTATTAGTTATAGGAAAGAAAATCATTAAAATTAATAAAACAATTATTGAATAATTTAAAATACTTATTTGTGTTTATTAAGAAAAATAAACTAAAGCTATAATTATTTCTATTGCTTGCGCGAATATTATACATTATTAAATAAAATTACTTTACGGATTTTATCGCGTTTATTTTACATTTTAAATTCCGACGTTTCAAACACTTTCCAGCGCCTGGTCACGGGTAGACTGAGATGTCATGCGTCTTCTTGCCAGTGCTGAAGCGGGGTTTCGAGATCTTAATTTTTATTAATTATTTTTAATCTGTACTCCGACCTATGCAGCCGCTGGAAAGTGTTCGAAACGTCGGGAATTTAAAATGTAAAATAAACGCGATAAAATCCGTAAAGTAATTTTATTTCATAAAAACTAAAGCTGTTATAAAGTAATAATGATAAAAAAATATTTAAGATGTTTACTTTTAAACTAATTTAGAAATTTGGAAAAAACTCAATAATTATAGTATAATAGATTATTTTTTTAAAGTAAAATACGTTATTTATTAACCGATTCTTCATAATAAAAACAACCGATTTACTAAAAATCGATTTTGATGTATAATTCCACACCCCAGACCAAAGGCTTATAGACCTTTGGTCCTCAGATTATCATTTGTTTCGTTTCATGCAGTAAATTAAATGGTTAGAGTAAAGCTCACTGCAAATTCTTCTTCCGCACTTAAATCTCAGTGGCCAATCTATTGATTCGATTCAATTATGGTAACAAAATTTAACCTTCAATTTATTATAAAGTAATTAAACAAATTGGAATTTGCGTTGAAGCGAGATAAGAATTTGTATATTGGGTTTTTACAGTAACACCTTTACGGTATAAAACTAATAATAGTAATAGTCATTCTTCGGATCGCGGGTGCTAGTTTACGACCACTAATTGTGTCGCGACACATTCTCTAGGACATCGTTATAATACTCAAATGATATACTTATTTTTTATATTTATTACCATTTCCCTCAATTTCGCGCAAATAGTAAGAATCATTAATCAATCATAATTACCATTAGTTAAGCCAAATCAAAACATCACGCAACAACCAACTGTTTTAAATTATCCTCAGTTCGTAAACATAACTGTGGGTCATCGGTCTCCGGCCACGCCATTCAATATCAATTCTTAAACGCGAGAGCCGCAAACATCTCTTTGTCTCATTCTCTCGGCACAGGACAGAGAGCCTAACAAATATCAAGTTTTGACACGTAACACAACATAAGGGTTATTTTAACTGCATAAGTTTACTTTTTGCTTCTTGTGTAGTGTGGTTCATATTACCGGGTTGAAAACGATAGAGTCCTTTCGAAATGCGGCACCCGCTCTTTCTAAAATGGGTTGCCAACGAATGAAAGGAATTTGATTAATCGTGATCGACACCGGCCGATATTAGGTACTGTAATCGCATTTTGTTTATTGATTGACACTCATTTATATTGGGTATATATATAGATACATACATCAAGAGAGGGAGTGCAAAGGAAAAAAGGCGAGAACAACGATTCATAAAGCTTTTCAGTTTATTAGTTAAACAAATATCACTTTTATTTACAACCAAAGCAATCACAAATTCATAAACTAATCGTAATCACCTAGAACTACTTAACAGATTGAAATATTTACAATAGAGTCAACAAGGCGGTGTCACGCGGACGCGAGCGGCTGCGTCACGACGGGCGAGCGGCGCCGCGGGGAGGGCGCGCCGCCCTCGCCGTCCGCCCCCACGGGCGCCATCGGCCCCGCGGCCCCCATCGGCCCGGCGGCCCCCATCGGCCCGGCGGCCCCCATCGGCCCCGCGGCCCCCGTCGGCGCCGACGCGCCCGCCGCCGCGGCCACCGACGGCTCCGTCAGCCGCAGCGCCACCTCCAGGTCTCGCAGCACCTGCGAACGCGCAAAAAGCCCCGCTGCAATGGCGTCACACGGGCACGGTGGTGGGGTGGTGGGGGCGCGAAGGGCGCGCGCCACTCACCTCGGTCTCCTTGGGGTCGAGGAGCGCGAAGCGGCGGTCGAGGGCGGTGAGGTGCGCGAAGGTGAGGTGCAGGTGCGCGTGCAGCCGCAGCATCGCCAGCTCGCGGAAGTGCGCCGCGTACAGGTGCGCCACCACGTGGTACAGCAGCCGCACCACGCGCCGCACCACGCCCTCAAACTGCGCCGGGAACTCGTTCGCTGCACACGACACATGCACGATATACACGATGCACACACACGACCCACGCTCCCCCTTCTTCCATTCTGTGACTGCGACTCACCGTATTTAGTGGGGAATATGGTCTCGTCGTTGACGGTCTTCTGGGTGTAGGTCATGACGTAGTCGACGTACTGGGGCGCGGCGACGCGCGTCTTCTTGCCGCGCTCGTCGTACCAGGCGTAGGTGCGGGCGCCGGGGCCGCTCATGTCGGGGCACGAGGCCGCCGTGCAGAACTCCGACACGGTGCCGTACACCAGGTTCACGTGCTCGAACAGCGCCAGCGCTGCAAGCCAACGCGAGCATCGTTACATCATCGTTTCGCTCATTTATATTTTATCTTCAGTAACGTATCAGTTTAACGCATGTTTAGTGCTAATCGCGTACATTATGAATAAAAGCTTAATAAATTCGCTAATGTCATTTTACATTTCTTTTGGCAAGAAAATTGGTTAGACGCCAGAGAAACAATTAGGACCCGTCTACTGGTTGGCGCCGCGAAGGAGCGATGCGGAGTTGGTGCCGGGTAGCTCTAATGAGCCCTGACCTTAAATATCAATGTAATCTAAAAGTACGTTTAGAATTATTTTTATTATTAAGAAATGTTAAATGGTCAAAGTATTATTAGAAATGCTACAATTCGGTTGGAGAAATGTAAAAGTTGCTGCACTACCACGAAACAAAGACATTTCAAAGACTGTTCTGCCTGCCACATTCTAACACCTTATGATACCCTTGTGCCATTAAACATCATGATATCAGGTGGTAGGTGCTTCTTACAGGTGACCGTCTGTGGCGGTACCACCACGGTGCCTATTTCTGCCGCAGAGCAGTAGTGTGAAACCACTACTGTAATCCGTTAGCTAGTGCTTTTACTGGGTAAACGAGACGTAACATCCTGTCTCACAGTAAGCAGCGCGTATTGCCGATGTCCATCGGTGTCGGTGGCTATCGATTGCAATAAATAATATATATATATATATTTTCTTGTTTTAGGATAAAATAGGTTTATTTATATAATATTTAATTTTATACCAACCATGCATTGAAATTGTCATATATTTGCAATTCATTATTTATAAATTTTATTTATATCAGCATTGGCTGATACAGGAAAATTTAGCAATAACTCTCGTGGAAATTTCCTAGCGGCCATGAAAATGCCGAATGTCGTGTAGTTGCTTTGGAACTTGGTTCTAAAATTTTTAGAGGGTTAGTAAATGTATTTTTTTTAATTCCGGCCAACAGTAGTAAGAATCTTAACTATTTATATCACGTCTCGTTGGACTATAGACTATTTGTAAAATGACTTTCAGAAATGCCAGGGGGAGATTGTTTTTATCTCCATATAGCATGGAATTTATAGCATTTCAAAGCAGAAACAATGTCGCAGATAACAACTAGTTCTAAGATAATCTATATTAATACACATGATATTATTCAGTAAACCATTATAAAGTTTACAAATAACTTACCTAATAAAAGTATACAAAACAACCACTCCCGTGATGTGTCTTACTATCGAATTTAGCGACCTAGAGATCATCTATAGTTGTTCCGATACCTACTCATGTAAGCATAACGATTATTTTACAATGCTTCTTTATTTAATATTTATACTCAGATAAAAGTCTTCCAAATATAAGTCTGTAAGATGCAATCGTTTGGTTTGATTCGATTCGATGCCAACTACTCATGTTTACGCCACAGATCCGCTCGCTGCCTTGAGACTTGGGATGTCACGGCTTGTTAAACCAATAATTAGGCCGCGTTAGATGCACTTCTAACCGAAGCACAGTGGTGTTACCGTGCTATTGCCTTATTGAGTATTGCTAGTGTTGAACGAGTGCACGACGAAACGAGGCTTATGTTACGTAAGCATATATTCAGGCAACCAAATGTCAACTGAGAGATATCTCAGGTGTTTTAGTCAAGGTTAATTACGCAAGACACAATGCCTCGATCATAACTGGCAATTCCAGCGGAGGCCACTATAAAGCGACAAAAACATTAGTTGTTCTCTTTTTCACTATTTATACATATCAGTTCTATATAATAATTTTTTGTTTATGAATTTTATGTTCGACAAGAGTGTTCGATGAGCCGAGAATGTAATTAATACTACATATATAGCAGTAATTGTTAAATGGGTAGGGCTAGAGGTACACTGACTGTGCGAGGCGAGCCACTCGTTGTAGTCGAGCCCGTGCGGCAGCTCGACCAGCTGGCGCATGTCCAGCTCGGGCAGCTTGCGCTCGAGCAGCGCCTCCTGCAGGTACAGCTTGGGGTCGCCGGCCGGCTCGCCCTCGCGCTCCTTGCGCCGCGCCTTCCTGCAACACCACCGCGCCCATCGCTCAGTTGTTTGCAATTGTTGCACATGCCACGCCATGGGGCCGGCATTACGGCTTAACGGCCTTATATACGTATCAAAAGTTACGCGATTCGTTTTTAATTAGTACATTCAATAACCTATTTTCGATAAACTCTAGGAGAAATTTTCTCCAAAAGCGTAATAATAAGGTGCTGCCGCAAAAAGTCTGCGTAAATTATCGTTTTATTGGATATGTCATTTTCTTATCTATGCGTCTTCGCAGATAACAAATCGTAAGTTTATCAATAGGCAAAAGGAAGGTTTTGTTTTTACACATGAAATATACTTATTTCATTATTGGCAACCGATAACGGCATCGCCGTTTTTGTCAAAGCCGTCGACCTTGCGTCATTCATCGCCGTCATTGAATTCACCCGTGATAATTTTATACGTTTTTAATAAAATTACATAAACAAAAAGGAAGGACGATTCTAGATGATGTCGCATAATATTATATGTTTTAAAAATAAGTAATAACACCAAAAAGTTAAAGATAAATCGGAATGAATAATCTATCGCAAACTATTGTCCGACACCGTTGTAGTTTTGGAGCGAACGCGTAGTTCTCATCATGGGCCCTGCGAAAGGGCTGCGCCGCAGCTAGCGCGCCCTAGGCACGGTACTAACTTCCCGAGCAGCTTGTCCACGAACACCGAGAGCCAGAGCACGAGCATCTCCAAGCAGCGCTCCATGGCGGCCACGGCCCATCGCGCCTCCCTAGGTGGCGTCACACGAAGCAGCACGCACATTATGCACGAGCCGACGGCCTGACTCGTAGGCGCTGGCCCCGAGCCGGTGAATCAACGTCCCACTCTGTCCAGCGCTGCACCGGAATCACGCGCATCGATGACGAACGTCCTATCTCCGAACAACAAACGCCTACGCGCGATTGGTCACTCGATGCAAGTCATTCCACAGTGGGCTCAGATGATGGGAGGTGGCTAAGGGAATGATAATTCGGTCTGAACGAGTAGCGATGCATACACAAAGGCGGATGTCACGGCGGCGGCTCACCTAAACGGCACCGCCGAGTACAGGTACGAGGGGAGCGAGAGCAGCACACCGAGAACCACGGCGTGGCACATCGCGGGCACGACTGCGCCGCCGCTCGCGCCCGCGCCGCGGGCGGCACGGTGCCCCCCGCCGCCGCCGCCCCGCGGCTTCCGTCGCCTACGCCAGCGCGAGACCAAGGCGAGAAATGCGCAAACGGACAGCGGTGGCAAAACAAGGCGGTTCAAGGTGGCACCAGACATAATGTCGCTTCCGTGTTAGGCGACAGAGGCACGAGCACTACTGCCGTCATTCAAGATCAATACGTGTGTGTTTAAGGGTGGACTGGCAGGGCCTATAGATCACAGCACAGTTGATAGTATAACAACTATAGCTAGTAAACACGAAAGCAGCAGGGAATTTGCCGCGTGCGTGTTTCTGTAGCGCAGAGTAACATAGTTTCATATGAAGTAGGTCAGCGCCGTTCCCGAATAAGATTGGGGTTGAGCGAAATGCATGAGCGCAAAAGTTGGCAAAGCGCCGCACGAGGAAGAGTAAAAGTGTCGCGGGATCGTTAACCCGCGCGGGCACACCGCCAGCTCGGACCCCTCACACGACGCCTTGCGTCTAATAAACAGAATAATCACCGTTCCACGCTGTATATCAATATTTTTAAATTGCTAGAGCATAAGGCAACCGTAACAGTTTCGGTAGATCACGGTAGCGTTCAACGTATGAAAATGGCATAGTGGTGCTACACTTTCGCGAAGTTGGACCGAGACGGCAGTCGGCATGCCACAATGGAGAGCGCCGCTTTCCACGCGGAACTCGGGTGGAGTGCGGCGGCCCCGTGGCCGACATGTCTTCGCCGCGCCACACCATGCATAGAGGTGACACGATGGAGCTACTACTTCTCGAAATGGAAAGCAGCGGGCCCCACGGGGCCAAGGACAAGGCAGCCGTCCACTGCACCGCACCACACTGCGCTGCGCTGCATCACACTGCTTAACCGATAATTGCGTTTCGTGCTCTGACACGGATGCATGACAGACATATTGCGTGAATATAATTATGATTTCTGGTGCATTAAGTCACAACTTTCGATCACTCATTGACCGATTCCATTGCAGGGGAATATATAAATAAAAACATAAATAGGTGGCGCGTGGTTGGCAATAAAGCGGACCAACCAGAATTGTGGGAAACGGCCACTCGTCACGCGTAAACAGCGCTCCGCTTCCGCGTCCGTGACTCCGTGCGCCATCGGCTCCGAAGGTCGCCAAGTAAACGATAGAGCCTCAAAAAGTAACAATCAAATTGAACAAAACAACAACAGTCACTTAGAAAATATAAATTATTCCATGTTTCTTTTAAATTGATACGTGGCCACCTCACGTATCAATACACCCGATTGAAATGGCCACCGTGCTAAGACTCTCATCATGGTTACAATATGTTACAAATAACTCGGCCGAAATTCTTTGAGAAAAATATAAACAATGCGTTGGTAAATCGTCGGTCACGTTGACCTCATGTTTCAGTTGGCAAATCTCTTACCGCTTGGCCAATACATGTTTTCTGGAAATTTTGGCTAATATATTAAAAACAAGGTCGTCAAATGTTGTTCCCGATAATTCACACAAATTAATTTACTGCGACTGTAAACTTTAATGCAGCAAAAGACTTTTAATTTGAGCCACAATTCTTAGAGCTTCAAACGTATACTAAAGTAACAGATATTATCAGTATCCTTGAAGGTAATAATAAACATTGCTAATAATTTTTATTTGCTAATGAAAGATACCAAAAAAGGTAAAATAATCTTGTTCGTACTACGGGCAGAACAAAAGTAATGAATAATAATGACCTTATTATGTATGACAATTATCATTCATAATTGACAGGAGTACTACGACAATATCTAACACGACATGGAAGATAATAAATGGACCTATTGCAATAATCTTTGTGTCCCGTCGTTTATTATTATTATGGGCATGACCAAAGTGGGAACGTAAGCGTAACCATAAATCAACGACGAACAACGTCGCACATTGTACATTGTGAAAGTGAGCACCTTCCGCAGCAGCGTCGGCACACGAGCGGCATCTGCTGCGGGATGTGGACGCGCCGTGCTTTGGCCGCCTTCCGCCGAGTGGCACCGCGGGGGCGGCTCATGGCCGGGGGTGGGTGCGGGGGTGGGGGGTGCGGTCGCATTTCGCAGTGCGACGCCGCAGCAGCGGCCGCGGCCAGCCAGCCAGCCGCAACAGCACCGCGCCGAGCGAAGGCCGGTCGCACGTTTTGTAATGTAATGATGCAAACATAACAGCCGCTCAAGGCCCAACAACTGTATAGCTAATTAAACAGGCAATATTCAAAGATAAGCTCTAGTATAAAAAACAAATGTTATGGACCGTTACTTTATGATTGTATGTAATGTAATGTAAAATGTAAAATATTATCCGTATTTTAGCCGAAGAGATATACTTTATCGTTGAAACATTTCATTTATTACAAAATCTTATCCAAAGATTGATAGGGTTTTTTTGAATGCACGGGATGAGGTTTAGTTGCGTAAGCGCTCAGCGGGGCGGTACGTGTTTTTGCGCAACGCCATCATCCGTGCTCTGATAACCGCCCTGAAGTCCTCCTTCCGTTCATACGTTCTTTATCGGGCAAAGCAACGAGGCCCATGATGTTCCATGTGAGACACCTAGCCGGGATATGGTGAGGGACTCACTATATAAGGGTCGCAGTGGGTCATCGGCCGTGGCCAATAATCCACTACCGCCGCAACGCTCGAGCGGCGCGTGGTGAGGCGCCGCCACGCTGCACGAATACCGATCAGTGCTAACGGCACACTGAGTAACACTCAACAACTCCCCTCTACTAATGGCAGCAGGCACATCAGCCAATTCAAAGACTTCAATAATATGTATCACGATTTGAACTTGACTTGAAGTTTTACGCGTTTACTTGCGTACATCAATGGTATATTACAAAATAATAAATTTAAATTTATTATACATTTTATGCCATTAATACCAGGTAAATTAGAATAACAAAGACACACTTTCATTGGAATCTTTGACAGCCCCTGCTATTTAAATAGTAAGTTAGATGTCGTAGTTCTTGGTTTGTACGTCATTTCGCTTTAATCGGTACGTGTTGTAACGGCTTTGCGCCATTCGGTAAAATGCAAACTGTAACGCAGCATTACAATGGGAGCAGTAGCAGTGAACTTTTCCTTGTACACTTTGTGCATCACAGTCCAGACAAGGGGCGTGCAAGCACCGCCGGCGGCGAGTGGATCGGCGCTTGGGCGACCTCGGCTATTGGCACAGCGCGGGCGCTCGCTTGCGTCAGGCGGCGCGCTTCGCAACTCGGCCGGCGGCAGCGGCGCCTTTCCTACGTCCAATCGAGACCCTTAGTTCTCAATGTGAGAGGACCCTCATACTATCTGTATATTATATCAGCAAATCTGCCTAAATTTGCTGATAAAAATACACACTCGGTGTCGGCGCGGTTACAACAATTATTGAAATTGTGCAAGGAAGCCTTGTGACTCATGGTTAATTAGCGTTGATATGCACTTTTCTGCCCTGGCAGTTTACTTTGTAAAAGGACAATAAACATAATAAGGCGACGCGAACAAAACATATCAATAGCATGAGAGCATATGAATTTTGAAATACGGATGCGATGCTTTTTATGCCCGGTTTGCGAAAGGATGGTGAACGTTAAAATTAACTAATCAGCTCTTAAGTGTCATGTCAAACAAAATATCATCATCATCATCATCAGCCTGTGTTAGTCCACTGCTGGACATAGGCCTCCCCTAATGCACGCCACCGCTTCCGATCTTCGGCTATTCTCATCCAGCCACACCGGCCACTTTGCGTGTTAGGCGATAATTTAACAAAATATAGGTTGCCGAAAATTAAACTTTTTGAGTTAAATCTCTGGTCAATAGACAGAGCATTAAATCGTTTCTTAAACAAACTTTGAGCTTATATCGTATTAAGTCAAGGCTTAATTATTAAAATGGGATCCAAAGCACAGTCAACTAATAGGTGTTAATTTAGGCGAATTATCTTATATTCTAAATTAAAATTAAATAAATTTCGTAAACAATCAACAAATTTTAAATGATCAAATATTCCACTTTACGTGGCCTTCTAACCGCTGATAGAAAATAAGTGGTGCTAAATGCGCGACTCTCGGCACTAACAAGCGCTAATGAACCAATGACGCAGTCGATAGAAGTGCGATAGAACGAACGCTTCATAGCAGGTCAAATAACCTATAGAATTTATATGGTTTAAATACGTCAGCGGCATTTTTATCGATTTAACATCGCGTGGCGATCGGCTATGTTATTATTACATTTGTTTACTTGAAGTCCGGATATTTCTGGGTTTATACCCGTATAATAAAGTCTCCGTAGCCGATTACGACTACGGCGGTCGATCGACCACGCAGGAGACATCATAGTGCACAAGTAGCCGATGCCCCTTGGAGAGACGGAGCCTCTTTTTATACCCTCATAGTTGAGAACCGACACGAATGGAGAGATCAGACACCAGAGCGAAGTTTCACATGTCCAACCGACGGACCGATTATTTTACTTTACAGATGATCGGAGGGACGACTCGTATCGCCCCAATCAACAAAAAAACCACCCACGACCACCAGATTCTAACGAGCAAGCCCATGTCGCTAGGTTTCGAAGCCAGTTGAATTACAACTGGTACTCTTACAGTGTGGATGAAACATAAATAGAATGAACTGTGAAAATTTTTGTTAAGCCCCGTAACTTAATATTTACTTATTGGGCAAAAAAGCGAGATACATGTTTACATTGTAAACCCGTTGAAACGTGTATTTGTGATCAAAAGCTTGACTTTGCTCAAATCTGGAGCAGTGGCGGTAGCGACCAGTTGTGGACTCCTTAAACACCGCGTTGACTATAATTAACTGTTCATTTAATCCTAACGAATATATCAAATACATCCCCGTACTGTTTGCTTTAAAAAATATATTACACTATTTACATTTAATTTTCGACATACGTCTTCTTTGAGGCCTAAACACTTATTTATCAACTTTCCAATTTTATAATCATCTCTAAAAAAAAACCAATAATTAATAAATTTTGTCCTCATGTGCAACTGCCTCCGTAGCCTAGCGGTATAGGCGTGCGCTTTAGAAACCGGAGGTCGACGAATCCGACAGGGACTCAACAAATTTTCATTGTTGTTTCCTAGTTGGTTAGGGCAATTTGGGCTGATCACCCAATTGTCTTAAAAGTAAGATGATCCATCCATGCGTGGGATTGGCATGTAAAAAGTCGGTCCAATCACCAACCCCCAATGGACCAGCGTGGTGGGATACGGTCCATAACCCCCTAATGGACAGGGGTGTATTAGGGAAAGCCTATGTCCAGCAGTAGACTATCATAGGCTGATGACGATGTTCTCATGTGTTATCTTTTCAAATTCGTTAAAAATACTGATAATAATGTTCTCCAGTAGATTACGACTACGGCGGCCGATCTATATTAGAGATCAGCCAACTAAGCAGGGGAGATATTATAGCGCACAAGTGTACGCGCAAACACAAGCGTACTCCCTGTTCCTTTATACTCTCAAAGCCCGATGGGACGGATAACCGACCCGACCGGTGAAAGTAAAGCGCAGGACCGACTTTTTACATGCCCATCCGACGCATGGATCATTTTACTTTTGGGTTTGGCCCTTTGGCTGATCGGCCCAAATGGCCCTAAACAACTAGGAAACAACAATGAAAATTTGTTGAGTCCCCGTTTCTAAAGCACACGCCCTTACCACTAGGCTATGGAGGCCTGCGCCTGATCTCTCTTCGGTCGTATCAAGTGAAAAAAATAATGCACCTAAGTTTGCGCGTACATTTGTAAACTATAATATCGCCTGCGCAGTCTGCTGATCTCAAATATAGATCAACCGCCGAAGTCGGAATCGACTAGGAGGACATTATTATTATTAATGTACACTAAACTAAAACTAGACGAGTACCAATTAAGCAGTAATAATTCTTCGCACGGCTATTGAAATACGCATAAAGGGGATATAGTTTAAGCTTATTATGTATACGTAGTCCGATGCGATCGATTTCTATACATTGCAGTTGTCCAAATTGACGCAATAGAATATAAATAGAACCCATGAATTGTGATTCAGCAAGGCGAAGCAAAGCAGAACCAGTGCATGGCAGTTCGATAGACTGTACAGTCGGCTGTGCAAGTGAGACAGAGCGGGGTAGGGACGGGCGGAGGTGGTGGAGCGTGGCGGGGCCGCTCCGTTACAACTGTAAAGCGAGCTGCGCGCACTCCGCGGGCGCGACTCCGTCGAGGCCGAGGGATAGCCGATTCAGCGCATTATGTGTTGTTATTCCAAGTTTTCTACCACGGCACCTAATTTATGAAACTAAACATAAGAAACGCAAAGCAAATTAAATTGCAAAAAATCTAAAAACAAAATAGTACTAAACTTGTTAAATAAATTCAACCGTGCTTTTTCGACTAAATGAAAGGAAAAAAATCTATAATGTTAAATGTAAGTCGATACTCAAGCATACACTTTTATGCTTATTAAGTAGCTAAATGGGCTTGTCCTAACGCAATAGAGTATTAAAATAGATTGTAACCTTGACAAATATGAAATATGAATGCAGAATAAACACAATGTTAATGTTGGGACATTACTTGATATTTTTTTGTAAAAAAGATTCAATATAGAAAATGAAATTAAAAATTTTGCTCAGTCTCCTAATGAGACAAGGAATATAATTAAAAAAAAATACAAAATTAAAACCTAAACTGAGTTAGTAACAATGGTAATGATATCAATTAGAATCTGGAAGAGTCCGGAGCACACTAGATGTCAGCGGGATCGCGTACATCTAGTGACCGTAGTGGCGAAGTGCCGTTTGATCGGATTGAAGGGATGCAAGTAAAATCACCTGAAGAAATTGAAGTCAAGGTTGTTCCGTATTATGATAACCATAATATGTACTCGATATAAGTACATTTATATTGATAATATATTGTAAATTTAAACAATATCATTCGGAAACAAAAACAATTACGTAGGTAGTTACATTTATCAAGTACCGACAGTCAGAACGCCGGCCTGGAGCGTAAGGACTCTTTTAAAAGTAAAACATTATTTCGTCACGAAAAACTATAATTTAATAGAACCGATAAGACATAGGCATATTCAGTATTACAACATACGAAAGTTAAAAGCGAGTCTTTAACCTCAAAACCTAGTACGCACCACCACAGGTGTGTCAATGTTATTCGTCGGCGGGTTTCTATAACCAGTTACCAAAAACGGCGTATTCGTGTATTTGTTTTAATTGCAACTAATTTATTAGAGCAACGTGGGAAATAATGGTTTGAATATAGTACGAATAACAATACGGTGTTTACGTTGATGCACTCAATTGATAAACGAGTATGTTTAGTGTGAATAAAGAATAGGTCATCTATCACCTAAAACAATTATTTAACGTGGAAAATTGTGTTGACGTTTTAAGTTGAACCAATTGTGCTATTTAATAAATTTGCTGAATCAAAGTTTATATAAACGTATGGCTTTTTAAGTTCACTAGTGCATTAACCGATTCGGTGAACTTGTGCAAAAAACTTCGGACAATTATTTCACATATCTCAACGTTGAACCTTTTGAGTGGATGTGTTGCAAAGCCGCAGAAACAGACGTTTCGCTTTACCGTTAGGGGAATTGCAGCAGCGTTCGGCTTGCGTTTCGTGCCACGGACGCGCTCATTGGGCAAATGGGTACCGTATGGGGGTGTGCAATGGTAAAGGTAGCGGGCGCAGGAGCAACTCACGCGACCAGCCCCCCGAGGAAGGCGACGGGGCCGCCGCCGATGAGCCGGATCTTGCGGTGGCACGAGTCGAAGAGCGAGAGGCGCGCGTGCGGAGGCAGCCCCACGGTGGCGCCGCTGGCCGCCGAGCGCAGCATGCCCCGCGCGCCCACGCTAGCCGCCGCCGCCACAGCGCTGCGCCACGTTCACGCGCCGCACGGATCGCTCCACGCGCATCGCAACACGTCTCTCCGGGGCCGCGGCTCGAGCGGGACTGGTCGGCGCCCTCCCGCTCGCCCCCGCACCCGCCGCACCCACACACCCGTATCGATAAATAACGCACCGCGCGACGTGACTTAACGTGCACAATGGACAAAAGTTCATTGTGGATATTCCTCATCGTATAAAAACAACGTGTTGTTGTTTTTTACCACACATTTAGTTCAAAGTATGCATAAAGTATATATATCATAGGTACCACTTAAGGGAAATTCTTAGTCGTAAAGTCCTGTCACATTCCAACATTAAAATATTTGGGTGTTAAATTAAGAATGCAGAATCATCATAATCACTAAGATTATTGAATGAAAGGACTTTTTACGGATATTTTAAATTATATATATTTTAAATTGAAAAATAAAGGATAAGCCTTAATTTCTCAATTTAAAATGAAAAATAAACGCGATAAAATTCGTAAAAAGTCCTTTCATTCAAAAATGTAGTATTCGCGTAAACAAAATAATTAATTATAATCATTAAGATGTTTCATAACGTTAATTTGAAAATAGGCTATTGGAAAATAAGTATGAACACACGTACGTGAATATTTAATCACAAGCAATACAAATTGGTTTAGTGTAACAGCATTACGTTTATTATCGTACTTGGTATTAATTAAACAATTATTTAATTTCCTCGTTTGTGGGCCGGTTGCCGAGCGACGGTTCGCTATAGACCAACAACGGCACTACATTCAAAATTGTACACGGTACAAACTTTTGTCGCAGTGGCCTTAAGTAAATCAGAGCCACTTTTTAAATTGTCAAGCTTATTTTGTCTTTAAACAGGAATTGTTAAGTCTAGGAAGACTTAACAATTCTTCTAGTTTACTTTTATATTAAGTTGCTCAAACGCCACACGGCCACGACACACTGAACAATTTCCAAGCTACGTCGTGGCATTATGGCGTCTATAAGTGGCAACAAACAACGTTCGAAGCGATCAGCTGACGTCGAGGGGGGTGTTGATGTGTAAGGGGGTGGGTAGGCGTGTGGAGAGGGGGGACAGCACGTAGGTCCGTAGCCTGCAGTGTGGGAGGGCGGGACAGGGGGGTATCTCGCGGTGCCGTCTGAGCCGGAGCCAGTTTAAACTGCCACTTTCACGTTCACATGTTCGTGATGCCTAGAAACACTACGAAATTACGCAGAAAACAGAAAATAGTCATCGATCAACTAAATATTCCACATGTAAGTGGACCTACAATGCAATGGGTACAGTCATGCCTAAGCAGTTGTTCACACTTATAACTTTGGGTTGTCGGATAAAATAGTGATGTAAAGCATAATATGACATGAAGTGTAACAGTGTAAAATGGTCGCCGGAGGTGAACAATGGCGAGAGCGGCCGTGGGAAGGAGGTCGCAGCCAACGGGACAAGAAACGGGAGCGCACATTCGCGCGTTGCCACGGCCGATCCGGCCTATATATTGCGCTTCTACTGCTCGGAGCCATCGCTGGGATGGAACCGTTCAAGTCACGTTATATCGGTATGACAACATTGGCAAAAGGTACCTGATTCTGTTAAAAAAAACCAGTAAAATACGTTGGTCGCAGACAAAATATAAAATTTGCTCACAATTTAAATAAAATACTAGGGATAAATATAATTATAATAAAAAAAAAGGATTTTTTTATTTCTTACCGGTTTTCGAGAACATTATAAAGATAGGGTGCATATATAGAAAAGTCGTGAAGTAAAAAACGACTCGAGGAGAACTCGCTTCTTGTTTCATATCAAATCGCTCTTTGATCGTGGGTTCATATTCTGTTTGTTGAGGTTGGCATCGCATTGTTGTGGAACAAACAACAGTGCTCAAAGCGACACGCCAGTTGGAGGAGCAGCTAGGCCCCGCCAGGGCACCGGCGCCGGCGCACTTACCAGAGGCAGTCCAGCATGACAGGCATGCAGGGGCGCGGGGCCGCACTCACCTGCAACAACACAACGGCTCCGGTTACTACCACGCCGAGACAAGCGGATTGCACGGACCGATGCCGGCAAATGCACAAAGTCCAGAAATATGATCAATGTTTCATGCAAAATAAACCAAATATGAAATATTTCATCTTTATCTCTCTTACTGAACAGAAAGAGAGATAAAGATAACACTGAAATGAAAATTTGCGACGATATGAATATTTTTAACAATGCCATGGTCGTAAAAATATGTCGACATTGTCCGTAAATTAGCTGGTATACACGTTGCTTTTTTGATAATATATTTTTATGTGTTTATTAAAATTACTTAATGTAATATGAAATTAAAAATAAAGCATTAAATTTGATTATGAGACTTCTAAGTTACCTGCAAGAATAACGTACGGGAATACACTTGAACTAAATAAAATAGTATGGCCCTATTACTTGCTTAAATATCATTACTTTTATAATTTGGCAAAAAATAATCGGAGGCATTCGGCTTTTTCTTTTAGGCTCGTAAAAGTGTCCTGTAATTATTCGACTCAATCAATTGTTGTTCGTCACCCTCGCTAATATTCGATAATCGGGGCTTATTTGGCTTATTTTGGTTTCAAATTATTTGTGAAAGTCTAGGGTACGTTTAAAAGGTTACTTAAAAGTTCTCCTTTCCTGCGAAACTATTAATTGATTTTACCAATCCTTTTTTTTGACATTTGATAATACTATTTCCGATATTTTTTATGACATTCTATAACATTTTACGTACTTTGGTGTTTAGTTTTTTTATGTGCACAATTAATTCGGTGTAATGCATGATGTAGTTGTGTATCATGGATCGTGCAGTAAATTAGTACGCAATTGCGCAGAACGGCAAGCGGCAACTAAGAACACTGGTCTGTCTTAAATTATGATTACTCAAAAATTGCGATTGCGTCAAATAACTTTCATTTCTTGATTGTTAGTGATTGTAACACATTTAACTCCTAAATTAGCGGAAACTTTACTAACTACGATCTATGATTTACGGCAAAAAATAGTTTATCTCTATGCTTTACATTGATTAAATGTAATGTAATCGTGGGTCTCCTTTAATATTAAACTAAAACCGTATAAATGGCTAATACTTTAGTATCATATCGTTTTTTTTTGTAAGTAACATCTATACATAGTAATGAAGTCATTTAATAATAATATTTTAAATAATATATAATGAAGCTTTAATAAATATATTTAATTGAAGATGAAGTCAATGTTAATCAAGATACCTTATAAATTTGTAATGTATGCAATTCTTAAATTCGAATCGTGCACTACAAAACTTTTTTTGTAATCTTTATGACAACATTTTTTATGCCATACACATACATATCCGTATATTATCACCGTATCCCACCACGCTAGTCCAATGCGGGTTGGTGGACCGACTTTGTAAATGCCCATCCGACGCATGGATCATCTTACTTTTCAGACAATTAGGTGATCGACTCTAATTGCCCTAACCAACTAGGAAACAACAATGAAAATTTGTTACGCCCCCGCAGGATTCAAACCCACAACCCCGGTTTCTATGAATGCCTTCGTAGGCTAAAGCCCATACCATTAGGCTACGAAGGCATTCATATCATGTTTTAGGCCATATCATGTGGAGACTTTATATCTGGAATTTTTATGTGATATAATTCTTTTATTTTAACAATTTACTTAAGTTGCAACATCTTGCAATTATCATTTATAAGTTTGCCAGGTTTATTATATTTTAAGTCTGAGTGATAATGATGTTTTGAAAAAAGTACTGATAGCCCCAACGCCGGTAGGTAGAGTAGCTGGTGGAACGGGGAATCGCGGTATAACTGAATTGACATTTTAGTCTAAATATAAAATTTATATTTATTACAGATTTTTTTCCGTTTTCTCGTCGTCTTCACATCTCGGATTGCTGGGCACAAAAAAATCACAAAAAAATAATTGGAAAAACACAACAAGTTATTATTCTCGGTTTGCGTTTTAAATGGAAACTAAAAACAGAAAATAAGTCTTTTTGCATCGACTCACCACGTTAATTTTACTTTGACTTATAGTATAAGCCGTAATATAGGGTTATCTTTTAGTCCGTAAACTCCGATTGCCTTGGCGGCCATTGCATACAGTAAAGCAAATAATCTGCAGCCGCAAAATATTCTTGGCAGCCCCCGAAGCCAATGCCGCGGCCAAGATAAACGCGCCGACAGTTTATTCCGCAGAGAGCAAAACTTAGAGGCGTATACGTTTAGTGCGTACATCCGTACATCGCGACGATCTTTTTTCATAGCATATCCCAATTAAATTACACACGTTTTTCCAGTGCAGCCAGCTGACCTCATCTCTATGTCGGAAGGTGAGAGATTGGATCCCAACCCCCGGGGACAAATAATTCTCAGATCTATAACTATTTTAATGATTTCCTCGTGTTTGCGTATTCGTGTCTTTACAATATTCATTTATTAAGTTTAAGCGTTCCTTAGTTTGGATCTAAACAATGTCATAAAGTTATCGTAAAAAAAAAAATATTTGTATATTAAATCATTACCACTTTGCCCATTCCTGGATTATAAAAGAATTGAACTCTAGCAACAAAATACATAAATCGTATTGAGAGCGCCATCGAGAGTAAATAAATAATCTAGAGATTTCTGCGGTCTCCGTTCGAGAGCTGCCGAGATATACAAATCATATAAGTTGAAAAAAATACATAAAATAAAATATAGCGCGATGTAATATTTTCTGTTTATGATTGAATGCCAACATTATCGCGTGGTCGCGGCGAGTCGGCAACCTTGAACTGTTCTTTGGGGCGGGGGCTGTTTGGGGCCCGGCGCCCATTGTCCCGTACGCCGCCCCCATCTGCGGCGAGCGGAAGGAAGCCTGCGACGGACCTCTCCACTAACTTCCGCTCCCATCGAGAATGGCTCTGAGGGGCACCAGCTGCGGCCGCCTTTGTTTGCACTTTGCTGCTGCACTGAGAGCTTGAGCCACATTATGTGTGAAAGCGGATATGTGCATTAATTTAACGCGATCGCACTTCACAAAATAATTTATAAGTTCTGTCCTGGAACAGCGTCAAACCGACTCGATGCACCAACTTATTTAAAATCTATCCGATTTGAAAATTAAGTTCGAATTCTTTAATGATAATGATATTAATTAGTTAAATATAACCAAGTGTGGGCCATGGGGAGTGAATTGGGAGAGGGGTGGGAGGAGAGCGGGAGGGTGGTTGGTGTTGCGTCGTGCCAGCCCTCTGGCTCAATGAATCACCGCACTGGGTCAAGGGCTACTTAGATGCAGAGACCGAGTAAACTCCCAGACGGGTAGATTGACTTGGAAAGAAAAAAATACAAAAATACCACATAATTATCGGTTGAATTGGCACATGCAGAATCAATTGTATTACTCAAATGGCAGCAGCACCATTCGTTATAGTCTTTTCTGAAACCATAGAAGAACGTAGTAAATTTAACCGCTTAGCCGATAAGTTGTTACATTCTATGTCTTCCTGCCTTTATTAACTACCAGCAGTTCACAGCTTTATCCATGTTTTTTTAAGATTTTTGCGATGGAATTTCCTGGCGGAAAAATTAACCAATCTTAACAAGGATAATATAGCTTTATTTTAATGAAATAATATTTCGAATCGGTTTAGTAGGTTGGAGCCTATTCTAAACAAACAAACAACTCTCCGCTTACTCTTACTCCGCCATTATTTCGTAAAAAAACTTCTGTATAAATTCACTGAATTGTGAATTAAGGGGAAAAACAATTTTACAATAATATTAACTAATTATTTAATTTTTCTCTAGCACCAACTTTTTATTTGTGAAATTATACACATTATACATTTATCATCGTCATCATCATCAGCCTGTGTTAGTCACTGCTGGCTCTCTACTCGCCAAAATGCGCCTAATGCACGCCTTCTCCGTAAGAGGGTTTCCTGACCGTATCCCACCACGATGGTCCAATGCGGGTTGGTGGGTTGACCGCCTTTTTACATGCCCATCCAACGCATGAATCATATTACTTTTCAGACAATTGGGTGATCGGCCCAAATCGTTCTAGCCGACCAGAAAACAACGACAACACAAAGATGTCTACTCGCGGGATTCGAAACCTCGACCTCCGGTTTATTAAGATAGGGACAATACCGCTAGGCCACGGAGGCGGTACTAAGCCATTAAGCCTGTAAAAAGAGCACGTACACCTAATGCACTTGAACCATCAGCAGTCAGAAAACTTATTAATTATTCTCAAATAAGCTACAAAACATAGAAGCACCTAGTTTAACCAAGTATACTACACAAAATATAACTCTTACACAATCTTTTTATACAAAAAAGAAACATTTGAATATTTAATATAGCGCCATCTAAAGAGTTATAACACAACCCATTGAACATATATCGCCAACCGTAAGAATCGTTTTGAAGCTAACAGTCAATCGTAACTGCCCAATTCAATTTTCCAATTCTCACGTAAGGCGCATTAAACACGCTTCAACACACGTTTGGACACAACGTGACGGGCAGTGTTCAAAAGGATTAAGATCCGGGCACTTAGTAGGCCGTACCATGTTAAAGGACACACTTTATGCCTCTTAATTTCTACAATTTGGAATATTGCCTTCCATCGGTAATTGATCGCAAAGCCGATGCAACATCATTTTGTTTCCAAGTCCGTCTGTACTGCTGCTTTTCATATAATCTACGATTCTATGAGAATCAACCCCAGACATTAACTGAGCCAGCACTATACTGGACAGTCGGCACCATTTTGTCTAGCATCATCTTTTCTTGGCCGCTACGATAAGCCCAGAGAACAAAGTATTTAAAATTAATTTTAGTCCATTCTCCATTAGTGCTACGTTAATTTTTCTTGTTCTATGGTCTTCACAAAACAATAAGATGATGATAATACAGGTTAGAAAATATGAAATTATCTTCAATTAGCGACCCGCTCCTGCTTCGAACGGGTGCTATGCTGATGATAAATATATCTACAATAAGAATGTGTTACACATATAAACCCTCCTCTATCTATTAAAGAAAACCTTTTATTATTATTATTAAAAAAATGTATTGACATAGTTTAGACTATTTCCGTGAGTTTATAAGCAAACCCAATACACTATTCACAATAAGTAGAAAACATGTGTCGTCTGGAGCTAAATAATTCTTACCATTGACCAATGAAAAATAACAGCAAAGTAATTTGTAACGAGCACACCATGAAAATATTACATTGACTCTGCCGCCGGCTCACCAACAAACGCTGCATAGCTAAGGCAGCGTTTGTTGTTTATTGTTTCAAAACAATTGATGTTTAGTGACCGATAATTTAAAAATAAACACATGAGGGACTGATTAAGATATTCTCTCTTAATAATGAATGATTGTTTCATTTACTTTACGGGTTTTTGATACAATTGAGCAGCGTAGTCAGTATACGCTATTTAGAATTGAAAAGGCAGTATTTATAGTTTATTGAAATATTAACTTATGGGAAAGGGCATTTGGATGATACACAAGAAAAATAAAAGCGTTTATTATGTCTCAATGAATATTGGTTAAGTATTCATAAGTTAAAATAAATAGGATCTGAATAAAATAATTTATATTGACAACATAACTTGGTTCTCCATGCTTTGGACTTTTCCATAATCAATAGCACATTTAGCTAAACGACATTACTATATTTAGTCTAGTAATAGTTATTAATATTAATCATGGAAAGTGCGATCTGGATAAACATAAAAAAAAAACGTTTACTGTGCATGAATATATGTATCAAAATTAAGAGTTAAATAAAAGGATCATGATAGAAGAAAATTTTAATTCACAATTTTGACATCGCTGACAATTAATAAGTGCCAATAATTATAAAGTGCCCAGAAGTTAACTCGATTAAGACTAGAACTATTCAAGATATAATAAACAGAACATCTGTTAGAAAACATATAATAAAGAACATTTCAATAGTAATGCTTCAAATAAAAAGTAATGTCGATTCACTAGAATCATTATTCACAATCTGACATCGGCGTCAGCAGTTAAAATGCAATATTTAAGGCTAGAAGCATAACATGATGCTTACAGAACTTTCAGTGATCTCAAAAAGGAACTTTTGATTCGTACACATAAATCTATAAAATTTACTGGTATTCAAATAATAGCTCACTAGACCTTCAGTCTCGTACTTGAACCATCAAGATTCGAGGCCACCTGATGGAAGATAACGATGCTCATAAGCATTTGTGATCTCAAGGCTTATGCCTGCACCATGAGACTAGCTACCGTGACATATGGATGAAAGTCTCCTCAACCTTAGTATTCACTTGCGCATCGGTGCATTCAAACCAACCTGTGTTCATGCGAAATAGGCACCGTGGGACCCCAAACAGTCTAAAGAGGACCTACCACCGGTAAGGTTAGTTCTTCGTAAATAATAATTTCATTCTATTCAGGTGTAACAATTGTAGAAAATCAATCAAGGAGGTCACCATGTTTATTATTATTTGTTTATTAAGGTCAATAAACATGCTCCTTATGACTGATGTTCTCTTCCCGTTCTCAAATAGTTTACTACAAAGTAACAAAACAAAACTTAAGCCGCATCAACGCTTGGCCGGGTCTGCTAGAAGCAATATAGGTTCTTTGATGTTATAGAAAATATTTGTTTCTTCATCAATAGTTTACGCAGCGCATGCGACCAAAGACGTTTAAGGGCACTTTTTTACAAATATAATATGTCTTTGTTACTCAGCGTAGGAAATGCACCTTTCCTATGGTGAAACATTTTTTTTTAAATTGACCGCAGTTTTTGAGTTTATTCAATACAAACAAACATACACACAAAAATACAAATCTTTACTCGATATAAAAAGTGTAAATGTAAAGTGTTATGTTTAGTGGGAATGTAAAAAATAATGCATTATAAACTCAAGATCCACACCGTGATAAATGCCCATAGGCATGGAATCAAAATAGAAGACGCATATTGACAGCCAATCTATGTCAGAGGTCACCTATATGAGCGGAAGATATCATAATGCCAAGTGTGGGTACAAGCAGACCCGGTCCACTCAAATTCATACATTCCCTCTCACTACACACATAGTCCGATGGTGCGAACAACTGATGAGAGAATTTGACCCGTGGATAATCGGCACTTATAGGCAATCGAGTGATCATCGCGCATTGGCTTTACCGACTGGGAAAGCAAAAAGTTGGTGAGCTCCTCCATTTTATTGATTTATATTTATACTTAGTAACTTTGTCTTATAGTAAAATAGTCTTGGCGTTCATTTAAAAAGGCCTATGTCCAGCAGTGGACGGATAAAGGCTGCTTATGATATAAAGTACCCGCGACTTCGTCCGCGTGGAACAGGAGAAACTTCCGAGAGGTTTATTCAAGTATACTGACTGTATATAGTAATATAGATGAGGTGTTATAGTTTTATGTCTACCATTAGACACAAAGTTTCATACCTTTAGCTTCGGTGATGACGAATTTCCACATTAAATTACATCGCTATTTTAACTCCTAGATAATCCCTACAGTTCTAAGATATGAGAAGATAAAATAGCTTCGTTTCAAATATTTAGGCACAATTTGATATTTACGTGCAACAATGATAAATTTCCATATTGAACTTTCATCCCCTGTTTCAACCCTTTCAACAACTTTTATTGCAATAATTAATAGCTTATGCCCTTTCTTGAAATCTATACTAAGTATATACAAAAATTCGTCGAAATCGGTGAAATGGTTTACACGGTAAAGACTTACAGACATAGTTACTTTCGCATGTATAATATTAGTATGGATAATATTATAAACGCAAAATAAACGACGAACTTATCAACATTTCGCAATTTGAGTTTATCAACAAACGATTCTCGTAACAAGCGCCTAAGGCTTGATCGTTGCCAAATAGGAGGCGGCGACTCGGGCCACCTAATGAAGATTGGAATGGTGTTTATGCTATGTAAGAACTTACAGGCGGCGGCGAGCGAGCATGCGACTCACCTGCAACAAAGAGACGAACAGTTCAAAACAAATAACGCAGCCATGTTTTCAGAGAAATGTTAAGAACAATTATTAGGGGGACAGGAAAGTAATTTCGGTTTCTTAGGCTAAATACAAACACGTACATTCTCCATCATATTCAATAACCTTTTGCAATCTAGTCAGTAAATATTCAATCCCTGAACGATTTTGTTTTATCGGGTTTTCGCCAAAATACGTGGACAAAAAATTTTTTATATCATTCAAATTAGTAAATGGTTAACTGCTTAAAAAGCAATGCAGCGACCGAAATAAATATAAATCTGGTAGAGTAACATCGGGCGATGACATTTTACCCATGGAACCCTTGCGCACTGCATTGTCATGTTGAACAAGGACGCCTGTCCGTTAGCAATCGTTGCCTACTTTTTAATGACTCATTAGTTAATTAGTTACTGCGATCGTTTGCTGTGTAGGTCTGTATCAGCTGTCCAGGTCGCATTAATTCAAGCATAAATGAACAATGCCGCGAATACTCCACCAATCATGCGAAAGGTCTTTTGTGGGGTGTAAACCTAGGATAATCTTAGCAGTACTCGGAAGGATCTCATTTAGAGAGTCACTTTTTACTTTTTGAATTACTAAACCGGACCCATATCTCATATCCTGTAATCAAGCGATCGAAAAACGGTTCTGTGCTTTGTCTTTGCATCGATAAATTGAACGTCTTTTTTAGCTTGGCTTTGTTCTCTACGGACATATTACGCGGGACCCAAACACCTGCTCTGCTCGCTTTTTCAATCTGTTTTATGTCTTTTTGGATGGTTGACCAAGATCGGATTTCACTTTTTGTTAATTCCCAGATGGTTTGACGTGGATTTGCTTCCAATTTCACCTTTAACACATCTCGTTACAACATGCGCAAAAACGACAATACGTTCCGGTCTTCCTATTGAGAAATGTCTTTATGGGCGTTTCTTATATTGCTAATAAATAAGGAGGGCGGAGCCGGCATGGGCCCGCGAAGCGCGTCTATTCTTGGCGCCGCTTTATTCAATTACGGCCATTATTCAATTATGGATTTTAACACATGTCTGCGGCTTCCAACTACGTACATAGACTCGCACCTCGGCGGACACCGCTCTGACCGAGCACACTTCAAATGCACCTCAACAAGATTAATTGCCGAAATACGAACGGTCTTTACTTTTACTTTGAATAGCATATCGAAATCCAGCGCAAACATTGTTAAATTTATAGCACTGGCAAAAAAAGCAGACAAAAAATAGAAATCTGTATTTTTTGTCTGCTATTGTCTTTTTTAATTTGTAATCTTATCAGTCTTCTATACTACTGTGTTAGAAGATATCAAAACATATTGTGATGATAATTCTGCAGCCATTAATTCTTCGTTAGGTAATGGTACTCCCTCTTCCCCATCATTTTCAAGTTGTTCTTTAGTATTAATGTTCTAGACGCTATTTTCATGGCAAAAATAAATCGTGTCGGTCCTAAACAACGACTACAGTTTAAAAAAAATCGTGGGTCCTGACAAGCGAGGTGTCACTGTAAGGGAACCAAATTTCGAAGTGTAATGACGTCAAAGAAATCGGTTGTTCAATATACGCGGAGTAATAATAAATTTATTCTATTGTATATATTAGTTTACCGTATTAATAATTTTACAAGTATGACTGACATTTTAATTGCAATGAAATAAGTCAAACCAAAAGATATATATTTTAACATCCTTTGGTAATATTGTATTCATAGTCCATAAGATAATTGTTAATAAAAAACATAAGCAACGAAATAAACTTCAACACACTTATGAGGTCACATTGCGAATGTATCGCGTCATCGGTTGCTAGGCAACGCATTATTTACAAACATTACATAATCCAAATAGGCTAAATTATACTTTAATAATAAAAAAAAGACGCGACGAATGCCGAGCGTAGTCAGGGTACGTTCCACAAAGCGCCAGGCGCCCACAATTCGAGTGAAATGGTTTGGTTCTATAGTTAAAAGCGTAGGGATTCCTTTATAACAATAGATGACAAACGGCGAGCTGGATTAAATAATGTCCAAATTAAGTATTGTGGATAGTACCCGCCGTAACTACTTTCCTGATTTCTTTAAAATGTATACGACTTACACGTATTATAGTAGAGGGTGTGTTTAGACGAATTATGGTAGAGGTGGTGTTTAAAGTTTCTAAGAGAACTGGAAAAAGTATCTTTAATATTTAACAGTTAAAACGAATGAAGCGCGAGCGCGATACAGTTCTTCCTCAGTGATTCCGCCGAAGCCCTTGCGAAAGGGGGTGAGTCATGCACGGACCGTGGTAATATTCCAACACAGCAACGGCCACGCAATGTGAGTATGACGCTAATGGACACACAATTCACCCTGTGATATATTAGATGTATTATACATGTAAAAGCAAATGAAGACGCCAGAGTACAATGCACGGGGCACAGCATGTTGTGCTAGAAGGGCCACGGCGGCGAGGGCGGTATCGGCGTGCTGACACAATTCCCACAGCGGGTGTTGCATGCATATTCATGTGATCGCATACGAACGACAGTGCAGGCCGATAACAGGCCTCGACAACGGTTGCCTCGTACTTGTAACATTTAAACAATTATACATTTAACAAACTAATTCCTCTCGCCCATAAGATATTGCAAGTTTTTTTTAGTTTCTACGATGTACCTAAACGATTTATGCATCAAGTTTTTATTTAGCAAAATTACGTCTCTAACATCACATCTCAACATGTACAAGAAATACATGCATTGTTTAAAATATATCACCTCAATAACCGGAAGTTTTAACAATTTGCAAGGTTTAAAAAAACATAGTTTGTTGACGGGTCTCCAGAACGGATCACGAGCACGGAGTTCTATACGACCGGCGACCGATTAATGGAGAGCAATCGAATTCAAAGTGTGCAAAGGCTGTCAGTTAGGTTGCGCGCGCGCCGCGAGCGGCTCAATTGGCCCGGTTTCCAAGTCAAGTGGAGGCAATCAGTGCAGAAGCGTGCCCCGAGACAGATTCGCTCACTACGAACTTTTACAGCCAGTTCTTGTATTGTTTATGTAAATGCGCACTCGGCGCTCACTTCTTTTGATCTCCATTAGAACAGTAAATGCTCGTACTCTTTAGTCGACACAAATGTCGGCTCTTTAAATTAATAACGGTCGAGCGGCGATGCTATGCACTGTCGCTGAAACAACACAGGCGTGACGTCACGCAGGTGAGGCGATAGCACCGATAAGCGGTGCGGATTTCGCCATTAGCGACACCCCTCCCCGCGGCCCGCGCGCGCCTCTTGTTTACACACATTGTCGCGAGGCTCACGCCACACACCGATGGGGCGATTGGATCCGTCAAGGAAAATCGGTAATTTTCCACGAAACGCGCCTACCCGGACACGGCCATAG
Source organism: Lamproptera curius (assembly GCA_029286875.1). NCBI lineage: Eukaryota > Metazoa > Arthropoda > Insecta > Lepidoptera > Papilionidae > Lamproptera > Lamproptera curius. Next base: position 1,614,076 of record JAGSMT010000100.1, on the reverse strand, counting down.
TGGGACACGTCGACGTATAGATACGAGGGCAATCGCATTGTTGCATTCGCGTGATTGTGTCAGCAGTCACCTGCAGAAGCACGAGACGGTATCGTCGATGTCGAGGGGCAGCGCTGCGGCGGGCGGCACGTGGTACTTGAGTCGCAGCAGCCGGCGCGAGCCGCGGCGCAGCATGGCGGCGGGCCAGCGGCGCAGGTCGCGCTCGCCACCGCTCATGGCAGTGGCGCGTGGCGGCGGCGGGTGGCGGGCGGTGGCGGCGGGTGGCGGGCGGTGGCGGCGTGCAGCGTACGCGGTGGCCGCGGGTGCGCGCCTCGGCCGACTGCCGCGCCTCCGCACCTGCGCCGCGGCGTCGGAGCACCTCGCGCCGCGACGTCAGCCTTTTGCCGCCAAATCGTAGTAAAAAACGTCATGGCGCGTGCGATAACACGCGATCTAATGGCAGGTGTGAAGCAACGAGCGCATCGTATCCCACGCACGGCTGTGGTCTCCTACCTCTTCTTCTCGCCACTTTGGATTTTGGCAATGAGCAAAACAAATAGTTGTCTGAGAGTTTTGCAGATTGGTGTAAATTATTTATTTACAATGACACACCAAATTTCATACATATTAATGACATTTTCAAAGAAAATTTTTCTCCCCCTTAATAACAAATGAAGTTACAAAAGTTATTTTTAGGATGTTTATCAATTCTTATTCATAGAACAATAAACTGTATAAGTAAAATTTGGTGCAGCGTTTGTGTGTTGTTTACAAGTTTTGGAATAAATCTATGTTTTTAACTCACTAAAATAATAATCAGTTTTTAAAGCAATTTGTAACCGCTGTTGTTAATTTGACACTTGTAACTTTTGGGACGGTCATTTCTAAAATTATCAAAACAAATATCTTTTGATACCAAGAATGTCATTGAATGGTTTAAAGAATTGGTTAGTTTTAAATAGTGCTCCCAGATACAGCTTTAAATAAGCTTATATATTCAACAAAACAGACTTCAGAACAAATAATTCTCATTAGTGACTTTGATCTAACAAATTTTAGACTATCAGAAATAATTTTTTGATTAAACTCACTTCAGATTATTTACTTAAAAATAAAACAAAAAAATTACATCAGTTAATAAGATTTAAACATTTAACCTTATCATTAAACGTGTTAGTGATTTTTTTACTAATTTTATAACTCTTATTTGAATATATTCCAGGAAAAAACAATAATAACCGAAACCAATGTCGGTTAAGTAATATTAATTAAAAATTTATATCAATATATATTATTTAATTAAATAATTTATTGTTGTGTTTATGTACCTAATAAATATTTTTATATCAGTGTAACACGGAGCAGACAGTTTATATCAGTATATATCAGCGTTAAAAATATGTAGAGTAAGCCTAAAGGGTAATTTATTTATTTTGTCAGGCTTTGGGACATAGACAGGTATTTTATGTAGAAAGGCAAAGCACAGGAAGAGCTTACCCCATGAACCAGTCGACGGTGTCGCGCAGGTACTCCGGGAGTCGCTCCAGCTTGACGGATGTCTTGTGTTCTCTCCCAAACAAAAAGAAAGCACTGAACAGTAACGTCCACACCAAGTTCGTGACTTAGCTACACCGAATCACAAAATGTCCCATCACCTTTGCTAATGACACCGAACGGATAAAATTAAAGGCAAACTGTAACTAATCTAAAATTAACTAGAGCGTGTCACACAGTCACAAAAGAATCCCAATTTCCATTATAGCAGCTGAGCAGAATTCGCCATGTTGCGCAACTTCAAACTTCCACTTTATATTTTTATGATGAATTTTCATCGGAAAATAAATAATCAAAAAGAAAGGGGCTTGTTACGACGTAACAATTTCGTATAGTATAAAAAGACGATGATACATTTTTGATTATCAAACATTTACAAGGTTTCTTTAGAAAATCCAGTGTTAAACTTTATAAAATAAATATACTAAAGTTGCACAGATTGAAAGATAAATTTATTACTGGCAATACTGCGTGTGTGGAAATAAATATTTTGTAGAAAATAGAAAAAGTAAATGCCGTCTTTAGTTCTTATGTTTTTATATTACATTATAAATTTTAACAAGACAAAGACTTGGTTTTAAGGATTTTTGTATAGAATTAAGCTTCATCTATATACACTATTATCATAGTTTACAGATAACGTTAACTAAAAACAACGTTAATAGTGATGGACTCGAGTAGGATTTTTTGACTCGAGCCATTCGAATAATTTTACTATATCACTTGAGTTGTACTCGAGTTTACGAGACACTCTCGAGTGATTCGTTTGTTTGTGAGCGGTTTGCTCGCAAACGGCATACTATTTTGCCAAATCGAGTAGGAATTTTTTGTAATGGTTTAATCGTAGTATTTAAATTAAAGAGTTGTTTATTTCGCATATTTCAAATAATATTTGTTGTATTTCCAAAATCGGAAAAAAAAAGTGTTGGAGCTACATATCTATCATGCCCATCCAAATTTCAGTTACACCACTGGATAGTTAAAGAATCAAAGAATTTATTACGCTAAGTAAGAACTGTAATATATCGCGCGCGGGGGAGGGGGCAGACCCGCCATTTTGAAGGTAATTTTGCTGCGTTTCGAGATTTCCATTAAGTATAACTTTAGAATCGGTGCAGCTACGACGTTCATTCAAGTTTCAATCGCGATCTCTTTTCAAAATCTATCGATTATATAAATAACATTACTGTAAAATTGTAATAAGGTGTTAAAATAATATAAAAAAAAAAATTATAATGTCAGCCTATATGGGTCGAAAAGCTAAATGGATATAAATCGTATACGGTTGGAAAGGGCATCTCAACAGGAATCGAATGGTACCAATAAAACACCATATGATCGAGTTAAGCAGTGCCGGCAACGTAAAGTCGGCGGCCGAGCGGATAAACGACGGTGCCGGTACATCTGCAATTGGGACGGTTGAAATTACGCAGATGGATGATGAAATCGCTTCTGTATCGACATCGAACTGTGTTAGCATCGATTGTGTACGATCGTCGTTTATGAAGACGCACAGAAGGGCAGCAGCTAGTGCACGTTTAATTTTTTTCCTGAATAAGTTGATTTATTTTCTGAACCCATTAAACAAAACAGTTGCCATCATTAACAAAACATGTATACCCGGAGGACTTCTTATGATTATGACATACATAAATAATAATATTTTATATAGAAACTATTACCTGTTACGAGACGTATTCACGTACAACAAACCCCGATTTTATTTGTTTTGATTTTTCATTGTCACCACTAATAACTTAAATCGCAAGAAGAAGCTAAGTACACTAAAAATTTAAAAAAAAAGTATGTAAAATTAAGTGTGACGAATTGACTCGGCAACTCGAGTGCAAACGAGCTCAAGTCGTATTTTCTTTTACTCGAGTACGAGTTTTACAATTTCACTCGAGTCACTCAAGTCCGATGACATCTCTACTTGACAATGACAATAGCCAAATTTCAGGTTACAATTTTCTTAGGTCGTGCATCAGCTTAGGATATCCTTAAAAAATATTATTCGCATTCTGTGCTTTCATTTAGTCGCTATGTTCCGTTTACCATTTGGGGAAAGGGTGGATCCTATGGAGGAAAAAAGACAGGCCAGGGAAAATACAATCAACAGTGTCATAACCTTTTGTGTACTTTGTGCTGCTATTAGAATAGGTGAGTACGAGCAGATCTCTATCGATTTTACTTTCCACTAGCGCAGCATAGGTAATCAGTACATGCGGCCGTAGCTAGTAGAACTAAATAAAAACTAATCTTAGTAAAACAGCACAGCTAATTATACTCCTTAGCCAGAAAGAAAGATTTTCTGTACTGTTTTCTATTTCTATTTGCAAGTTAGGGAACTCTGCTTTAAATGCCTTTTTGTCATGAGGATTTAAAGGATGGAGCTAAAATAATAAGTGGCAAAATTTCAGTTGCAGCTAGCATAAACATTGCATAGAATGTGTAGGGTGACTGCACTCCAAATCTATTTCAATATTTATGTTAATGAAAACTTTTAAGGAAGTGGCAGTTATAGTTCTATATGAATATAATCACTTTAACAAATAAAATTATTTGGTTAATTAAAAGGTATTTTTTTACTATTACGCTAGTAGAACTTTTGTGGATAAAAAAATCAATAGATCATAATCAATAAGTAGAATAGGTTTCTTTTATAACATCAATTCAAAGTCTAATTTGACTTCATTTTAACAAAAAAATTCAAAATTAATTTTTATTTTTGGAACTTTACAATTCCAAAAATAAAAATTGCCATGATTAGGTTAATGTTTGTTTGGAATTGTTGGTCCTTAATATTTTATTTTTGACCTTAGTTGCTTTTAAGAATTTTTTTTTGGATTAGCAAGTTTCTTAATAAAAACTGCTACAAAGTAAATCAGATAGCATATTTTGTTGAAAAACATGAAGTGTCTAGCTAGTCTGCTTTCCTCATGGTGTTCCAAATTGAGGGTGAAAATGATAAACAGATTTATTAGGAATCTGTGTAGAAAAATAAAAGTGTAAAGCATTGTTATAAACGGAGTACTTATATATGTTAATAACCATGTACCTGCGTTTAATAACATTGTTCATTTACATTCAGAATTTATTTTAATCAGCAGCAAACAGTGGAGAGCTAGCTAGAATTTAATTTATTAGAATATAATAATATTGTACAACCTTAACATAACATTAAAAAAAATATATTTTATTGTGGCAGCAGTTTTATTAGTCAATTTGTAACATCACTAATAAACACTAAAGACAGTCTTTAGTTCTTTTCTCTTTATCCTTTGTGTTAATAGTCATAATATTATCTAGAATGGTTGCTGATATAGTTTTTTCCGATATCTGTTAATGCTGAAACTAGTTTTTTTTTTAATATTAATGAAATCAGCATTTGAATGTATTATTTAAAGACATTTAGGGGTCAGAAAAAAATGTTTGGTTAAGTTTACATAACAGATAAAATTTAAATTAGTATTCCATAATGCTTACTTTATAATCTATATCCATAAAAATATTTCTATTTTAAAGCTTAAAAAAGTATGTATGTCAATGACTAAATTTAATTATTTTTTCAATTGTTTTGGCAGCATAATTGGTTTATTGGCAGAGAAATATTGTAGTTCTAGTTGGTTTTGTATATAGCAAGGGATGAATGAAGAAGCTTAGAAGCAGACAGACAATATAATTTAGTATTAAAATCAGCAGTTTTTGCATTTAATACAATTCCAAAAAATTACCAAAAGCTGATATTCTCAATAACCCTTGTGTTAAAACTCATTTTATCCAGTAGCATTAAATATAATGTCAACATGTTTATTCTATTGCTTTTGACAAATAATAGTTTAATTTGAATGCTAAAAATGTTATATAATACAATGTTTTTGCACAATACGTTGTAAGAGTAAAAGGAGTTATTGCTCAGAGTCTGCCTTGGTGTCTACTTTAGAAACATTGTATCTGTGCCTTTTTTTTCCATTAATTACAAGCGACCCGCCCCGGCGTCGCACGGGTGCAATGCTTATACTAAATATAGAAACCTACTACTGTTTAAAGGCAGTACCGCCGCACCGCTATGTCCTTCCATTAAATATCAATCCTTATTAAATACAAAATCTATTTAAAGTAGTTTACTGGCCATGGAATAGTGTTGTATTCCTTAAGACCACTTTGTATGTAAGCCATTTTAAGTAAAACATAAAGGATAAAATGGGTATTGTCTATTGTCCCTAAATATAAGAAATATACCATGTTGGACTTTTTTGTTGACTATTTTAAGGTGTACAGTACTGTAGTAAATTATTTCAATTTATCTCTGGGGGTTCAGCCAGTGTTTGCAATGTAAGCTCTAAATATGAGTTTATTTTCGACATCACATTAGGAACTTCCAAATTTATTCGTTTTTCTGCAATAATTTGCATGTAATAGTAATATAAAACCTTTCTCTTTAAACACTGTCTAATGAAAAAACGGCTTCAAAATACGTTGCATAGTTTTAATACTTCATAGGGACAGATAGACAGTGAAAGCAACTGTTTATTTGTTTTATACTTTGTATTGATAATGTCAGTATCTTAATGCCATCTTCTTTTTGATGTAGTTTTTAAGAAATAATGTACTAATATTAAAATAGATTAATATATTGAATAGTTAATGTAATGCTTTTATATTTCTTGTTCCAGCACCATTAGTTTTGGAGCACAGTGGCCTTCAGTAGTTACAGCAAGATACTTTGCATTTTTTTTGCATAATTATGGGCTATTATGCAAATTACTGTCATTTAGCTTAGTTGATGTAACTGTTTATGTTCTAATATTATGTATTTAAAAAAATAAAACATATGACATAATAAATTACACTGAAGTTTATTTCTCATCTTGAATACATATTGACCAATGTTACTTATTTAACTTGCATCACTTCACATCTTTTTATTAACAAATCACTCGATCACATACATTTCTTATGCCCATGGAAATAATTGCCTTTTTTGATTTATCTAGTTACAAAATTCTAAAATCTGATAATACAATGAAATTTAAGCATTCTTACAGTTTATCCACTAAGTCCATTTAGTATTGAAAATAAATGATCATGATAATAATTATAGAAATTGATTTAAGTTCTCCGTACACATATTTATACAATTTAAACTAAAGTACTCTCATCGAAGGGGATAGAGGAACAGGTCGGGGTGCAATCATACGTTCAAACGAACACTATACATTGTATACATTTGTAAAAAGTATCAAAATCGAGTAAAAGGCCTACAAAAAATTATCTCGAGATACTATCATTTGTTTACGTAGTATAACCTAAAAATTGACCTATTTAACACGGGAGGCGCCTGCGGGGGCGCTTCGAGCGTTAAAGGGTAACGAAGGTTTTTAACTATTTGGCTTAATTACATTTATATGAGATGAGCGCAAACGAAAGCAGTGCGAGCGTGCGACGTCGCCGGCGGCGCCCGCCTTACTCCTCCGCCTCCTCGTCCTCCGACTCCTGCTGCTGCAGCCACGTCAGCCAAGTGTTCACCTGCGGAGGGGAGCGCGCGTTAGTGCCGTGCCCAGCCTGTGACCACCCTGGACCCTCCCCTGCACCACCACCCCCGCTGCCCCCCACTGCCACCCCACACCCACCTGGAACAGCGCCTCGCCCTTGCCGGGGTACGCGTCGGTCACATCCTCGCGCCAGCGCAGGAACGCCTCCTCCTCGCAGACCTCCAGGTTGTACAGGTACATGAACCAGCGGAGGAGCATTCCTGCCAACGACGATACTATTATTGCCACACCACACACACAACATTTTCTCGTTAAATATTTTACGTTAACATCTGTTACGTTTGTGTATTTTTTTATTATAGCAAATAAAAACTTCGAGACTGAATTTTGTAGGCAATTTTAGATCGCATTTACTTTTTTAAATTTTCTGTATCTTAATTTTATTTTCACTTTATTTGGTGGCGCCTTTTATGCCACAAAGAATTAATAACAACAATAAGAAAAAGGACAATGATAGCATATATAGCCTTCGGAATAAAGTTACAATTAAACTTAATGCTTTATGAGCATAGTGAAAACAGAGTGTGTAAAACTGGTTAACTCTCAGACGAATTCGGGCGAGTTTGTTGACCACCTATAGAAGGCCGAGAAGGGCGCTCTCCAGACGCGTCCAAAGAGGGAGTGGTCCGGAACGGAACCGGGGAGTACGGCTTATGGGTTTGTAGGAGACAGCGAAAAAGTTTCAGTATCCTCATCCTTAAGGCAGGTGGAAAGAACAATGTGGCTCTTTAAGTCGGCGCGAGTCCGTAGGTATTTTCAGGTTAAAAAAAAGGGTCATTGAGGCATATTCATCGTGAATGGCGTTAAGGCTAAGGGATATATCACTATCATATAATTGTGCCTGGATGTGGGCTCGACGAACAAAAGGTCGTACCCTTGGGGTAGCGGTGCGCGTGCGCGTGCACTTGCACCGCGTAGACGGCGGCCAGCTGCAAGTCGGGGCGGCCCTCGAGCAGCGCAGTGAGCAGCGGCGCGTACGACTCCGCCAGCTCCTTCTCGCGCTCGAGCGCCTGCTTGTCGGCGCCGCCGTCCGCGCCCGCCACGTTGGTCACGTGCGCCGCCACCAGCGTCACCAGCGTGGACACGAAGGCGCCGTTGGCGCGCACGGCCGGCTCCACGTTGGCCTTGATCCAGCGGAAGAGCGAGAGCGGCGCCGGCTCGCTGGCCAGCTGGCGGGCGAGCTGCGCGCGCACCCGCAGCTGCGGCACCAGCGCCGCCAGCCCGCGCGCCTCCAGCGCGTCCAGCGCGCCCGACGCGCCGCCGCAGCGCTCCGACACGTACGCGCAAGGTTGATCTGCAAATGTCAATTGTAACAAACATACAGATCTGCTATTGCGTCATAGGAATTCAAATCGGATTATTATTCGGAATAAATCGAAAGTTCTCGAATTATTCTAAAATATTCTAACTACGTTGATCTCGCTTAAAACATGTCCAAACAACATCACGACGAGAACTACCGCAGTCATCTATCATAACTTCTTTAGATTTGTCATCATTATAATAATTATAATCACCTTTATGTATTTATTTGGCATGTTTGAAAATAGAATCTATTTTTATAAAATATTTTTTTTTTAATTTTTTGTAATAACTTATAAAAAGAATGATTGATGAATGATGAGAAACAAAATTCACTATCGTGCTTAAATGTTCAGTTCTTATAATTAAAACGTTATTGATTTAGTAGTTTGTAATTTTAAATTTTCTATAAATTTAAGGTTAAATATACAACTGCAATTCTGCAGTTAGTTGCAACTATGTTTTATATATATATATATACAAATAACAACAATAAATCACTTAAATAATACATAACACACATTTAAAAACGTTTAGTGGATAGCTTTTGGTCGTATTCAACCTAATCACTGAAGACTACCGTTTATACTATACGGTCGCATTAATATTCGAATTTTCGAATAAATCCATTCGAATTTCAAATCGATTTTTTATTATTTGCAAATGACCCCTCTTTGATCTTAATATTCTTTCTAGACTTTTGTAGTAGTTTTAATAAATTGCTTTTAAATCAAATAAAAACAATAGTTATGACTCATAATGTGAACTAGTTAGACAAGGAAGACAAGGAAGCTTTAGACATTGTTCAATCAACTGGTTTTCTTGGATGACTATGTATGCAAAATTGGATGTAGACAGAGCTAATTTTATATATTCCAGGTATTTCTACAGTACAATGTTTAATAGCATTCCATTATAGGATAATGTAGCGAATAAGATATTTATTTATCCACGAAATACTGAACTTAGGACGTTTAGAAGAATCACCGAGGAAGTTGTTTACAAAAATATAAATATTGAATTGAAGTTTACAGTACATATTTAAATTAGGACTACTGTGGAAAGCAAATCAAAAAACCCTAAAAAAGTAATACTCTATTTTATCTTAATAATTGTATGTAATGTGGAAACAACACAGACTCATGATGTAATAAAAATGAACTCAAGTTTCTTTTTTGGTTTCTGTTCTGTTCTGTCAGGTCAGATTTCGAACCGGTATTCACTACGGGTTTCGAATAGGAGTAGATAATAAGCAAGAGTAGACAATACCTAATTTAACTGAAACTTTTTTATATTTAACACGACCAAGGAAAAAGTTTTCAGATGAGGACTTGTCTTTTTAAAAGAATTTTAACAGATTCGCTGTAAAATTGAACTGTCAGAGTAAAATTGTGGACAATCGCTCACCTTGCTCTCGTCGTAGAGCAGGTGCAGGCGGTCGGGCCCCACGCGCGCCTGCAGCCGCTGCAACACCTCCAGCAGCAGCGGGTAGTGCTGGCCGCCCTCGCACCAGCCGCCCACCTCCGCCAGGCTCACCAGCTTGTGCAGCACGGCGTGCGCCAGCAGCGCGGGCAGGCGCGCGTGCGGGTGCTGCGCGTGCACCAGCGCCCGCAGCGCCTCGCCCACGGCGGCGCGCTTCACGGCGCGCACCACGGCGCACGCGCCCGCCGCCAGCTTCGTGGCCGCCGCCTCGGCGCCCTCGCCGCCGCCGCCGCCGCCCTCGCCCGCGCCCGCGCCCGCCGCCTCGCCGCCCAGCTCGGCGCTGAGCGCGTGCTCCAGCACGGCGGCGATCACGCGCCGCAGCACCTTGTCGGGCAGCTGCAGCTCGCGCAGGCGCCGCAGCTTGGGCGAGCGCGCCTCGGCCTCGTCCTCGGCGTCGGCGCCGCCCTCCGCCGCCACCTCCGCGGCCGCCTCCACGCCGAGCCGGCACGCCTCCTCCTTACTCAGCCCCTGAGCGTCACGAACCGCGAAGTCGATCAAGTCGACGAAGAACACGTATTTGCTACTATTTTTCAACTCACTTTACGTATAATATGTTTCAGTGCATTCAAATGTCTGTAGTTGATAAAATAACGTGTGCAATACTTGCTTGCCACAATAAAGTCATTATATACGCATTTATCTTTATTCTTCCTGTGATATTTTACAATTATCCCTAACCTCCCGACAGATCCTTTCTTTTCATTGCTATAGAGCAGAGCAGTGCTGTTGACAGCAAATGTATAATTTATGTTTATAACTTATAAAAACTAAACTACGCTATAAGAAGATCTACTGTACTCACAATCTGCTATGAAAAATGTATATAATAGGCAGTCTATTTTGCAATAGTTATGATTGGGAAATCCCCAATCCATTCTCAAATTTCAACCTGCGGTAATTTTTTGTTACTATTAACAGTTATTTTTTTATTATTTTGGATAGACTTATTCACGCTTACGCACAGCAAACCGAGTACCGAGTGTCTGCTTTGTCAGAGGAGGAACACGAGGTCTAACAGGGCCTTGGCCATAAATTTACCTTGCAGACGGTCTGTGTCTGACACGGCAAGCATAGGAGCGGATTTAGAAAAAAACCGTGAATGTTTCAAAACAATCTAAAATATTATTGAGAGACAAAATACAATGAGCGAATGTTAAATATTAGAGGACACAAAGATTGGCGCGACAATTAAAGCAACATTTTGAATCTTTTCGCAAATTTTTTCCATCTTCTAATCTGGCCATTTGGCAAAATAAAGTTTTACGTTCTTATATAAGTTAGTGGTTTATGACAATAAAGGTGAAGAGCAAACGAGGTCGGTACCTTATCCTTTTTCGGTTTGTCCTTCTTGTCCGGCGCCGGTTTGATGGTGATGGCGGGCTCCTTGAGCAGCAGCGGCGTGCTCGCGAACGAGGGCGTCAGCACGTCTGCGGAGCACGAGGGGGCCGCGTGAGTGGTGGTGGGCGGTGGGTGGTGGATGGTGGTGGGTGGTGGCGGGAGGTGGCGGGGGTACTCACTCTGCTGCACGGGCGCCAGCGGCTGGTGGTGGTGCGCGGGGCGCGAGAGGCGGTTGGCGGTGAACATGAGCGAGTTGGCGGCAGGCCGCATCTGCACGTCGGCGAGCGCGCTGGGCGCGGCGCGCGCCTTGCCGCCGCCCGAGGGCGCGCGCCCGCCGGCCTCCTTGGCGGCGGGCTGCGGCTGCGCGGCGTGGTGCTTGCCGTAGTGCGGGTGCGGGCGCGGGTAGTAGCCGGGCGCCGAGCGCTGGCGGAAGTCGCGGCCGCCGAAGCCGTTGCCGAACAGCTTGTCGGGGCCGAGCGGCGCGGGCGGCTGCAGGCTGAGGCCGGCGAGCACGTCGTCGAGCGGGCGCGAGCGCAGGCCGCCGCGGAAGAGCGGCTCGCGCTCGCGTTCGCGGTCGCGGTCGCGCTCGCGCTCGCGCCGCGGCGGCTCGTCGTCGGTGCGCAGCTGGTGGATGGGCACGGGCCCCTCGTGCGAGACGGCGGCGCGCGGCATCCAGCCGCCGCGGCGCAGCTCGGCCACGTCGCGCAGCATGAAGCGGATGCGCGGCGCCAGGTCGCGCGACGCCGACAACGTCTCGATGCGCGCGAAGTACTGGTCCATGAGGCCGCGGCCGCGCTCCGAGTCCAGCACGCGGCCGCAGGTGCGCACCAGCTGCGCCAGGCACTCCAGGTCCTCGTGGTGCTCGGCCGCCGCGCGCCGCGCCAGCAGGTTCTGGATGCAGCGGTGCAGCGTGGACTCCGCCAGGATCTCCAGCTTGCCCAGCTCGCCGATGAACTTGATGTTGCCGAGCATCTTGCACTTGGCGAGGTGCCGCTTCTCCTCCTCCTCGGCGGTCAGAGCCTTGTCCTCGAAGGCCGCGAAAGCCTGGTCACGGTGCGTTAAAAATTATATCACAGGTTTACTGGACATTATTATTGTATTCTTAAATGCGAATATTTTTGCACGCTTAATGAAAACAAAGAAACACTGGTTAATTTTTATATTAAACACGTCATGTCATAATTAAAAACCACTCTCTCTTTTTATTTACTCCCCATTTTTCAAGAAAATACAGTTTTTATCAAAAAAAGAATAAATTTCGGTAAATGTAAGAGAGAATAATTTATTACCATAATTTTCTGGACCTAATTATATCACTACATAGTATAAAACAAAGTCACTTTCTCTGTCCCTATATCCCGATGAATGCTAAAATCTTAAAAAATACGCAACGTATTTTGTTGCGGTTTATTTATTAGATAGGGTGATTAGAGAGGAAGGTTTATATGCATAATTCATACATAATATTGTAGAGAAACGTTTATAATTTTATAAATGTTTCCATACATTTTACAGAAATCAGTAATGCACACGTGCGGGGCTGAGACGGGTCGCTGGTATAAAAACAAAATAAACTTTTTGAATATCTTTTGTTTTCAGTTTCCTTATTTGTGTAATTAATTAATTAATTATGGTAACAAAGGCATAATAATCGTAAATATCTTCTACAAAAACCTATTCAAATGCGCCTAACAATCCTTTACTGCCTACGTAACCAAGTAGGGTTTTGAAACCCGGAGACAACATCCCGCAGGATTCGAGCCCACGACCTAGTTGGTCAGGATTACACTGGCTCAATATTGTAAGATGATCCTTGCGTTGCCCTCTTGGGCATGTTTTAACCCTTTAAACCAGTTGCAGTACTAATTGTCAACAAACTGTTCGAAAATATGTGGACCTCAATAGCGCGTTATAAATGTTTATAATAATATGCATATTTATAGGCTTAGCAATAACTATGTATAATATTAAGTTTAGTTATTTTTAAAATACAAACAAGAGTTTGTCAACCTTATATTGGTTTCTTTACGAGTATTTATTAATTTTAAACAGCATAGAAGGAAAAGTTACGAATCTGTTTAAACTTGCTTGTGTTTGTTATCTTGAGAACATCGTATTCGGCGAGACACTGTTTTTATTTAAATTTTAGATTTCTTTCGTAACATTAAAATAAAAGCTGTCCCTCATAGATATTTAAATATGACTTTTATTTGTTTTCCTATTTTGCAAACAGACGTCATAAATCGATCTGTGACCTGTGTACCTGAGCGCGGTTCTCGAACTCGGTGCGGCATTTGTTGAGCAGGAGCAGCTTGAAGGTGCACGGCTGCCCGGGCGGCTCGAAGTTGGGCGCCTCCTCGCTGAGCCGCTTGCACAGCTGCGCGTACATGGACGAGTACTTGGGCTCGTCCAGCGCCTTCTCGAAGATCAGCAGGATGACGCCCTTCATCACCTTGTCCGAGTCCAGCTCCAGCCCGAGCAGGTCATCGCTCAGCTTTTGGAATTTCTCCGGGGTGAGTTTGTTGAGTATGCCGCGCACCTGGGGACGGAGAGCGGGTGGCGTGAGTGCGCGAGGCACGCGGTGGCGGCGGGCGGCGGTGGAGGCTGTGGTACCTTGCGGAAGATGATGTCGTGCTTGGCATCGCCGTCGGGCACCTCGTGGTGCCGCAGCGAGGAGGGCGGGACCCAGCGCCGCCTCGGGGGGACCGGCGTCCGCCCCGCGGCGCGCAGCACGGGCCCCGGCTGCCGCGCGCTCTCCGTCTTGCGGCCGGTTTGCACCGCAAGCTACACCACGACCCCCTAGCCTCTCCCCTTCCGCACGCGAGCGCTGCACAGTCTGCGACCGCCTCCGCGACCGCTCTGCGCACCGAACAAAAACCATACAACAATCATAGCGAACACTCGCCTTATTAGTCATTTCAAGGGAATCGCATAGCAATATATTTTTAAGAAAATCTCTCCGCCTTATATATATTAGGTAGATATTTACAAGAGTTTTTATTCAGACCGGAATGTTTTTTCAAAGATCGCGTTCAGATAGTAGTAGCAGCTACCCGCCCGTCAATGATTTGCTGCTTTAAAATGTTCAATAAAAATCATGAAAAACAGAAACAAAAAAATCCTTTCCATAACCACTGCAAACTGATAAGATTTATGTTATTTATATTCGGTACGTTATTCCAGATTAATTTATTTTTTAATTTGTCAAGAATTATCGTGTTTGATGATTTTTTTTAAAGAATCTTGCTTTAAACCGGATATAGTGGCAAGAGTTTCATAACATAAAGAGTAACAAATGAACAGATTCTATTGAATGGCATTTCGAGTTGTTTAAAAACTTTGTGTATAATAATTGATAACGAATTAGCCTTCTAGAAATAGCCATCGACGATGTTATTACCAGTCTGCTGACCTGTGCTATTTGTGATAGCTTTAAACACGGGAGTTTAGGGGTTACGTTAAAGAGGGAGGAACGATTATCTCTTGCGGCTTTGAACAATAGAGGAGTTTATCAGTCGACAGCCGTTTAAGGCCTTCTACTATTCCGATACCTAATTTTATCTATTAAATGCAACGAATCTCATTCGGTTCGTATAAATATGTGGTCTTCTAACGGATTGTTAGATTAAATTAAGCGGATATATGTGAACAAAAATAATTTTTAGGTTGATGATTGATCTTCGTAAGTAACAAAAAAAAACATGTCAATAGAACAAATAAGAATAATTATGATAGCACAATTTCTACACTCATAAATAGATTATAAATGAGCCTTGCTGAAATTGCGATACTGTAATTATTTACAGTGAAGTAAACTGTAAAAGATGCTAGTACTAAAATTTGCACAGCCCAAACTGGTCCCATTGTAATAGTTTACAAGTAATGTTCAGATGAACAAAAGCTTGCGAAAGGAATGCTCTCCTGCGCCAAGGTTGAGATCGTTCCTACGCGGAAACCGCAGCCGAGAGCGCTCCGTGGGCCGCTCGTGGCGAACACAATAGTCACCCGTTGCGAATACGAACGTTGTATCATTGCAATAAGCAATACTTGTATTTTCTAGGAAACGGAGTGATTTTAATTTTGCATTAATAGAAATTTTACCTGCTTAACGTATTCACAAACAACATACAATATTTTTGTCAAAGATCTTATTCTTTATGTTTCGCCAGTGACGGGTATTTCGGTGCAGGTATAGTCTCGAATATGGGTAGACTTAATTAGTTAGTTGAAAATATTTCAAGTCAACACACGTAAAATGCAACGATTAAGATGCCTTTAGGGCTACAACTATCGCAAGGATAATTAAAAAATCATTGATTTATTTTATCAATAATAGGTGCAATATATTAATAATGGGTGGTAGGGGACTCATTAATCGAGCGGATCGTCCGATGCGAGCAAAGCGATCCGGCGGGGTGGAGCGGCGCCGGTCGTCGACCCGCCCCGAGCCGTCCCCTAGCTGCACGTCGCCGCACCCGAGGGGCGTCCTGCGACCGGCGCGCCGGAGGAACGCTCGCCCGCCCTTGCCGTGCCCGTCCGAGCCTTGCCAAATGTCACTATTCGCAATGAGTCCGACGGCAGAGTCGAATGGCGATATTTAGCGGGGTCGTTAACACGGCTTCGCTGTGGATTCAGTTGCGAAGGTGGGCGCGCTGTGCGGTGCGTTGCGCCGAGGCGCGAGGTCGCCGACCGACGCATCCCCCGAGCGGCGGTCGTCGACCCCGCGGACGGATTTCGGCGGCCTCTCTGCGGGCAATCAATCGCAGCCCTCGGCCGTACGCGCCCACGGGCGGCGAGACGAACCCTCTATTGTCACGATCACGCGCTTACCATATTATAACTAAAAACATGATATATCTAAACCTTCAAATGCGTCGAGTCATCGTACGAAAGTTGTGACGAAAGCGATGATATATTAATAGCGTTTCTCTGGCAAATATCTATTGAGTATGTTTTCGAAAGGTAAACAAAATTTTAGTGCACGTATGTTGACCCCTGTTATTATCGTTCAAATCCGATAAGCGAATATTTCTATTCTTATCAATAAAGGTTGTTTTTTAAAACAAGTTTTTATTTTTGTCAAGTGTGATAAAAATGAGTAAATAATAAAATGCAAACATTATAACTGCTGCAACAGAATATTTGAGCAGTGTCATTTATTGCTTAAATATTCTTGCCTTTCAGGCGAACAGGCGCATAAAAATATATAAAAAAAAATCTAAAACAACGAGTAGTTGATAAGGAGAGGAATGGTAAGGTGATGGGAGATGAATGAAAAATGTGGATAAAATATAAAGCGTCATAAAAGATTCAGAATGAAGCAAAATGAAATATCACCAGTGGGGGCAGAATGGGAGGAACAAAAAGAGCACCTCGATGCGGCCAATGGCGGCGCGAGGCCAGAACCCGTTCTCCGTCATCTGGCGCGGCCTGTTCATTTCTCAACATTCTTCACAGTACTAAATGATATTTAACATACAACTGTTATACACATAAGCCAAAGGCCGCAATTATTTTTATGAAGAGTACCTATTAATCATACTAAAACCGTAATTTTTTATATGACAATGTTAAACAAGAGTTTGTATCAAGCTCCCGCGTAAACCTCGCGCGGCCTCGGGTCGAGCTCGCGGGGATCGGTCCATTTGCATTGCTAACATCTCGGTTTGGGTTTATGCCTTGATGCCGTCGACACTTGATGGAATTCAAATTAATATTTTATGTTTATGAAATATACCTATGGTCAAATAGTTGCTTTTCGGAAATAATAGGAAGGATTTTATTTTATGGTTTGATGTTAATTATGCGAAAAGATTTTGGTGTCCCAAACGAAAATTAGCTTCTCGTTAAAAGTCACCAATATTAAAAAAATCGACTCGGGAAACAAAAAGTAATCGGGACGAGAAATTACACATGACTTTGAACCAAGTCACGTATGCGACAAAATTTCCCCGATTGCTGCGAGGAGCGCGCCCCTTGCCGCGGGCGGCGGTGGCAGTAACGCAACGCGCTCTTATCCAAAGTCACAATAGGGGAGGGGGGGAGGCTAGATGCACATTTGCGTTACAAATGGGCATAATGAATGCAGCCAACGGCCCGCGGTGGCCCTTGGCCGCGGCCGCTGCTTGCCATGCCCCTCCGCAAGGGAGGGCGCGGTGCGGGGTTGCGCGACCTAGTCGCACGGCCGTGGTGCGCTCCGCTACCATTGACCCAGATCCCCGCCCGCCGCCTGCCTGACCTACAAACCGACCTCCCATCTGCCCAATATCGACGCACAGCACAGTGCCAATACTTTTACTTCTCTTATACAACTGTTGCAGGGAAAGTGTAACATACACTTTTCTCATGTATGGGAATCAAATGATGTCGCTCAAATGTATGGAGACTTTAACATTATCTTTGAACAAAAAATAACTATACGGTAAAGAAATTATCTAAAAGAAAAGTGTAAATATTAAAAAAATTGTTAAAGATTTTGAAAATGAAAATGCTGTTCTAATAAATTTACACTTGAATGCAATTCTTTTTATATTCTTATAATGGAATCTAAAAAAGAAATATGCTTACCTATTACAACTCAAAGCATTACAGCTGTTGCTTTTTAATATTTTAACAATTCCGTCTCATAGCCTAACAGCACTGAAGTATCGGAGTAATGCTAATATCAAATCAAATAAAATGTAACATGGCAAATAATTTTTATACTGTTAGATGCACATTAAGCTAATTTGCTAAGTTCTTTTAAAGTGTTATGTTTTACAAAAATAAGTCAAAACCAATGCAGATTTTTAAACATGTATAATAATAATAGTAAAAATTGTAGGAACTTCCATAAAATTTATGTTTTTCTTAACAACAATGATAAGGAAAATAAGTGAATTGAATATAAGATATTATTAATTAAGAATTTTTTTCAAAAATTCAACCGTATTTATAGTTTCCTTTGTGCTTCAAAATATAGAAAGTCCCAGTATTTAGTACCTTATTTTAATTGATATCTTTAAACATTACAATGACATATGTAACCTCGATTTGTATAACCATTAACAGAGTTGAATTTAACACTGCTACAGAAAAAACATGTTTTATAAATGCATCAATTGAAATACACACATAAATATACATGTACATTTAATTGGTAAATTTAAACTACAATAACTTGATATACTCAAGCGTTTCTTGACTGCCTACGTTCGAGGTTAGAATACACTCAATATTCACTTGCATGATTGTATAGATTATGATTTAGAATTAGCGTATACGCTGTCGATTGTGAAAGACCACATTATAAGACACCAGATGCATACAGATTCTAGAATAACAGGAACTTGTAAAATGGCTCACAAAGGTGACGCATCGACACGATCCAATCGAATGATCTTAACATATTCTAACAGACTTCCAGATATGCAATGATCAATTGAGACATTAAATAAGTTACAACGTTGAATGCAAGCACTTAAAACATTATTATATATAAAATGCACAACTTACGAGGCGATGAAAGTAAATTGTAGAAAGCTCACGCACCGCAACGCGACAAGCGAGCTCTTTTGCACGCACACAACTGTTGAGAAATGTAATTCGTATAGTCTATAACGTGCATACACACCTGACACACACACACTATTACATACATCATGACAATTTTGTGGTGGGCATAGACAATTGCTCTTTTTTACAGAATGTATAGAAAGCTTGACAAAGCAAAAATAATTTTCATTGTTTGTACAACTTGAAAGAAATTTAATTGAAATATAATAAAAACTTTGTTAGGGCTAACTGGGATATATATTTAAGAAATAAATAATTATTATGACTATGAATTAAAAATTGTATATATAATAAAAATTGTTCGAAATAATCTAAAAAACCTAAATAAAAGTTAAGTAAAGTATTTCTATTTAGAACTTCGAAAAATAAATATATCGTAAGTTTACCAATAAGATCCGCTACTATAAGTAAAAATTACCTTAATAAAAATTGTTATGGGAGTGTTTATTTATAGTTTTCGTATATTCTGCTAAAGGCGTTTTTTCTCAGAAATAACTTTGAATAATAAATTATTCATATAATACCAAAGGTGTTAAATAGTAACTAGGCTAGATTAAAATTACCTTAACATTGGCAAGGGATAACTTTAGTTTACGTTACCTCTTAGGGGCTTTTGTCCTATAATATTTAAGCTAGGAAAGTTGTGAGTCGTCATAGAATACTTGGCTAAGGTAAAACTAAGAAATAATTATGTATATGAAGAAAATTACAATTATTTCTAAAATTATAGCTAATTCTATTTCGAGCGTATGTTTTTATTTTATATTCCTGCCCTGAAAAACTGATAAATAATAAGGCATAAGGCTCCACATATTGTCCTATTTTTTATTAATTTGTAAAAGTACATAATAAAACATTCACAAATTTAACAATACCGAATATTCGAAATCGTTGTCAGCCGAAGTGCGGATTATTCATCGAATATTCATAAACTGTTAAATGCCATGTTAATAGTACAAGTCGCAACCGATTACAACAATAATTTGCTTATCAAATTACTTTGTGCTTACGTTCATTTTTAATTTCCCGGCTATAGCGCTAATAATGCAGTTTTTTCTTCTGAAGTTGGTATTATTTATGACGAAAAGCGTAATCATTTGCTGCCTACAAATCCTAAAATTTTTGTTTAAATTCATCACAACTTACCACTGGTATATTTAACTTACTAAAGTATTGTAATTTAGTAATGAATACATATAATATTGATCTTAATCAATTTTTTAGGTGGTAGGTCCCCTTTTTGCAGGGGACGGTCGGGCGCGGTACTACCGCGGTCTGCCGGCGTAGCCTAAGAAAAATATCTTTTATCATGAATCAGTATTCGGTATTTGGCTGAAAAGTACTATTCGGCCGAATATAAAATATCAAAAGAGGCCTAATACCGATGAGTTATATTTTAGTTTACGTTAATTCCATCTCTTGTTTGGCTAAGACATAAGTAGATATCGATGTATACATTTGTATATACGTGGGTTGGGAACTCCTGGCTCCTATGGCCCCTGAGTAACAGACGGGGGGGAGTCTGTTACTTGAATACAGGGGCCGAGACGAACGACGCGCCCTGAGGCAGGCAGATGACCGTGAGGCCGAGTAGGAGCGCTGGTAGGGTCGCAGAAGATTGCCAAGCTTGCCAAAGTTCCTGTAACCCCATCTCTAAGGCGCCAAGTAGGAACAACGTGGTGGTCATAGTCGGTGCGAGTCCGACATAACCCGACTTTGCCCCCGCGAGGACGGGTATGCGTAGGCATTTCCCCACGGTAAAAAAAAAAGGCGTCGGGAAGGTCGATGTTGCTGATCTCTATTTTTTCACAGATAAGACAGAACTAGCCGAAACTTAATACCTATACCGCCGCTGGGGCAAGGAGTTAGTTTTCTTCATGAATCTGGACCACGCGAAAAATTGTTGATAGTATAGGATAAGGAAAGTGATAAAATAGGATCCATCTCACCTCATTTACGTGCGACCAAATAGGCTTCTTATTCTTCTTCTATGACCCATTCTGGTCAGTGTTAAACAATTTTGGGATGTTATAAAATTATATAGTTTGAAGAGAGGGGGAGGCCAGGATAATCTTTAGATCCGACAACTTTTTTTTACCACCGGGAAGTTGACCAACTGTCAAGGAGGCGTCGAATTTATCGCCCACAACTCTTCGTCAAGGGTTGTATACCTTATACTCATGCAATAATATCCACATAATCCGATGATGCAACGTATGACAATATATCACGAGCCATACATTTCTACACAATCTGTACATGGTGTTGATGGGAGACTTATAACGATAAACTAGGCAAAAGAAAAGACGATGAGCTGAGAGTTCCTAATTTCGGAGTAGCGCAACGAAACCCAAGGGCTTAGCTTTCGTAAAGTAGATATCCACTACTCCCTTAAGTAAACAACAAAAACATATTCAGATCCAAAATTAGTTTATCTTTTGTTGACTGGATCCCGTGCTCTGTGGAGTAAACCTGTTAGAACATACCGGACATGTAAAAAATGAGTGATAATAATACACTTATAACGTAAATACGTATTCGAACATCCGAAATTAACAGGATTATTTGGCCTTACTCCTCAGGCCGGCCAGGTTCCTCTTAGCTTCCCCGCGGCTGGCCCAAGCCGCAGGTACTGAGCCCCACCGCTACGACAAAGCGAGAACCTGTTTGGGGGGGACCTTCCCCACACCTAACCTATGGGGACTTATCCTTGAACTCTTTACCAAGCTCATATAAAAATCGGCTACGTAAAGAAGCAAGTACCAAAAGGCAATAATTATATAATTAATAAAGGTTAACCTTAACTTATATAAAAAATGTCAATAGCCAACGAAAAGAACTTGTGAAATTTCTTTGATAAATGAAATTGATATGTCTGCGATCAGTTTTTTGGTCACTTTATCACCATAACCCACATAATTCCTGTGTGCAATGCAGGCTCAGAGTGTAGTATCCTCCTAGTCGATTCCGACTATCGATCTATATTAGAGATCAGCCAACTGCGCATGAGATATTATAGTGCACCAATGTACGCGCAAACACAGGTGCACTTTCTCTTTCTTCACTCCCGGGCGGATCATCTTACTTTACATACAATCCGTTGTTATGTGCGATGACGGCGGTTAACCGTCAAGATCCATCTCGAGGCGATGTAAATACCATACTGAATACTTGCAACTTAAAACCAAGTGTTGGGATATGTATTAAAGGGAAATAAAAAAGTGCAATAATTAGAAAATAAATTTAATTCTATTGCTCTTTACAAGTTTTAGTTGAAATACATTGATGTCATGTAAGTACTACGTCGCTCCAAAACGGCGTTTTAAACGCCTTTTCCAATTCATAATTGGTTTGTAATGAAAAACCTTAACTTACAACAATAAAAAAGTAATCTTAAGTAATCTTATATTGGAATTTAAATTTCATATTACAACTTAGAGTATAAAAATAACGAACATGTTGGACGGCATTAAAAAGCTGTAGTTTAAATTTTTAACGACAAACAAATATTTATACATATAAATACTCTTCTGTAATAGTTTTAGCTACCAGTTAAAGCTTTAAGTAAATTTTAAAAAGGAAAACTTAGAACGGCATTTCCATTCTAAGTTATAAAAGTACAGGTATAAAACAAAAAATTAACCATTTGTCAAAATTACTATTATTCATATATCTAGTCTACATTTTCATTCTACAGTTATCAGTGTTAAATATAAAAGTACGCCACATGTTGTACACACTATGTCAAAAAACATGTTAGTTATTAGTTTTTAAAGTGCAAATATTAAAAAAAAATACGAGTTATAGTTTATTTTGGCCTCACACTTGTATGAAAAATTGAGTTGCATAAATTTATTTAAGTAGATGCACGAACAACGTACGAAAGACAACATGCAAAGTTAGATTTTAGGCAAAGAGGAACAAAAACAATAATTCATGACTAGTCCTGAGGATGAAGGGATAGAAAGAAGTATGTTCTATCGACCATATGTGCTTTGGCGGAATGACGCGCTTCCTCGCATTCCGGTCAGAGTGACGGTTCCACTTCGAAATATGTTACTCGCAAATATCGATCGTAGTCTCATAGAATTTAACACGGATCTAAAATACGGACGGGAAGAAATTATTACCTAAAAATATATACCTTAAAATATTTAAGTACAATTTTGAGATTCCAACAATTACACGTATGTCCCGAGGTTTTAGTGAAGAATAATCAAAAGTAAGAATTTTATCACGCGTCCAACGTTATCGACCGGCTTTATCGATATTCTTCAAATGAAGATAAATCTGATTCATAAATAAAAACGTGTCAAGGGTCTCGGAACGCATGTTCGAACGGAGGTCGTCGCTCGATCACTATTTACAGCTAATTTACAAGATCGGTCCTCGAGTCGAATGTACATTTATACAAAGCGGCGCTGCGGCGGCGGCGGCCCTCGCTCACATGCCCGACTCGGCGATGCCCTCGTCATCTGCGGACACCAAGCGCACGGTCAGCGGAAGAGGGGTTACGAGAGGGAGGGAGGGGCTCACGCTGGGTGAGTGATGATAATGGAAAACTAGAGAAATGAGACACGGCCACCGTCGGGTCATCGTCCCCGCGGTAGATCCGTGCGTTTACCTTCGAAGGCCGGGTTGTGGTGGTGGTTGTGGTTGTGGTTGGGCGGCGAGAGGTCGCGGCCCTCGAGCGCCGCCACCACGCACTGGTGGATGCAGATGTACTGCTGCTCCGTCTGCACCATCCACACGCGCTCGCGCCGCATCGCGTACACCATGCCGAAGATGTCGAGGCACTCGGCGTGCGCGGCGAGCTGCGGAGGGGCGGAGGGGCGTCAGAGGGGGCGGCGGCGGACGACCGGGAGGAGCGGCGGACGGGCTCACCTGCTGCAGCGCGCGGTCCAGCGTGATGAAGGTGCCGGAGCGGCCGACGCCGGCGCTGCAGTGCACGACGACGGGGCGGCTGTCGGGCGGGCAGCGCTCGCGGAAGGCGCGCACGAAGCGGGCCAGCGCCGTGGGCGGGTCGGGCACGCCGAAGTCGGGCCACGTCGTGAAGTGGAAGTGCTTCACGACGCGCTGCTCGGCGCCGCGGCACACGGCCAGCTCGGTCACGGTCCAGTCGGCGTAGCGGCTCTCGTTGAGCGCCGTCACGGCGATGTCCCCGTAGTACACGGGCCGCGTGTCGTACGGCCAGTAGCGGTCGCACTTCTCGCGCCCCTTCTCCACGCATCGCGTCAGCATCACGATGGCGCGCGAGCCCGACTCCCAGCACATGCGCCAGAAGTCGTCGCGCGTGCAGTGCAGCGGGCCCTGAGGCGAGAGGGGCGGTCAGGCGGGGACCGAAGGGGCCACGGGGCGGGGGACGGCGCGGGCCCTCACCTGCGTCACGATGAACTCCCTCGGCGAGTTGTGCCCCGGCACGTAGTTCGCGTTGATGTAGTCGGAGCCCTCCTCGTCGTCCACCGGCTGGAGCTTATAGCGCGAGTGGTCGTAGGGCAGGATGTTAGTGAATCGGTTCTTGGGCCGGTTGCAGGGCAGGTCCGCGGCCGAGCAGGGCTGCTCGCGGCCCACGTGCTTCAGCTCCTCGAACTCCTCGCTGAACCTGGGGAGAGAGGCGGAGCGGGCAGATCGGGCGGGGCGGGCGCGGGCGGAGTGCGCGGCGGCGCGGACTCACCTGAAGTCGGAGTCGGCCGACATGAGACGGTAGTGGTCGAGGAAGTCGGCGACGCGCACGGGCCGCGAGGCGACGGGCGCGGGCGCCGGCGGGGCGGGCGCGGCGCGGCGCGTGCGGCGCCGGCGCAGCAGCAGCGCGGCCGCCACGCCGCCCAGCAGCGCCGCCAGCGCGCCCGCGCCGCCGAAGATCCACGCCGTGTTGTCCGCCTCTGCGGGCAGCGTGTCCTCCTCACTCATGGTCGGCTATTAACCATTACCTAACCGATTCTACTAAACTCGAACGCGAAAAGATTCATTCGTTTCGAAGGAATCGAGCGGATCGTGTCTCAGTACACGATGTAGACGTATCGAATGAAACAACCTTTTCTATGAAACTTTGAAATCGAGTGTTATCTTATCACTTATCGATTCGTTTTAATGATCGTCATCCTTTATAATATGATGTGACAATGCGACGATAGCTCTTATCATTTATTAAATAAATCTAAACGTATTATTTGTTTAGTCGATAATAATTAGATGATTGAATTTAAACTTGTAAAAACCATACTTTAGTCATGTTCTATCATGTCTAATAATGGATCCGATCGTTTTAGCAAGAAATGAAAATAGTTTTATTTATTACTACTTTTTAATTATAAACTTTAATGTAAACCAATCAAGTGTGTTCCCTGCTTCAAAATGATTTATAGATTATAAGTACTATCCGTGAAAGCACTCTTTTGTAAGAAGTTAATCTTTTGTAAAGCAGTAATTTCAGCATCGGCAAGAAGTTACTCACATCCCTGGTGCCGGTCCTGCGCGTTTTAAAAACGAGCGAATTTTTTCGTAGAAACATAGCATGTAACAAAGGAGGAGAAGTCGAAAAGAAAGGCACGTACCGGTGTAGACCTGCGTGTAGGCGGTGTCGGTGAACTTGTCGGGCGCGGTGAAGGCGCGCAGCTTGACGAAGTAGCGCGCGTTGGGCTTGAGCGGGCCGTTGCAGTAGGCGCGGCCGCCGCCCTCGCAGCGCTCCGAGCCGATGGTGAACTCCTCCACGGGCGACGCGTGGAAGGGGTAGTAGGGCTCCGTGACCTGGTAGGGCGGCCACAGCGGCAGCCGCTGCACGTCGCGCCACGACGGCAGCCGCGCCGCCGACTCGTTGCGCGCCTCCTCCGCCACCACCAGCGTGTAGGCCGTCACGTTGCCGTTGGCCGCCGAGAAGTAGTCCGCGCGGAAGCGCACCGCCACCTGCCACCATTCATCCAGCCATTTGTATGCCTATCGCACGGCGATTGTTCGACTTAATTGGTAGACCGACCAAATTAAAACCACCTTAGACGAATCGTTACAAGCACTCTTTAAAAATTTATGTGACCTCGACAGATAGTGAGAAATAGTGCGGCGTCCCTAGAATCGAATTAGTGAACGAACGAATGATCTACAAGGCAAACCTGATGTTAGTATGAAAGGTGTTCGCTGGTGGAGAGTGAGTAACATTTTTACCGTAGAGCTGGTGGCGGCGACGGGCATCGGCAGCGCGTCCTGGCGCGGCCTCGGCGGCGCCGCGATGGCCATGTGCTGGCTCCAGCGCGCCGCGGCGCCCGCGCCCGCGCCCGACTCGGCGCGCAGCGCGAACTCGTACGTCACGCCCGGCACCAGGCCCGACACCGTGCCGCCGGTGGCTGCGCCAGGAGGGTACGACGGTGAGCGGGGGCCGGAGGAGGCGGGAGGAAGAGAGAGGCTAGAGGCGCTCACCGTCCGGCGGGAAGTCGACGGTGCGCAGCTGGTGCGGCCGGTCGCGCGGCGCGTACTCGATGGTGAAGCGGCGCAGCACGCCGTTGCGCTCGTCGGGCGGCAGGCGCCAGGCGAAGGTGAGCTCGGAGGGGCGCGCGTCGCTGGGCGCGAAGTGGCGCGGCGCGGCGGGCGGCGCCTCGCGCGTGCGCACGCCCAGCGAGCGCGCGCGCGACCGCGTGAGGATGGTGGCGGGCGTGCCGGCGCGCACCTCCACCGTGAACGTGTACTCGCGGTGCGGCCGCAGCGCCGTCAGGTTGAGGCGCAGCCGCTCGGTGCGCACGGCCTGCAGCTGGTCCGGCGCCGCCAGGTACTGCACCTCGAAGTCCGTGAAGTCGCCCGGCGGCCGCGCCCACTCCAGCGCCACGTGGCGCGCGCCCACCTCCGTGGCGCGCAGCTCCGTCACGGGCCGCGGGACTGCGCGCAAAGGGAGCCGGTCAGACGCGCCGCGGCGGCGGGGCGGGGCGGGGGGCGGGGGTACGTACAGAGGCGCGCCTGGCGCTGCACCGGGTGCGAGGTGACGTTGCGGCTGACGGTCCACATGGTGAGGTTGTAGAGGCGGCCGGGCACGAGGCCGCGGAAGTCGACGGCGTGCGATTCGGCGTCGGCGGGCCGCTCGGCGGTGCGCGCCGACTCACCCGACGCCTCCAGCCGGAAGCGGTACGAGTCGAAGAGCGCCGCGGCGGCGGGCGTCCGTGTGTACACCACCCGCTGCGCACACAGATCGTCGATTTATCTCTTCTCGTTCTCAGAGATGCTCGTCCGATTCCTGAACACAGCCAAAACGTTACTAGATATAGCAGAAGACGTACTAAATCGGCCGACACCGTCTCGTTGTCGTCCGACTCGGGTCGACTGGACTCGTTGACGATCATCTCGGACTGAATGACGGGCCCTGCAAGGAGAGCGGCGTGAGAAATCGACCGGCGTGGAGGTGGGCGCGAAAAGCGAGCACGGCTTACTGGTGCGCGCGTGATGGTGAAGAGGTCGCTGGTGAGGTTGTAGGAGTGCGCGGCGAAGGAGACGTCGTAGCCGCGGCCGGGGCGCAGGCCGCCGAGCAGCGCGCGCACGCGCTGGCCCTCGCCCGCCGCCGCGCTGATGTTGCGCGCGCCCGCCGCCTCCGCCTCCGCGCCCTCGGCCTCGGGCGCGTCGCCGCTGGGCCACCAGCGCAGCTCGTACCACTCCACGCGGCCCTCGGGGCGCGGCCACTCCAGCGTCATGTTCAGCGTGTCCGCCAGCTGCTCCACGTTCGACACCGGCTTCGGACCTGCGGACGACGCGATAGCTTAGCGTTCGCTCCACGACGGCCGCGGCCTCGACTTCGCGGCGGTCGTCACACTCACGGACGGTGTGTTCGGCGGAGAGCGGCAGTCCGCTGCCGACCGTCTTGTGGTCGGCCGCCTCGCTCTGCGTGTCCAGCTCGATGGTGTAGCGCTCGCCGTGGGTCATGTTGGTGATCTGTGGACGAAGGGGCGGATTCGATAAAGCGCCAAAGATTAAACTCGGGGGCGCGTGGTCGACGGCTCACCTCCGCGTAGGTGGCGGTGGGCGGGAAGGGCTCCAGCTCGGTCCAGGGCTGCGCGGCTTCGGGCGGCTCCTGCGTGCGGTAGCGCAGCGAGAAGGCGCCCACGGCACCGCCGCTGGGGCCGCGCCACCGCACCGACACCGAGTCCGAGTCCGAGGTGGCGCGCTTCACCTCCATCCACTCGGCAGGCAGCGGACCTGCACATATACGGCATGCTCCAATTCGAAGGGAGGTATGGGAGTACCGAAAGTACGATCGATAATCGATCATACGATACACAAACGAGGTGACCTGGAGCGACACTTACGCACTGGCTCGAGCACGGTGTTCCACTCGCTGCGCAGGCCGTGGCTGATGGCCGCCAGCTGGATCTCATACACGGCACCCGGGTACAAGTCCTCCAGCGTCGCGTTCGTGTCGCTCGTCTCTATCTGAATTTTTATATTTTATATACTGTATCTCTATCTTAGGAATGGCAGACACTGGAGTGTAAGTATTTTTTATAGACAATAGGGTGATACATCTTATATCTCAGTCAAATAAGGGATGGAGTTTATTATGTAAAGTACAAGTAAGCCTAAGGGCAAATTTATTTCACGCGTGGACATTGGACACTCTTACTGGTTAATAACTTGTTGCTAACACGGTATTCATATAAGATGCCTACTTTTCTCAGAATACAGGCGTCCTTTTCCGAACCGGTCTTAGCGCCCTTGACAAGCAATAAGTGATTTCTATATTTAATAAAGATATTGAATTTGTCGATGAGGGGCCAAAGCAATGTTTCAAGCAATAAAATGTTACAAAACATGTAAAGTTAAGTAATTAAAGTTTAAGCTCTGCTTACCATGCTAGAGTTTATAAAATAAAAGATTCTGTCCATGGTACTTATGCACAAAGGTTGCGTACTATAAATAACTGTTAAATAATTTTGAATGTGGTCGGGCGAGCACGTCTGATTCTTTACGCTCCTGACTCGCTCGATCAAAGTTACTACTTAGTAAGAAGTCCATGGTATCGTACCCGACGACCGCCGAGTGAAGGTGCGTTATACCTGATACTATAAGCATTTCCGATGATAGGGGAGACCGGTCCAAAACCGTATGCCTAAGCAGTAGTGAATATAATTGGCGTAATAATACATATTGAAGTTATCAAATCAACATATTATTTGACCAGTCATATCAGGTACGTAATTGTAGGAACAAATATTGAAAAATGTAACTTATCTATAAAATAAGCATATTAAAACAAAAATACTCGAAATTACGGTTCTACCCCGGGCACCGTCCAAAACCGTTTGCCCCAACGTTCACACCAGACATTTAGTGCACAAAAAATCATCAAGATCATCGGAATGACAGCCTGTACAACCTTCATGAGCCAAATCATTGCAGGAAGTACACTGTACCCAACCCTCATCCATGCGACTTTGACCGTATTCTTCTAGACAGTACAAGCAAAGATCTTTACTATTTCTTGTTTTACTCTGTAGCTTATCCTTGTGTTCTTTCTTGATTTCTGACAGATCCAACTTTGGTTTTTTAATTTTCGATTGCAAATTACTTAGAAGCTCGTCTATATGGAGATGATGTAATTATTGATGTTTTACCTCTTCGACGGGTGGTACGTTTTGTGCTGTTTTCTACTCGAGGCAAAGGCATTATATCCGACAGTGAAACAAGATATTGTGAACCGGCTAGTCGGCTACCCGGTGTCGTGGAAATAATACACGGCATATTGTTTATGGACTCTGTTTGCAATTCCTACGGTGTGGATGGAGTGCCAGGACAAGTATTAAGGGGAAAATCTGAAATTTGTTCAAGTGGTGGTTCTAGCGAAAAAGATGACTCCAGAAATGATGTCGAAGGCAAAGTGTTTCTAACTGAAGATTTAGTGGCATTTGTTGCTTCAGCAGCTGCAAAATCTGCATCACTAAGCACATTTAGATTTGTAGTGTATATGCCAGTCTTAGAAAAACCGGAGAGGGCATTCTGCATTGAAGCCGCCCTGGCGTAAGCTGCACCAAAGAGTCTAAAGAGTTGGAATTGTGTGACAACTCTGCCAGGATTGTTTCGCAGAAACGTGTTTACTTCCTGCGTGTAAAAAGTACTCAACATTCTTGGAAATATAAGCAACGATGGCAGGTAATATCCAGAATCAGACATGCAAAATAGAGCAGTAGTCAGCTGACTCCTCTCGGCAGAGCTCGCTAAACCAACTTGCTTCTTCCCTTTCAAAGCGAGAATTCTGCTCTGTCTTTTAGGCACGGTAGTCAGTCCAGTTTCATGAACATTAAAAATGTGAGTTGGTGGAAATTTGTATTCATCCATTAGGCCTTCAAGCAAATGAAAAATCTTACCTACGTTGACCCTATTAAAACCCATCGCTCTTGCAAAAGAAGTTGGCTCAGCAGCACGCAGTGCCAGTTCAAGGTGTCTTTTCATAAAACCAGATAACCAATCCAGCTTCTTTCCGATGTTTATTAAAATTATGTTGGATACTATTCGCATCAGCGAGTTGGTAAGCTAATTGTCGCAGGTCTTTGTATGTCAACCCAAACAAACGTTGCTCCAATAACAGAACGTGCTGAACTAAAATAGCTTCATGATCAGTTGAAAAAACTGTCTTGAACCGACCCAATCCTTTTTGTGTTGACTCTGTTAGGTCATTGTTCTTTCTTTTTTATTCTTTGACATCCCAGTCCTGTCTAGTAGTTGTTCTTGAATAATTACGCGGCATTCAGCCTATCGGTTCTGCCCCAAGGTAACCTCAAACGAACATTTACACACCACAACAAACAAACAGATTTGGTTAAGACAAACACTGAATATACCTAATAGGAGGAACACATAGAATGATATCGTAAATTGCGTACTTACATTAAATTCCATTAACAGTACACACTTGATGTGGTTATTTTGATAGAAATTAGATCACAGCACCCGAAAAAGAATAAAACTGTTTAACTTTGCAACGAACGTGGCGGCACCAACAGGTTTTTGTCGACAAATTACTCTCATTGGTAGATCACATTGGCAAAAGTTTGAGCGCGAAATTCAAACAACCAGAGCTATAAGGAGAACCATACGATTTTACCCTGGTATACGATTTTGGACAGGTCTCCCCTACTTCTCAAAACGTACATATACCTTAGATCAATCGGCATGCGTACAAGGTCGCTAAAAGAACAGTAAAGACCGACCGTGCGGAATTGGTCCTCGGGCGCGGGCGGCGCGGCGCGGCGGCGGAAGCGCAGCTCGTAGCCGCTCTGGCGCGAGGTGACGTCGGCGCGCCAGGCCAGGCGCAGGCGCGCGCGCTCGGGCGCGGCGGCTCGCAGCGCGGGCGCCAGCGGGGGCCGCGCCGCCCACGCCAGCGCCGCGCGCGACGCCTCGCCGCGCGACACGGCGCTCACGGCGATGCTGTAGTTGCGCCCCGGCAGCAGCCCCTCCAGCGTCACGTTGCTGGCGGCGGTGCTGAGTGTGCTGCTGTCGTCGTGCGAGGGGCCCGTCTCGTGGTACGACACGCGGTACTCGTCCTGCGTGCTGCCCGGCGCCGGCTGCCACCACACCACCAGCGGCGAGCCGCCCTCCGCGTCCCGCGACCGCAGCCCGCGCACCGGCAGCGGCTCTGCGATACGCCCGACGAACATATCATGCGGAACGTTCGAGAGACATGCGACGGCCTGAAGGGATACCCTTTTCCCCCTTAGATAACGTGCAAAGAGACGTGCAGTCTCGACGGCACGAATTGTGCGGCTATAATTGTGTGAACGACCAAGACAAGCACACAAATTTCGCTATTTTCGTGGGCCTCCTAAGTCGCCTACGCAGGGAGAAATCAGTCATCATTATGTTCTGGAAGGTGTAAAGGACGGCGAGTAAATCCATAGTGGAACACAGAATGACGACGTCAACAAGAAGAGTAGAGGTAAACCTACTTGAGTTTAATTTAACAGGACACAAAAGATGCTGATTGATGATGAAGAAAGACTCATTAGTTTGGAGCGGCTGGTTCGATGAAGGAATATGAGAAACAGGAGCATGGAAGACTGAGCAGGGTAGAAAGACGCCAGGATCAAGAAAAAAATATTTTTCAAAGGTGAAAATGGTGTAAAATCATTGAGTAAAGACATAATCTAGTGGATATGTCTCCTAGTTGCACACTGTATCACCACACCGGATACAATAAAGAACAGAAGAAAACACGCATAGAAATATTTTGTAAAACAGAATTGCATATCAAAATTCACATGAGGTGTGTTACAATAAAAGGAAGTGAGCGGGAGATATGGAGTACTGACTGAGCGTGAAGTCCGCGGCGGCGGGCCAGGAGGTGACCTTCCCGGACATGGTCTTGACGGTGACGGTGTAGTGCGCGCCCGGCTCCAGGCCCTCGAAGGAGGCGGCGGTGGGCTCGTCGCGCGCGCGCACCACGGGCGCCAGGCGCCGCGCGCCGCCGCCGCCGCCGCCGCTCTCCGCCAGCGCCACCGACACCTGGTACTTCTCGAACTCGCTGTGCTCCGCGGGCGGCAGCCACGTCACCCGGAACGAGGTCTCGCGCAGCTCGCGCGGGTCCACGGTCACGTTGCGCGGCCGCAGCGGCACCGTGCGGTACTGCGCCGTGGTGGGCGCCGACACCTCCGGCTCCGACACCGTCTGCACCGAGATGTTGTACGCCCGCCCCGGCACCAGCCCCTGCCGACACGAAGAGCGGGCTTGAGCGTTGCCGCTAGTCGAGCACATACATGCGCTTGCCATCCGCTCTACGGTACCTTGAAGGCGGCCTGCGCGGGCCCCGGCGGCTCGCCCTCCTTCTCCACGTACAGCTCAGAGTCGCGGGCGTCGCGGGGCTCGATTGACACCTGCAAGGGTCATTTTACACAAAATGTATACACGTTACTTAAGTCCGTATAAAATGGGCAAATTATTTATCAATGCTAAAGTAGCTCAAATTAGTTTCGAGTGATGTTGTTAAAAGCTGTGACCTTGTAGTGCGTGTAGGCGCCCGGCGGGTAAGGCGGCTGCCAGAGCACCAGCAGCGTGGTCTCGTTGCGGAACCACACGATGAACTTGCCCGGCATGTTGGGCCCTGCGCAGGGACATTGCACATTGACTCGGCCTCCGTTCCACTCACTCACAAACTGGCAGAACGGAACATGCAGCGTGCGAATGGATCATGTGATGCTAACGGACTATACTACCTCACTTTCCATTCTGCATGATTCCAAGCAAAAAATATGTTGAAGTTATTTTAACATGCTACAAATTAATTTCTGAATTCAAAATATATATAAAAATCACATGTCATTCTCAATAAAATTAGGTAAAAATATTGAAATCTGATTGATTTTAATTTCTCAATACAAAAGAACAGAGATTAGTAGTACAATACTTTTTTGTTTATTTTTAAATAAATTTAATCAAATGGCTTGATTTCTTTATGCACATGATACAATTGCCTGAAACTTGTTCGTATAATACATACAAGTTTTAAGACATGGATATAAATCGATATATTAAAACATATATATTTTTCACAATGTTTAAAGCACTGATTTCTCGGTTCAGTCATTTCTAAAGTCGTTCGGCCGACAATCTTAGTAGTTTTCTTTCATTTATTTTTTGTCAATATAGAACCTAAATAATCATTTCATGTTATTTGCTTTTTTTTAAGTGTGAACATCTTAAATTACCAATGAATCAAATATATCGAACAGCATTAGAACGACGTGTACATGCGTGAGCGAGAGGCAAAAATCGAAAACCTTGAAATAAATTGACAAGGACTTATGCACAATCCGTTACATTATCTTATAAACATTTTTTTACACCAGCTTGATTTAAAATGGTTATCTGATAATATTTAAAACTTATCTGATGATATTTTTGACAATTCACTGATACCATCTACAGCAAACTTCATTGAACGAATTACAAAGTATTGTCATTATGCACCAATCCTAATTTAAAAGACAATGTAATAATATTGAAATAGCCTCACACGGCCAGCATGCCTTAATAATGTGATTTGCAACGGTGGTGTAAACAAGAAAAGCAACCGAACGTGACTCAGCGTGACATCGGTTTCGCAACGACATTCGTTCAACATGTAAAACTACTATTTGACTAAAATCCGTTTGAGAACGGGACAGATTACATCTACGATAATTAATGGCGCGTTTCTTTTCAGACAAGGATCATACATGATTTTATGGTGAAAAAAAAGCATATAGACATCGCAAAGAAATATAAATATGATGCAGCTAAAATAACACTTAAGAAGCCACCGCAGTTTTTCAATAGCAACTACAACTCTTCTTTCACCTCAGGCAGCTTCCCTCTGCCCTCGTTTTAGGGTCCTTAAAGAAGAGCGGAAGCGAGAGGAAGGTCCCCCCATCGGCCCGAAGGCGCCGCAGAATCGCTCCCACGCTCAAACGCACGTATTCTAAAAGCACTCACCGCTCTTCGACGCTTCTTGCACTTACTGTCTCACCGAATGTATGCAGCGTCACAAAAGAGTAACGAGTTAATAACTTTATAAAGGATATCCAGCACATAATTAACTCTTTACCTATGTAACTATCATTTGAATATCATTTGAATGTCATGTACCTTTTTAAAAACATATACTTGTAAATCGTAATTCTTATAAATTATTTAAGAAATTAAAGCTTGCTGAACGGCTCACACATCAAGCCTTTTTTGATCAAACACAAATTGCTTGGAAAATATTTTTAGTGCATCGTGCTCATTTCCCACAAAACTGACCCTTATTTCATTTTCCTCGTTTGGAATCTTAAAGAAAAGCCAAATACCCCAGAATGCTGGAATAACTCTTATTTAAAATAACAAAGATATTGTTAACTAGCGATCCGCACCGGCTTCGATGGGTCGACATTTTTTCAGCATTTTGTCACAGATAAAGAAATATCAATAACATTATAGACATTTCACGACTATTTTTTTAGACCCTATATTTATAACTTTTTCTTTTAGCGAGCATTAAAGTTGATATGGTTTATGCAAAATATTTTGTCAGACTGATTTAGGATACCTTAATATTGAATTGATTATAATACGAATAATTGTTCCGCGAGAATATCCTTTATGGAAAAGTGCCCTCCATCAATAACCCTAAGTATCGTAATTATATCTTAAAATAAATATTCCGCAGCACTCTCATATGCCTGTTATCTGTGACCTACTGAAATTACAGTTTTATTACATAAAAATATAATTTACAATAAATCACGTATGAGTGCGCGCTGCAGACTAAATGTTCTCTTTTTGACTGTCTTTACAACAAAAGTCATTTCTTCCCATAAAGTCGTAGAATACTTTTTTTTACAACAATGTTATACGTAGTTCTCTTAAATGGTCTATACTAAAGATCGGCCTAGGCATGTCGATTTGTTAACAAATACCACGAAATACCGTACACATACAGTGCTCACAAAATACAATGAGACATTTTCAAAGAAAATATTATGAAACGTTATATAAAAAATACATCTAAAACTTGACCAATTTATATATAACTTAAAGTTCATATATTTTGTTTCCATAAAACCTGACTTCTTATGAAATTTTTAGTAAATATTCGGATATTTAAATAGTTAGTTGATGTCACGTTCAATATAACAAATAGTAGAATGGTAATTGCCTTTCAAAAATGAATGACTTTATGAGTATTCGTATTGAACAAACGAACCAAAAAAATGAATCAACCATCAATAGGGAAGTGGCAGCCGACAAGCGGACGGTGGCAAACGGGTCGGATACGAATAACACGAAGATGAAACACATTGAACAACTTATTAATATTTATAGCAAAGAGTAACACGCGCTTCGGTTCGTGGAATCAAGTCAAGGCCATTCAATTATCTCGTCTCGTCTTATACAATGTCGTTAGCAGCTGTTAAAGTTTGAGGAAGCATCGCGTCGTATTTGCAAGCCTTGCTTGCGTCATATGAATAACGAATGACGGGAATTCCGTGATAGGTCTTCTAAATTCATTGAATGTTTTTGAACGCGTAATGAAGTGCAATTCGTGTCATTGTGATTATATAGAGAAACCCCCAAGACGAGCCGTGCACAATGGATACGGAGGTGCCGCTCGTTACGGGCTATTGTGCGTCAATTGTGACGTCACGCGATGGCGAGGCGGCCGTCAGGTGACGTCACGCACCGAATTGACCGTTAGATCGATCTCTGACTTTCCCGCACCCACGGCCCCCATAACAGACACCTATCTGTGCCTTTAATATAAATGATTGCTCTCATGGTGTTATTAAATATGACAAGCTGATTATTTCTGCTGCTTCACTGTATTATATCATTAGACGTCACGCAGAATCTACAATCGACAACATTTTATTGATTCGAAAGATTGTTGTAGAAGCCACGTCATAAAAATAAAATAAATCTATTTTTGACTTGATAGCCTTTTGACTTTTTGATATCTTATATATATTTTAGAGTAGTTTGTTAAATATATAGTCGTTTCACGCAGGCATATAAAATTGCTGCATTATAACCATTATCGATAGTATATTCTGTTTCCGAATTTTTATATTCTATTCTGCATAGCATCATCATCATCATCACCCTATTAGTTCACTACTGGACATAGGTTTCCCCTAACGCACTCCTCCTCCATTAAGGATTTTTGGACCGTATTCCACCTCGCTGGTCCAATGCGGGTTGCTGGGTGGACTTTTTACATGCCCATCCGACGCATGGACCATTTTACTTTTCAGACGATTGGAAAATCGGCCCAAATTGCTCTAACCAACTAGAAAACAAATATGTTTAGTCCCCGCAGAATTATAATCATGACCTCCGCCTACCTCGTTTGGTGTCTTGACACCGGCGCAATAATGAAAAGTATGAACGGAAGGAACCGTTTCCAGTTTCAATTTGTAGATCTAATGCGTAACGCAGATAAAAACTTATGATAGTCGGTACTCACGGACGGTGAAGTTGCGCGAGGTGTAGGCGGCGCTCTCCTTGTCGTGCAACAGCGTGAACGCGTGCAGCTGATAGGTGGCGCCGGGCGAGAGGTCGCGCACCACGTAGCTGCCGTTGCCGCCCTCCACCGAGATGTCGCGGGCGCCCTCGCGCGCCTCCGTCAGCGGGATCACCTGCCGCACGCGCTCAGTCAGACGAGGCCCACCTTACCTCCCTTCCGGCCTTCCTCCTCGGCCTCTCGACTCACCTTGAAGCGGAAGCCCGTGTAGTCCCCATGCGCGGGCGGGGACCACGTTATGATGGTCTTCTTGTTGCGGCCCTGCGTCACGTTCAGGTTCGTCGGTGGCTCCGGTGCTGCGTTCGGAACGAAAGATCCCTTTTAGGTTATGGCAGTTCGTAAAAGGATGGAAGGAAGGAAGATGAGGGGCGATGGCTCACCGGTGACGATGGTCTGGTTCCAAGTGAGCAGGTCCGCGAAGGTGGCGTTGGAGTAGTAGAGCATGAAGTGGTACTCTGTGCCGGGCAGGCCCTGGAAGTTGATCTTAGAGGCGCGCGCGGGCACCGTGAAGTTGGGCGCGGGCGAGCCCTGCGGCGGCGAATAGTCGAGCCGGTAGCGCGCGCCGTCCGCCTCCGCGCCCGCGCCCGACGGCGGGATCTCGATCACCAGGTCCGCGCACCGCACCGTTCCGAACCCTCCCTGCATTCGTACACGTTACAATTGGATTTAGGAATCCAACAATATGTGGACGAGCCAATATATACTTTAATTTGTCATGCAACAACATGATAAAATATCACTACTGTAAGCTGCACTGCATTTATCAATGTGTCAAACAATTGCCTACGTAAATTATGATGGTTTCAGCTTTAAAAATTTAGAAAGAGATAGTATCCTCCATCTATAAAAATAAATAAAATTGGAGTGTTTGTAACATTAAAAAAAAAACGGATTTAAAAGATTACATTGTGTACTAAAACCGGTACATGTAGTAAAACCATATTTTTTTTTTATAATGTTTGTCTGTTAGCACTGGCTAATCTCTGGAATAGCTGGTCGGATTTTGACGGGACTTTCACTGGAAGATAGCTGATGTAACTGAGAGTAACTTATGCTATTCCTTTTTTTTTAAGATAACTTAAAATATTATTTTAAATATATTGACATGCAGACAAAGTCGCGGGCCGCAGCTAGTCATAAATAAATTTTGTTTTAAATCTAACGAAAGTAAATAAACTTTGGGTTATCCATGTTGTTATTTTTTATTTTTATTTTATAGCATACAAAGGCAAGTAGGCTTCCGGGACACCTGATGGAAAATGGTCACCGATGCCCACGGCCATCGAAAATATCAGAAGTATCATCTATCTACACATAGGGTGTATTGTCTCGTCACCTAGTAAATACGCTGGCTACAGTGCCGTTTACACCAAAAAACGCTAGTGTTTTACACTAAATAGACAAAAATAGGAACCGTGGTGGTAATACCCCAGATGGCCACTTGTTATGAAGTATTAAATTTTTTTTATTGTGTTTGTAAAAAGATATATCATTTGCAATTTATATGATAAGTGGTTTTTTAAATGTAATTCTTACCACTACAAGCAGTGACAGAACAAAATCCTGTTAACTGTTAATTAAAATTTATCTAAATCTGTCTCCATGGCCTTCCCGTTGTGGCCTTTGCTTTACAAACTGTAGGTAATGAGTTTGAATCAACAACTTTGAGTTATCAATGTAGCAAACATTTATTAGGAATATGGGCCTTTATAATATAGGCCACCAATTGTCTGAAAAGTATGATGATCCATGTGTCTGATCTGCATGTAAAATGTTGGTGTTTGTTGCCTAGACCATCTTAGGCAGTTGTTATGGTGGAGGTCAGATGCCAGTCGCTCTACATACAAAATGCTATTCAAGTTAATCTAGATAGATTGGAAGCCAACACCATAATAACTTATACTAACTATTTTCCTGTGCTAAACTTATTGCTTTTAAATAGAAATGAAATTTTATAACAATACAATATACAAGATATTGTTTAATGTTTTTTTCTCTGTTTTGTATCATAATAATAGTACCTGGATTGAATTTTTTTAGTAATATTTATGTGTGTGTAATGTGTTTTTAGTTCATACTATCACATTGGGGTGACCTGAAATGGTAGTATTTGATATTAAAATAAAAATAAACTTGGCTTTATGACATGTCACATGAAAAATCATATACTGTACAGTGTGCTTTTGTAATTTTATGTTTTTGCAAATTTCAATAAATGTATAACCTTTTTTGTTATAATTGCTTTCTACTTGCAAAGATTAAAAGAGCCATTGAACTTTAGAACAACTCATCATACTTGAAACAACGAGATATTCCAATTTTTTAAGATGTTTAAAAAATACAACAATTTATTAAATGTAATTTTTTTAATTTAGTAACTGTGGTTTAGCGGAAGGCTCTCTTGAGCATTAATTTTTCTATTGCAAAAACCTTGTAGTTCCTATTTATGACGTCCTTCCTAGAAATGTCCCTAGACCTATTAATATTCCTTTTCTTCTAACCCTTAGTGATCCCACCCTTGTAAAAACTTTGTGTAAATTTATTCACGTAAATAACATTAAACTAAAAAATATGATTATGAAAAAAAACCACACACCTTACCGCACCATAAGTTTAGGCCCTCCATTATATGTGTCATTGTTTGTTCTTCCCCTAATAATGTGTTACTAACTCTTATTTCAAATGTTGTATCTACTAATTTATTGATTTGCTCTGGTCCCAGGTATTTCAGCTGATCAAGTGTCATAATTCCTCTAACCGTACAATAGTCATTAATACTGAAAAATATAATTTTTTTAATTATAATTACTACCTGTTTCTCCAACCTTGACATTGGCAGAATCACTAAGATATTCTTGGTGGAGCCATCATAAGTAAAAAAAGGAAGAAGAATTTATTAAATTTATGGAAATTCTCAACTCTAGTTTGTCAATAGATTGCAAGTGCCAATAATTAAGCCAGGTAGGCCATTACTTAATAGTGATGTGTATTGTAATCATTAAAATAATGTTTTTAGAGATTTAAAGCATTTAAGGATAATATATATATATAATATTGCAAATACAAAAGTAGCTGATTCCTTCTGTGTCTGTCCGTCTTTAATGTCTAAACCATTAAAACAGAAAAATTGTAACTTTCATATTCTTATCATATATATTTTGATCATAACGTCTATTATATTTGTTTGCTATATTGTATTAATTATATATAACCCTTTATTAAATATAAAGTGTTAAATATTAGATGAAGTTATATATGGATTTTCATCATTTTGAAGCAAAGTCCATCATCAATTCTGTCGCTAATAATATGAAACTGTATTTACTTAGATAATTTAAACAGTAGTTAATATTATAACATTGTATAGAAATATCACTTAAAAAAGTGCTTTATGTCTACAGCCTCAACTCAATATTTGAATTACAGTAATGAAACTTTATTCCAACATAAACTTTGAAATAGAAATATATAAGATTGTATAAGCGAACAAGCACTACTCACACTTAAAATATAGTGTTTATGTATACCGTAAGGACCTCAAAGCTCAATATTAATTATTCTTCCACATCATTGAAGCACTTGATTTCAACATTGGCAACTTTGAATCCTAACAATAAATTAGCATAGTGAACATGCAACGTTAACAGCAATAATAGTCTGACTAATGACAGGCACTACACTCAACAGTAAGGACTTATGAAACCTACAGTAAAATCCACTCTCCGACATTAGCCATCTGATCAAGCATTCTCCAAATAAACACCATAGTGATCAGTTAAAGTCATATTTAATTTATTACAGGGTACACAACTCTCACATTATTACTTTATAAATAAGTAAAACATGTTGATAAAGTAAAATAATGTCGTAGTTTGAAAATATGTTCATATACAGCTTCACTCTCGACAAATGCCAACCACTTGTCATTATTTTCTATTTTGCTTTATGCCAAGTAGCTTTGGTTTCAGAAATGACATTAACATAGTCAAGATAAAATAACAGCAGTCCGATACACGCAATATTATTAAGACATTATTTTAGACATCCTTCTAATAGTAAAAGTAAGAAAGGATCCATACATTTATTTCTAGGACCTGGGTTAGCCATTTGGACATTAAGACAAATTGCAATAAAGATAGCATAAAATACAAAAACTCTAAATACATATATCTCTATATAAATATATCATATATATATATATGGGGGTTTGGATCGTATTCCACCACGCTGGTCCAATGCGGGTTGGTGGGTGGACCGACTTTTACATGCCCATCGACGCATGGATATCTTACTTTTCAAACAATTGGGTGATCGGCCCAAATTGCCTAACCAACTTGAGATAACATGAAACTGTTGCGTCCCGCAGGATTCAAACCACGCCCTCCGTTTTCTAAAGCACACGCCCATACCACTCGGCTATGGAGGCAGTATATATATTAAGATTGCTGTGAATGTCAAGGAAAATTAAAATTTGCTTCACTATTCATAACATTCAATTTTTACAATTCTACATAACATTTAATTTTTAGTTCATACATAAAGAAAATTAACAATGATACGACAAATTTTTCCTACTATAGCTATCTTACGTATACTTTTCATTAGTTATTCTTGGTCACTGAGTTAGTCAATTTACTCGTTGATTGACCATCACTACTCGCAAGAAGCGGAGCTTGACAATTGACATTTCACTTTATTGGCGGCATTGTTGTTTATATTGGAATTCTTATGAGAAACCTTTGGAACATATTAAAGAAAATATAAATTGAAATACCACTATGGTACAAAATGATACGGAGCTGTGGTCTCCTGAAGACACTTTAAGGATTCTCGTAGCATCTGATATACATTTAGGGCATTTAGAAAACGATGCAATCCGCGGTGAAGACAGTTTTGTTGCTTTCGAAGAAGTTCTCTCTCTAGCTGTACAGTATGATGTTGACTTAATTCTTCTTGGTGGGGATCTATTTGATCATGCCAAGCCGTCCCCCAATTGTATGTTCAGGTGTACGCAAATCATCCGAAAATTCTGTTTCGGCAATAAACCTATAGCCGTAGAATTGTTGTCAAATCAGTTTGAAAACTTTTCTCGCCTTATTAATTACGAAGATCCTAACTTAAATGTTTCATATCCCATACTATCTATTCATGGTAACCATGATGATCCTGTTGGTCAAGGCAGTATTAGTTCCCTTGATATACTCTCTATTACTGGACTTGTTAATTATTTTGGGAAATGGAATGATTATACACAAGTCCGAGTATCTCCCGTACTTATGCAAAAAGGAGAGACTAAGTTATCACTTTATGGATTAAGCCATTTAAAGGATCAACGTCTGTCACGCTTGTTTGCTGAGAAAAAAGTTGAAATGGATCTTTTAGAAGATAACAATGAGTGGTTTAATATCCTAGTGTTACATCAGAATAGAGCTGACAGAGGCCATGGAAATTATATTCCAGAGAGTGTATTACCAAAATTTTTAGATTTGGTTATCTGGGGCCACGAACATGATTGTCAAGTTTTTGGATTTAAAGACATAAAAAGAGAAAATGAAAGCTTCTGTGTTGTTCAGCCTGGCAGTACTGTTGCAACTTCACTTGCAGCCGGGGAAGCTTTACCAAAACACTGTGCATTACTGCAATTACATAAAAAAGAATATATAGTGACCCCCTTGCCCTTGAAAACAGTGAGACCTTTTATTTTCAAAACAATTATACTCTCTGAAGAAAATTTAGGGGATCAAAATTTGAAGGAGAGTGACAAAGTACAAACATTTTTAAAAGGAAAAGTGGAAGAGGCTATAGAAGAGGCAAATAAGATACGCAGTGGTCATCCAAAACAGCCTTTGCTTCCTCTGATACGACTGTCAGTATTTTACGAAAATGATGGTCAAGATTTTAATCGCATAAGATTTGGCCAAAATTTCAATGGCCTTGTAGCAAATCCAAATGATATTCTGATTATGAAAAGAGAGAAAAAAATCAGAGAGAGAAAAGACAAGGAGAACTTTGAAGATGTTGACATGGCACGTGCAGCAGTAGAAGCGAGTGATGTGGAATCGTTGCTCCGCTCATACTATGAAGTGATGCCCCCCGAAAAGCGACTAGCAGTGTTATCAGTACGCGCGGTCACGGAGGCGGTGCGGGACTTTACCCTGAAGCGCGACGATGGTGTGTTCCGTCGTGTTCTGGAAGGCCACAGGCGTCGTTGTGTCGAATTCCTACTCGATTCGAACGCCGAATCCGCGGAAGAAGTTCAGGAGCAAATACGCCTTTGCAAACGGAGCTTGGACCAAACGGACGAGCAGGAGCTGAGAGGCGTCATCGAGAAGGCGGCTGCTAATCGAGCTAAGGCGACAGTGCTGGAGAGCGATGACTCCGATTCGGAGGTGGTGGGGAGGGGGCGCGGGCGCGGCGGACGCGGCAGGGGCGGTCGGGGGCGCGGCCGAGGCAGGGGACAGCCGCCGCCGCCGCCGCCGGAGCCCGAGCGCCGCACGCCGCGCCGCCTCGCAGCGCGGAAGTCCAACGAGATGATGCAGAGTTTGGTCGCAGAGCGCACCCTGTTGCGACGCCGCGATTCCTCCGAGATCGAAATATCCGACTGACTTCAGCAGATTTATTATATTATCTTCTTTACTTTCCATCTTTTTTATTTCATTATTATTACCCATGAAAATAAGTATATATTGTTCTATAATATTGTCAAATGATTTTATACAATTATACAAATGGATAAAAGAAAAATATTTATTGAACTTACAAC
Source organism: Lamproptera curius (assembly GCA_029286875.1). Classification (NCBI taxonomy): domain Eukaryota; kingdom Metazoa; phylum Arthropoda; class Insecta; order Lepidoptera; family Papilionidae; genus Lamproptera; species Lamproptera curius. The sequence goes on along the minus strand of JAGSMT010000100.1, from coordinate 1,570,548 downwards.
ACAATCATTTACATGTGCAAATAAATAAATATTAAGTCAAAAAACGAATATTAGAGACAAAAAAAACAGCTTTTTAAGTTATAAGACGACATTGTAACTTATACAAAAAAAGGAGTTTTGATTTGTCTTATTGAAACCTTTTTTAGCCTACTGTACCCATTATAATTGATTGGATATCTCTCAAACATGCAGCTTAATAATGTAACCAGAGTTGCATAAAATAAAACAACAGCAACAAAAAATATTTCAATTTTTAAATAGTTAATTGATTGTTAATATCAGTATATTGCCTATTTCTTTCTATAAATCTGACATGCCATTAAAGAGACAACAAATCTAGAATAGCAAAACCATTGCATAAAAAATGAAATTCAATTAAATAAATATATCATTTATTTTATTTTTGGTGTAAGTTCAAACTAAACTATCAAACTCGTAATTTTTTTTTAACTTACATTGATACTTAAGAATAAGAGCACATATTGTAAAAATGCACTTAACATGGATAGCAGGCTAGCAGTTCAGAATCACTTGTTATTAGAAAAAACAATGGCAATAATAACAGGACAGGTTAGGGGATGAGGCCGAGGGAGTGGCGCAGGAAGCGCAGCGCGGCGGCCGCGGCCTCCTGCGGCGAGCGGCCGGCCACCGCGATGGCGGGCGCGGCGGGCACCAGCGAGAGCACGGTGAGCGCGGCGCCCTCGCTCGTGGCCAGCTGCTGCCGCTCCACACACATGTCGAGCGCGCGCACCACCGCCGCCAGCGCCTCCTCCGCGCCGCGCCCGCCGCTCGCCGCCAGCACCTCCGCCGCCTGACGCCGCTTCTCCTCCTCTGCGGTCACGACGCTTGTTTTAGTGTTTACATTCAAAAAAAAACAATGGCGAACTAAGTAGATGACGGATTGTCCGTCTGTACATCTTATTGTACTCCTTTCTAGTTGTATTATGACTGTGAAAGTGGGGACGGAATGAATGCATGTTACTCTGTCACCCCAAAACTGCTTGATGGATTTTAATGAAATTTTATTAGGACCGTTTTAAGAGGACTTTATTAGAGTAGGACCTTTTTAAGAGATGCTGATTTTATTCTGTATTCAATATGGCATATGAAAATATATATGAACTAGCTGAACCTGCCAATGTTTGTTTTGCCATGGATTATATAGATATTTGATATGATGAATAAATCCATAAACCGGTAGACACATGAGTTACTCCTCACTTACCAAGTAATAATAATTAAAAAGCAAGTATTGGTTATAAAAAGGAAAAATTTAGGGTTGTTTGGATTTTTATGCCACATAATAATAAAATATAAAAAGAAATTATCCAAAAAAAAATTAAAAAAATATTTTGGGGAGGGCACCCCTTATCACTTAGGGGTTTGAAAAATATATAGTAGGTGTAAGAATCACCCACCATTTAACTAAAATAAAAATATAAAGGATTTCATAGAAATCGGTCGAGCCGTTTAGGAGGAGAATGGAAACGAACATTGTGACACGAGAATTTTATATATCAGATGAAACAAACTAATGTCTTAAAAGTTTATCCCTTAAATTTAATATATGTGCAGATAAACGAAAATTATTTTTACGGCATTGTCATGCACTTAATAAAAAGTTTTTCCTAACCAACATAGCCTAATTCTTCCGACAAATAAGACTGCGAAAATTAACTAAATATTTTAATTCGAATTTGATTTACTTCTTAAAAAGTTATGGTAAATAAAATACGCTAGTATCGAATGACTAACAATGAACTTAGAATCATTGTTAATAAAGAAAAAATAAAGTAACAGTTTTCTTTGCAACAAACCATGTAAAAATATAGCTCAACTAAAAAAGCGTGAAGTTGATTGAAGCAAAGCAGTAGAAACATTCGTAAAAGAAGCGTTGAATACTCACGCGTCACTCACATTCAAGTCCAAATGTGAGGTGGTGTACTTACCGACGTGTGTCAACAGACCTAAGTGGTAGTCGGCGATCTTCTGGCCGAGGTGCGGCCGCCAGCCCAGCTCCTCGCGCGTCTCCACGTACCGGTCCATGGCCTTCTCGTGCGCGCGCGCCAACGCCTCTTCCTGCGCGCCCACATCAGTAACGGTCAACATAGTGCGGTTGCAAGATGACACTTGTTATCGAGCAGAAAGAAATCCTGCACCCTTTCAGGCAATCCATAAAAGTTTGTTACCTCCACAAGTCTTTGGTGACTCGCGCGAGATTCTCCTTGAGATAGGTGTAGAGCTGCTCGGCGGCGAGTTGCCTCGCGAACTTCTTGGTGGTGGAGGTGGCGCTGCGCTCGTGCAGGCCGAGGTGCGCGCTCACGGTGAAGTGGCGCGCGTGCGCGGGCCCCGTGTCCGCGGTCAGCTCGTACTCCACGCTCGGCAGCCGGTACTCCTCGCACAGCTCGTTCAGCAGCGCCACGTAGCTGCGCGCGGACAGCGGCCCCACCGCCGCTCCGGGACAGCCGCCGCTTGTAGGGGCACCCTGCAACGCATATTCCATTTTCTTTGAATAATAGTCACCTCTTTCACTTTTGAATTTTATAATAAGTCTTCATTTAACATATTTAAAGTATGAAATAAAAGAGAGGTATTTTATATGTGAGACATTATCAAAACCAAATTATAAAGTTTAAAGTTTAGTACATAATTAAACAGCACATCTTTTCATTGAAAACAAAACATTATTCAAAGAAAACCAGCACCTTCCACCTATAAAATGTATCATGTCTTAGTATGCACAAAATATATTCTTTAAAATTTTATATTCAATAGAATAAATCTTTAAAATAATCAATAGAATTCATCATTCATCATCATCATTATCAGCCTGTGATAGTCCATACCTGGACATAGGCCTCCCCTAATACACCCCTATCCATTAGGGGGTTTGGACCATATTCCACCATGCTGGTCCAATGCGGGATGGTGAGTGGACCAACTTTTTACATGCCCATCTGACGCATGAATCATCTTCCTTTTCAGATAATTGGGTGATCGGCTCAAATTGCCCTAACCAACTAGGAAACAACAATGAAAATTTGTTGAGTCCCTATAGGATTCAAACCCACGACCTCCGGTTTCTAAAGCACATGCCTGTACCACTAGGCTACGGAGGCAGTCAATAGAAATATAATAATTGAAATCAATAAATCAAGCAGCTAAACTGATTCCACAGTGCATTTACAATTGTTTGTTATGATAAATATTGGCACAGCTTTAATGTATTTTCAAGAAATTATGTATTGCTAAGTAGTGTAATGGTATAGAATTATGACCCATAGATAAGGTAGGTAAGGGTCTCAATTGTTGAGTGGTTGCTTAAAATTATTGTTTTGCTAAAATCCATAAAACTGTTATTTTTATCATATAGTTGTACTGGCATAGGCAACATACAGTATTAGTATTAATGTTGAAAGAAAAATTAAACAACATTTATTGTATTGTAAAGGTGCAGAATTTTCATGGTACTAGAGCAATCTGATATCTTGTTTGATGACTTTTGTTTATTAGAATATCAGAATAAAATTTGGCATTTGTTGTTGCTTAAGCTGGCAATAACTACAAGTATATATATTGCATAGAAAATGAGTTTACAAATCAACAATTTAAAAATAAGTTCTTTCAATATTTTTCTTTACACCTTCGCCGGTACTGACGTTCATGTGCATCACTACATAGTATAAAACAAAGTCATTTTATATATCTCTATATCCCTATGTATATATAAATCTTTAAAACTTTGCAATGGATTTTGATGCAGTTTTTTTATAGATAGTGATTGAATAGGAAGGTTTATATGTATAATTCATGCATAACATTGTAGAGAAACAATGAGAAATTCATATATTTTTTATAGATTTTACAGAAATCAGTATTGCACTCGAACAAAGCCAGGGAGGTTCGCTAGTATTTTATAAAGTTTATGTTCTGTTGTTCAGTCAGTCAATGATTTAGTAAATAAATAAAACATAACTTGGTAATATTGAAACTATAGCAAGGCATGTAAGATTGGAATTTACTTAAGCAAAGTTGTGAGTTGTGGCATCAAAATATAGAGCACTGTCACTGGCTGACCAGATATTTTAATAAAATAAGAGCTGGAAGTTTTTTTCAAAATATGCATTGATATTAGATATAACTCTTTGTAAACATATTTTCAGATATTATTTGGCTGAAGCATAAGAAAATTTCAAATTAAATACTAAATTTCAGTATGTATAAATTAATTAAAGTTTTTTTTTTGTTAATAAAGCATAGTAGTATTATAGTTGATATTATTTTTTGCTTTAGTTATATAAAAAATATACCAATGTGTGCACTGGAGCACCGCCACTGCAGAATGGGGGTGGTACTGGATGGCCACTTTTGTCCAGTTGCAAAAGCATGACACGGGCTACCTCCTGCTTTGCTTCTTTTTTTGAACGAGCAAAAGCTGTTACTGTATATCCAAATGCTTTGCATCTGTATTCAAACATTGATTGGTGTTGTGGTCCTGACTAAAAAATAAAATTTTACAATTAATCATTGCTAAGTAAAAACCACTTATATTTGCTTATCATTCTTTTACTCAATTCCTCCTGAGCAAACTTTTGCTTCTATGCTTTTACATTAAACATGGGATAGTGGTAGATATACATGGTGTCTGAGTACTAACATAAATGCAATAAATTTAGTAGAGAGTAATTAGTTACATTGATAATAATAAAACATTTTTTCCTTGACTAATTTTTCTATACACATGTCTTTTTTTTAATTTCTAAGGAAACCGCACAGGCAACCGCAAGGCACCGACCCCAAAAGAAGAAAAAACTAAAAACACAGTTCACTCAGTAATTTATTATTAATAAACACAATCAATGATTTACTAACGCACCTGAGAGATACATTCATATTCAGGAATTTTACCCTGCTTGACCATCATTTCTTGAAGAACTGTCACCGCAGTTTTCATGTTTTCTTTAATGAAATTTGTGTATGGCGATTTTTTTGTGGTAAATAAAAAAGTAAAGCTACTGTATAAAAACGGAGTTACTGATAGCAAAATCCTTATATTTGATTTTGCATTGACATGTAAATCTCTATGCCCCGGTTTTTACCGTAAATTAATAAAGCAGCAGCCAAATAAAGCAATTAATTCAGGTTTACTTATTTGGTATCTAATGTTGTGCTTTCTAATTCAAGATAAACGCACACGTATCATTAAAGTTTCATGTTTAAGTATATTAAACTTTAAATAATTGTAAATTTCAAGTATTCATCAATATGCCGAAAAAAATATGAATTATGAATGACGTAGTCCTGTGTCAATAACGCTAGATACAATCAAAAGAGCTGGGTTGTCCTGTGTAAATCACGCATGATTCGATCAAAGGGATTGGTTCGTTCAAAAATATTACTGATTGTAATTATTTGTTGTGATTGACCAGGTCAATCAATCGCTGGGGATCGCTAAGATATTTCAAAACTGTATCATATCGTGTCGCGTTTTATTGACATTGAATTATGCTTACGTTTTTTGAAATTTACTGTAAAAAATTATTATAATCGATATTTATTGGGATGAATAAATCTAAAAAAAATAATAGAATTTGCACGTTACGTAAATTTATAATATTTATAATAATATGTGTTGAGTTTTACTCTGCTTTTTTGCTTACGTATGTATTTTATTAAAAGCTAAATTTTAACTCAATTAATATCGAAATATTACTGTGTATCGAATTACAGCAAATTTTACGACAATCTATAACGGAATGTTTATATGGTTTCTGTCAAAATTGCGAGGCACTTATTTTTTATTGCCTACGCAGGCAGACGAGCAGTCGGGTCACCTGATAGAAAGTGGTCATCGACGCCCATAGACATTGGCAACACTGGTATCACTAACGCGCTGCCTAACGAGAGACATAGGATGTTAAGTCTTATTTACCCAGTAAACACATTAACACACGCTTAATACTTATATTTCTTTACATTTTTAATACAAAAACAAAGTCGAACAATTTTTCATAAAATTTATCTTTTAAAAATATATTATTTGCAATTGCGGAGTTAATTAACATTAACGATATATTTTTTATTATTCTGTACTAAGTATATTATTTTTATAAAAAACCACAACCGTTTAAACTTGGCGTTGAGATACAATATATACAATAGATAAGTAGATACAATAGATAAATACCTAAGCTATTAACTAGATAAATATTCTTAATGTCAGTGTTAATATTTTATTAAGTATAAAAATATTAAATAACAATTTATTAATAACACGTTTCTGTTTTGAAAAGAATTGATGAAACAGTTTAAAAGAACGCAGAAAATTCTGAGTTGGTTGCGTTGTTCACAGAAATAAAATTGTTTGCGCAACAACAATCGTATGTCGTTTTTAAATCGATATTCGTTAGAACTGATCGATTGAATCAGAAAATTGACGATTGACTAGGATTGGTTTTAAATACATAAAATAACGTCAGCTTTGTAATAAACTAAAACTAACTGAACATATGTAAGTATTACTGTGAAAAATACGATTGAAATTGATTTTAAATAATTGTGCTATCTTATTGATAGCATACATGAACATTTTAAGCCCATAAATATAAATATAAAAATCTTAGATGTTTATATTTAACATTAAAAGGCACGGAACCATCCAAGTCCATTGTTCAGAGGTCGAATACACTCAATGACCTATCCACTTTTGACAGCTGATATCTTCATAGCAGCGTTTTACAGCTGTAATAAAACGAAATTAAAATGCTTACCTAATTCACTTTGAATTAAATTAAAGCTTACCTAATTAATTTTGAATGAGGCAAGCAATTTAGTAAATGTTAATTTATTAATTATTTTTGAAGCAAAATCATAAATTGAAAAATTATATAGTTATAGAGCCAATTTAAGTATGTAATGATTCCGTTTTATTATAGTGGTCTACTAAGATTAACAAAGATAGCTTTTTGGCAAGAAGATTCATAAATATAATCTTTATCTCCCTTATGATAAGATATATGCTTTTAAGAAACAGATTTCAACAATTGTCGTACCAAAACATGGCAACTTATCTTATTATTACATATTTATAGACAAGAATGGAATATATAATTGTATGACTATAAATTAAGTACTGGCTAGCCAAAGATTGAACTAACTGCAGGCCTGTTGATATTTACAAATTGACATTGTTTTAATATGTCCATGATAACCAGTGCTCCCATGCAATCTAATAAATTCTAGAAGTTGACTGTCTGCAAGTCGTTAACAACTTGATCACTATTGCACCCTATTAATTCTTTAGTCCAGCCTCACATCATTGTACCTCGAGAACCGTGTTCTAAAGATTTAGAGATTGAAGGCCAGTCGAGTTGTCTATTAGCTTCCATTTCAGAGTTCTCAAGACAAAGGGAGCTGCCAGTGCTTTGGCTTTGAGATCTGCTCCTTAAAAATACACTTTTCCAATAGCCTGCAAGGAGTTTACCTTCGGATTGGATGTGATGCGCTAAAACTTTTGGAATTAGAATAGAGGGAGGAAATATCCACGCAAGAGGGTAATTCCAAACTTGTGTGAAAGCTACGTGGAACAGTTCCTTGGGATCCTTCTGATCTAAGGTTACGTAGTTTGAACAACGTGACTTCTCTTTAATGCAAAATGGTCGATCGTAGGGGCTCCCCACTTTGAAAATTTTACTCCCAACTTTTTCAATATTAGATGCCACTCTGGAGTAAGTTGATACCTTGATAACTGATCGGCCTATTCGTTGTCCTTCTCGGAAGATAGTGTACAGTAAAATTTAGCTGATATTGGTCTAACAAGATTAGCAGCCAACGTGGTGTCTACCAATGCCTTTGATTTCTGTCGAAACCGAGCGACTACAGTTTTGTTGTCGGTTGGAAAATGCAACTTCAACATAACTTTTGAGCGCATATTTACGATTAAAGCATGTATCTATGTTTTAAGAATGACACACATCCATTTTAATATAAAACATTGAAAATTTCAATGAGGCACATACAAAGCTCATCATCATCATCATCATCATTAGCAGCCTTTATCCGTCCACTGTTGTACATAGGCCTTTTTCAATAAACGCCAAGACTGCCGATCTCTTGCTACCCCTGCCAACTTGAACCGGCTAATAAACGGAGTTCGGCATCGCACCTGGTCGGGGGTTGATCAATGCTCCGTCAATCCGAAGCTCAATTAAGGTAACAAAGTATAAGTTAACATAAAAGGTAATGTATTTAAAAGATTTTTCTATGTGCATAAAACTTGTCATACATTTTGATTAAATGAATACTTTAATAGATTTTCATCATCATCAGCCTATGTTAGTTGTTAGTTGGGCTGGATATAGGCCTCCGCAATGCACGCCTTCTCTATTCAGGGAGTTTTTTGGATCGTATTCCATCACGCTGGCTCAATGCGGGTTGGTGGGTGATATAAGAGATTTAAAATGCAGTGGCGAAAACCGCGGGGTAGTTTCTCGCAGAGTAAACTTTGGCACATCGCGCAAAATGTTTATACACTGTTTGAAGTCGGTCATATTTTTTTGTTAAAATTTTATCGTGGCACCATTTTTGGAATCCTTTTGTGGGTATTAATTATGTCTGTATCGAAATAATTATGAGCGTCTTAGTTTTCTTATTTATTATCATTACAATTACACTAACAAAAATAAATAACGAAATGACATTTAATAAATTGTCATGGATTGAATCGTCAATTACACCACAAGCAAATAGTTGCAAATAAGTCTTAGCTGTCCGTGGAAACGATGGTAAACGGTATTGTAGAGGTGTCATATTTCGCTTTCTCGGGCATGGGATCCTAATACAATCGCCGCACTAAGTTTATCGAAGTGTTTTTGGACTCTTCGCCTCGAGACACTGCGCTCACCTGCGTCGTAAACGTTCAAAATTAATGTTGTGTAATAGTGTAAAAGAGGTTGACATAGTAAAACTGTACTGGGCCACTCACTGATACTGTGTAGTCGCGATCACGCATCAGACCCTGTAATGTTGCGTTAGTGTTGGACGTGCGTACTACGTTGCTTTCAGTAGTTGACCCTGTCTCCTGATACAACACCTGTAAAGTTTATATATTAACAAGTGTAGATATTTGATTATCATTAAAAAGCCTCTTTTTACTCACTTTGTATTCGTCTTGAGTACTACCTTCAGCCGGCTGCCATTCCACGAACACTGTACCATGTGTATTTACTTCACGCCATTGCAGTTGGCGAACTGCTAGCGGTTCTGATGCACACATATTAAAAAAATACATTTTAGAGTTAATATTAATGATGTTTTTCGTTGATATCGAAAAAAATATAGAAAATTGGCACACATAACCCTGACAAAAAACATTTTAATCGATATAATATTATTTCAAATTAAAAATAATGTAAAAAAATCTACGAACCTAGAATCCTTTGTCAAATGAAAAACTATTCTGACTTTTTCGAATATGATTCTGCTATGTGAGAAAATAAATTAAATGTGATTTAAAAAAAAAACCTAACATAGGTTAATTAGTTATTTGAAGTGGATACAGTGACATAACTAAACACAAGTGAGAGCAAAGAAATTTAAAAACCTCTAAATAGTACTGACTCAGGGTGTAATACGCATTTGAGGGCCACGAGGTGACCTTGCCGCTGACAGTCTTGACGGTGATGATGTAGGGCGCGCCTGGTTCTAGGCCATCGAAGATCGCGGTTGGAGGCTGGTCTTTCATGATGGTGAGAGCTGCTAGTCGCTGTCCCACGCCGCTGCCTTCGCTCCCGCTCTCCTCTAGAGCCACCGATACTTGATATTTGTCATAGTCACTGCTTAAAAGGCCATAGGTACGTTCTTATAGTTATTAGTGGAAGGCGATAAAATTTATATTGATAAAAAATTTTACGACAATATTATTTTTAGTAATTATTTCGAAATAAGTAGACGTCCGTAACATAAAATCGTTCCGTTTTTTTATATTTCGTGAAGGTATTATAAGTCCATAGATTTCTATAATAGATCGTAGGTAAGATGTAACATACAATTAATTATAATTATTATTAGTAGCGTGATTTGAAATTATTGTTCGTCCAAATCACGTTACAAATTGACGTGCATTTGTAGTTTTATTTGAAAAAATATACATCATTTTCTATTGTTCTAAACCATCAATTTGAAATTATTGGTAATATGATGCTTGTTTTACCAAAAAGATAATTGGGTATTGGTGTAGTTTATTTCCATAGACTCAGGAGAAGTATGGAAGTACCTTTGGCCCGGCGGCAACCAGGACACACCGATAGACGATTCGCTCGACTCCGCGGGCGTGACGGTGACGTTGCGTGGACTCAGAGGGACGGTGCGGTGTCGTTGCGTGATGGGCGCCGAGAGCACCGACTCCGACACAGTCTGCACCGACAAGTTGTAAGCGCGCCCCGGGAATAGGCACTGCATCAAAGATTATTTCTCATTAAAGGCGACTATGCGAAATTATTGAAAGCGTAACAGACTAACTAACGTAAGGAAAGACTGCAATCATCATGTCATCCTTAGTGGATAACCTGGTATTAAGACAAAGCGCATGTGTAGGGAATAGGCTCAATATTCAAATATTTACTTTTCTTTTAATTTCTTAATAAAACTTACAACAGGGTTTGATGTTAAAGAGGCAAAACTATTTTGAGAATCCTCTTATCAAATATTAACTCTCAAAATATATTAATTACTGAATGATTTATTCAAAGGAACAAATTTTATACCTCTATGGAAGTCATGGATTACTTTACAATGACCGGGTAAATCAAAAGAGCGTATCGTGCAAACCACAACACAAAGTTGGTCTATATTATCTACATAGCACTTAATAGTAACCTTGAAAGGTGCTTGCGCCGGTTCCGGTCGCTCATCTTCTCTCTTAACATGGATCACCGAATCACAAGCGTCAGGTGGCTCTATTGATACCTGTTGTTAAATTAAATTAGCAGTATTGATTGAACGCATGGTGTTAGATGTTAAGGTCAATTTTAAATTTGCATAAAAACCTTTAAAACTGTTGTAATTGTCTAACTGTCATAGAGGTAGGAATAAAAAATATTTATGATTTTTGGTATGTATACTTAAATAATTTTCAAAAAGAAACTTGAAAAATTGAAATAATCGCGTATTATTTAAACTGCATAGTCGCTGTCGTCCTCTGTGACGACTGGACTGCTATTGTAACCTAAATTTCGTATATCTTCAATTGTAGTCGATTAATTAATTTACTCACATGGTGTAAGATTTAGCTTGATGCATAAAATTACTCAAATTTTTTGTCTTCAATTGTAAAAGGGTTGTTAAAGTATAATTTTAGAAACGTACATACATCTGCTGTCAGATAATGTGACTGATTCTCAATACATAAACATGTACATTAACAATCGATAGAACTAATTTTTTAGATTTCCTAAGATCTGACGAAGATTACCATTTAAGATTTATTTTTACTGACTAATTTTTTTACAAAAGATGATGATTAATAAGATTATGGCAGCAATTATATGTTTGGGTAGTAGAGATAAAAAAAATTACTTTATATTGCGAATAGATGCCTGGTGGGTAGGGCGGCTGCCAGAGCGGCAGAAGCACGGTCTCGTTCCGGAACCAAATGATCAGATTGCTCGGCGATTTGGGACCTCAATCAAGAAAAATAAACCGAAAAATATTCTAAGCCTGTTAGTTGCAGAGCTTTAGCTACATCGGCAAACGTCTATGGTTTGTTGCGCAAGAAGTTACCAGAACAAAGGAACAAATTAAATTTTAACCAAAACATAAGACCGACTTGACAATTAAGCAGTTTATATCAAACGTTGGTCACGTACGGTCCTTGATGACGTGAGCTCCTTTTTCGTCTAACTCGACAACTAAGATTTTTCATAACTCATAAGATATTACTAAAAATCTTATGGTAATAATTGTAGTTTTAGTGTACATAACATGAAAAATGTAATAATGATATAAAAATGCGTAGAAGTTGACACAGAAGTTATTCAACTAACTTTGTAAGCAATTTTCAGATAAATATTTTACAATTATATTATTATGTATACTATGTAAATATTAGTACTACCTGTGATATTTGAAAATTTTGTAGATTTTTTGTTACAATTTGCTAGGAAGTAGAAGTGTGTGTGGGTCATCAGTAAAGTTGATTGTAAAAAGCGATATAAATGTTCACTTTTACGTACGAACTGTGAACTGAAGCGAAGCGTTTTCAACACTGGTTTTGTCTTGAAAGAGACTGAAGCCGTGCAGCTTGTACGTGGCGCCTGGTGATAAGTTCCGAAGCTCATAGCTATCTTTGTCCCCTTCAACAACGATATCTTGCGTCTTGGTATCGAACTCTGTTACAGGTTTTACCTGCACATTGCATTGTAATAGGTCTACATTGGTTCAACTTGACATTCTACAGGATCATTTATAGAACTTTCATAATTGACTTACTATAAATCGGAAGCCTGTGTACTCGCCATTTGCTGGCGGGGACCAATTTAAAATTATTTTTTTATTAAGGCTCTGCGTTACATTCAGATTCACCGGTGGGTCTATCGCTGTCCCCGGGTCCTCACCAGCCGTACACTGGAAACTCTTACAATTATCTAATTAATTATTTTTGGAAAATCTGGAAAATCTTGGAATTAAAGTCTTATGTGGAAAATATATCGCATTCTTTCATAGACACAGCTATGTCACGTTAGTTTATTAGCTGCACACTCAGTCAGGTTCATTATTTTATACAATGACGACGCTTTTAGGTGCCGTACGTATGACGATCTTAATAAATTAAAACCAATTTTTTTTGTTGAGGTAATAACTGTGGCCCTTGTTTAAATTGTAACTATTATGAAACAGTGATATAAAGAAGACATTTAGTTTTTTTTTTCAAATTAATTGGTGCTTTTTGGAAATAATAATAAATATGTCTATTTAAAAGTTCCGCGTAAAGACGTATAAAAAGTCAATTAAAAAAAAGAACATTGGCTTTTCGAAGTGTTAAAATTGTATGAGATTTTTTATTTCCTACGCTTATTCCGCTTACGTTTTCTCTTTCTTTCACACATCTTTCAATTGCCCTAACTATTAAATGGGCACTTTCCTTTAGATAATTGTTTTTTGTTTTTCTTGTTGTTAAACTAAATATTAAAATAACATGAAGTACTAATTATGATAAATCGTTAACTTAACTTAACAAAGTAGTCATTAGTAAAATCTTACAGCAAAAGCAGCTACCACCATAGCAAAGGTGGTGGGCATCCACAAACGGTTCCACGATGTAAGATTCCACATTTTTCTGCAAATCTGAAAGAAGTGACAATTATCATAGATGATTAAAAGCACACAAAGGAAATGTTAACAAATATTTTTACACCGTCAAAAATTCATTATTATTGACAGTGTAAAAATACATTTCAAGCTGATGTGTTGTTTAAGACACGTTTTTAATATTCTAAAAGATTGACGAAATCATGGTCAACGCGTAACAGCAATATACGTATGTATATTAAAGAACCTTGTTGACCTTTGATCATACCTTTAACGACTACAATATTTATTTTAATTGTACTTTTTGTGCGCTAATTACAAAATCAGTTTTAGGTAAAACATAAGTGATTTGGTTGTTTAAGATAGAAATATTAGATAAGTTTCACTCACCGAGACTGAACGTCGTATCACGTCCGTAGTTTGCTTTATAGTGTAATCATTATGAAGCTGTTTTATGACATCATCTAAAACAGGTTTAGAAGTCATTTGCTCAATGCTTTTTCCTCAAAGAAACTTTTGAAAGAATTTAAATAGGTAATAGAATTTAAATATATAAAAAAAGTTACAGTGCATAACAATAAGAAGAACTTCAGGTAAGAAATCTGCTTAAAAACTTAGTTATTATGATGTGTCCGACAAGGCATGAGAATGCAATTAATAATTGTCAATTTTTTGTACAACCTTAATGTTGTTTAACAATGCATAAAATTCAACGCAGTTTCCGAAAAGTCATAAAGTTATTTACATATAACTATTATATTGTATAAAGATAATATGATTTCAATGAAATCTAGGTTAGAAGTTAAGAAGACATTCAGTATTTCTTCAACTTTTTAGTTATACTATTTCCTTATGTAAGAAGCTATATGTAAAAGGCCGACTTAAAGCACACCAACAATTCAAGAACTTTACAGACAACAGTACCACCCGTTATTAGTTTGGCCTATTACACTCTATACAGAAACTGTGAATCTTTACTAATTAATTTTATTATTATTTTAAAAGTAAAAACTTATACTTACGAAGATACGTTCCAGTTATAAATAATATTTAAGAAATTTTCTTAAATATCATTGTTTCAACTAAACATTGAGAAATAAACCAAAATTTTATGAAAATTGAGTGTTTTTTTCTTTTTATAAGTCAAGAAAAGAGTTGTGACATCCATAAAATGGTAATCATTTAAAAGGAAAACACTAAACTTACTGAATAGTCGACTCGAGTCAAACGTACTGGTTTGACTCGAGTCAGACTCGATTCCTGCTTTGGACTCGCTTACTCGAATACCAATTTATTTTGATTCGAGTACGCCGGACTCGATTTCGGTACTCGAGTCAGGAAGAATCGATTCGTACTGATTCTATTTATACGAGTCCAACTGACCTGATTCTAGTATTCGAGTTTGGTAAACCTGTTTTACTCGCAAACAGTTTACCTAAGCAATGAAGTGGGCGCGCCTAATAATATAAACAAGTATAAAACTGCAATTTTTGTTTTGATTTTTATTTTGTGTCGATTAGCAGTTATTGTAAGTATTGAGTACCTAGTTATGAGTGAATTTATTTAATTGTTTATTAATACTGAAAGTGAAGTGATTTGATTGTTATTAACTTTATTAAAAATGGCGCCGAAAAAACCTCAGGTGTATGGAAGTGTTTTGAGAAAGTGGACGGCGATAAAATAAAGTTAACTCCTTTAATTTCTCCTTTTGTTCTAAAATCGGACTTAGTTCAGGACTAGAATTCGGGACTAGAATTTCTAGACTCGAATTCTGGGCTCGAATTTCAAGACTTGAGTCTAGCCGGACTCGAATTCCGAGACTCGAGTCCAGCCAGACTCGAGTCTTGAAATATAATTCGAGTACTGGGCTCGAATCGGGAATCGAGTCATGATTCGAATACCTTATAACTGACTCGAGTCGACTCTGATTTACCAAAACATCGACTCGGCACATCACTACTAAAACTAAGACTCTCTGAGGTGTTCGACTCAAAACTATCGGCATTGTTGATAATTGATAGTCCTGGATCAATTGTGACATCCTTGTAGAACCACTTCACATATATTTTTAATCAAAAAATCATCTCTTCATTATAATTAAAAATATTTTTTTACGTTGATTAACTACAGTTTCGTAATTGTTTTTTATGAAATTTGTATAGGTTGGTAGCCCTTCTGAAAGTCCCGATGTTTCGTACTCTTCTCTATGGTAATAGGACATATTGTCGTTGGAATATTTTAAAAAACTTACAACAACAGTTATACATTAAGGTGGAGCGTAGCCATAGGAGCACACTAACGTCTTGCACAGCAGGAAGTACTGTACAAAATAGCTCCAAATTCTGCCTGTCAAGGCTAACATCGTCGAAGCACCGTCGCCTAAATGAACATGCAGTTTATGACCACAATTAAGATCTACCATTTCCCACTAAGAAACGTAGATTACTATCTAGAAAGATTCTTGAGGCTATTGAAATTTAAAAATTTCATTAATTATTTTAATACGTTCGGTAGGTTGGTAAGGGTTAAGGCTTACCTCCTGCTTGAAATTCAAACAATTGTTTTGTCCTAGCTGTACCCAAAAAGGAATACTGACAATACTTAGTTTCATAGTAATTTTATACAGAATATTACATTATATTTAAATGGGGATGGATGTGCTTAAAGGAAAATGTTACGGGGTTGGCTAGTAGATTGGGTGAAGGTTTGCAGGAAGTTAAGCCGTACAATAACTAATGCTACAATTTAAGGATTTGAAGTTGAAACTTAGGCCTAGGAACAGTTTTAAATATTTCTATACCTTCCACGTACGTGCTATATCAAGCCCACTTTAATGTTTTTCTTTTGTTTAGTCAAACAAGCAAAATTTTTTTTGATTTATTTGTTTAAGAAAGATACAGTAGATACATAACACATTTAAAAGGTATCTTTATTTGGAACATTTAATATTTAGTTGTCACTTTAAAAAATATAAAACAAATACAAATTGATCATTATTAGTAGAGATTAAAGTCTAAATAAAAAAAATGTACGGTTAAGTATATTGGAAGATTCTTTGATGTGTTAAGCGTCGGTCGTCAACGCACCACCACCCATGTCCTGGAAACTTTGGATTCCTCACCATGGGATAACGCACTCACCTACGCAGATAGATACTTTAAAACAAGCAACATTTACAAATGCCTACCTTACCAATTGATATTTTGCCCAATACTCACCAAAATAGTGTAGTTGAGTCCCGGAAGAAGATTTTCCAGCGCTAGATTTGTATAGGATGTGGTAAGCGTGCTTCCATATTTATCCATCGGGCTATTAACGAAATACTGCACCTAGAACCATGTCAATTAAAATAATGTTTAATACTAGGCATGGGCGCTTAAGTTTCGCCATACATTGACGCACCTTATACTCGTCTTGCGCTGCCTTCAGCTGGCTCCCACTCTACTTTCACCGCATTACCAGTGTCAGCTCTATGATATTGCAGATTGCACACTGGCAATGGTTCTGCAACATGATTAAAATAGTGTTGGATTCGGAGGCAACATAAGTGTCATTTTAGAAATGGCAGTCCACCAATATCAAATTGTTATTAATGTAAGAGAGCTCTTGTAATGAAATTGTTCTAAGATTAAGACACAGAAGATTGTAAATGGTGCTATTAAAGATAAATGTATTTTGTTTACTTGTTTTTAACATTGTCCTTAGTGGTTTTACGCTATTTTCATAAAAAAAATATTGTGATTTGTGTTTATTTTGTAAAAAAAAAAACAAATAGTTGTAATACAGATCATTCACCGTAGACAAGTCGACTATTTTATTCTCATGGGGTGGCACAGTATTTTATTGCCTGAAATGTACGCAATGCAAACAATTGTAGCAATATCAACGCCACAAGTAGAAAAGTGTCAAACCTCGTACATCGCGTTTACGACCGCTTAAGAATGTTTTATAATTAAGCTCCGTATCGGCAATCGAAATAAGAGAAAGAAAGAATAAAAAAAATAGCAAGCTGTGCAACTGACGGTAAGTAATACTCTACCCATAAGTACGTACTCTTAGCTTATGGGCAGAGACGCCTCAATTCCGCTTATCGCCCTGGGACATGATATGTTACGTCCCGTTTACCTATTAATTGGCATTGGATTTAAGAGATGTTTACACGGTTAGAAGTCAATTAATTAGCTATCCTTTGAAAGCACATGAAATCTATGAAAATTAAAAGAATATACCAGAGTACTCACTTAAGGTGAACGTAGCGGTAGAAGGCAAGGATGTGCTTTTTCCGCTCATGGTTTTGATAGAGACCAAATAATGCAAACCGGGCTCAAGGCCTCCGACGGTCGTGGTTGTGGGTTGGTCACGGGCTTGCACTATGGACTTTAAGCGTCGCCCTTCCACCTCACTGTCTTCACTCTCTGACAGAGATACTGTCAATTGATATTTTTCAAAGTCGGTGCTGTTATAAAAAAGAGTAATTATTATCGATTTACAAGGCGCTGCATACATTTTGAGAAACAGTTATCTACCTTTGCTCCTCTGGCGGCAACCATGAGAGCCGAACCGATCTCTCTTCTATATCACTCGAGTCAATGGTGATAGAACCTGGAGCCAAAGGTACAGTGCGCACAAGCCCAATTAATGGCGCAGACATCGCGGACCCAGACACAGTCTGTACCGTAACTTTGTACTTTCGCCCCGGAACGAGCCCCTGCATTTAACAAGCGGTGAGAATTACTTCCTTAAGAAAGGTCCAAATGTGTTATGAATGTTTTGAAATTACCACGAAGTGAGCTCGCGCCGGCCAGGGGGTAGTCCTTCCTTATCGATATCTAGAACTGAAGTGTGAGCGTCCGGTGGCACTATCGAAGCCTGCAGTATGACAGTGGATTATTTATTAGTTCTCATTAAAAAAATAGATAATACACATATTTTTATTTTTCCTGTTTTATTTATACCGTTTCGAAACATTACCTTATAATGAGTATAAAAGCCGGCCGGGTATGGCGGCTGCCACAATGCAAGTAGCATGCTCTCGTTGCGAAACCAAAAAATTAAGCTGGTCGGCGAATTTGGACCTGAAAATTGACCGATAGAGTCATACAAGATTTATTCATGATCATTAGCCTGTGCTAGTCTTCTGCTCGTCATAGGCCTCCGCTAATGCACGGCCTTCCTATTAGGGTGTTTTTGGACCGTATTCCACCACGCTGGTCTCATGTAGGTTGTTAGGTGGAACGACTTTTTACATGCCTATCCGACGCATGGATCATCTTACTTTCAGACAATTGGGTGATCGGCCCAAATTGCCCTATCCAACTAGGAAGCAACAATGAAAATTTGTTGAGTACCCGTAGGGTTCTAACCCACGACCACCGTTTTTAAAAGCACACGCCCTTACTACTAGGCTACGGAGGCAGTTCAAGGCTTATTCATTATTTAAAATTGGAGCAAACGAATGTTTGTCATATATAAATAACAGAATGAGAATTGTTGAATTTGGAAATTAGTCTATAAAAAAAAGACTGAAGAATGAATGAATGAAATATCTTAGATATATTATAATAATATACTTTTTAGTACTTGTGTTAACTGCGGCAGAAATCCATCCATGTCCTGTATGGTTCACATACAGAGAGACAGATATTGACATGGACATAGCTAAAAGAATAAAGCAGAATGTCTACTTGATAAAAGCAATACTCGCTTAAAAAATTTTAAGGATAAAACCTTAATAGACCATATTGGTCTACCTATCTATCTCTTTTACAGTGCGTAAGGTATCCTAGGTAAAGAAAGTGTTTGCACATTATAGCTGTAGCAAAATTAGGCATCAGGTTTTGCAGTTAGTTCCTAGTAAACAACAAATTCACCACCTACTTAAAAAGAGAACGTAATATAGAGAAGGCGATACTCACGCGCAGTATAATTGAAAGAAGCACAGAAGACACTCTCCTTGCCTTGGAACTGCGTGGAGGCTTCTATAAGGTAGGTGCCACCGGGGGACACTTCACGCAGCTCGTAGCTGCTCTTGTCTCCCTTCTCCACTACGACATCGAAAGGCTTCCTATCTAGCTCCGTCAGTGGTATCACCTGCCACATATTGCAAAAATATATCAAATCTGTCGGTTGTGAGCAATTAATAATTACAAATTAAAAAGCAATGTAATAAACTACTGTAATTTTGTACAGAGAATAGTTAACCACGCTACAATAATGTTAACTAGGCACGTTCAAATGTGAATTACGAGTATATTTATATCTTAAATACGTCCTTAAGATTGAATACGTTTCTTCATGATGTTATTTTTACAGTCACTTAAAAGTCATTCATAATTTTAAGTACTTATTGTGTATGTACGAGATAGCAGCTAATGATATAACAATATACTGCTTATTTAAACTATGTGGATTGTACAGCTCATAACTTGATTGGTACATAAATCAAACGTTAGTATATGTCATAAGCCAAACCTTTAGGCGCACGCCTGAGTAGTCACCAAAAGGCGGAGACCAAGATATA
Organism: Lamproptera curius; assembly: GCA_029286875.1. Classification (NCBI taxonomy): domain Eukaryota; kingdom Metazoa; phylum Arthropoda; class Insecta; order Lepidoptera; family Papilionidae; genus Lamproptera; species Lamproptera curius. Next base: position 1,550,723 of record JAGSMT010000100.1, on the reverse strand, counting down.
ATAGTTTTCTTGCTGCGATCCTGTGTCACTTTCAGGTTGGTCGGCGGCTCAATAGGCTTCATCGCTGCATCGTAACTTGTAACATCATAAACACTATCCTGTAATAAATTCAGGTTTAAATTCAGATTTTCATATGGATTTAATAATTACCGTCGGCGCTTCAGCCATGTTTTCTATTTTCGATAGATGTGGTAAGTAGTTGTAAGTCAGCGTGACCAAGTGTCCGACCGCAGTATGAGATATGATAAACGAAAATTTCTAAGAGAAATACCGATTCTCTGAATCCGTGGGGCCATAAAACATCTTGATTTCAATAAAAAAGATAGTATGCTAATGCATTTCAAAATTATATATCTAGGTCTAGCCATAATATTAAGCCGGGAAAACTTAAACATCCACAAGAACAACGTCGGACATATTATAAACAAAATTATCCGCCATTAAATTCGTAGTCCTATATTAGATAACGTGTAGTATTACCGTACATCTAACTATAAGTTGATGTTTTTGTTATTAACTTGTATATTAATAAAGGCAATTAATTGACTTTAAATACCAACCATAATCACAATGATGAATAACAACAGTGCAGTGGCATCTGCAACTGATGTAAACAGAGTAAGCCTTCTGAACATCATTGCAGGGTTTCTTTTAGAAACGTTTTCTGAAAAAATAACAAGGTTAAAAGAAACACTGACGCTTTTAACTATTTTAACTAGAATATGTTGGTTAAAACATTCATAAACATTAGTCAAGTCTTTTTCGAGCAACATAAATGAACTAAGATTAATTAAATTTACTAAAATGTCATTAGAAAAGAAAAGAAAAAAACATTGGGATTTTATTGGAATGATATTTAAAGATCAGTATTCTTATTCTTACCGGCGGGCATTTTATTAATAAAAAACTTAAACATTCGTTTATTTAGATGAAAATAACATCGCTTACCTTGGTATTATGTCCGTAATGTTTGCCGATCTAGGAAAAGTACGTTTTGTCATACCACGGTCTCTTATCAAAACGGAGAGGTCAAACGGGCCAACGGAGTAATATAATAAATAATTCAGAGAACGTGTTGCGTAGTATTCATTGGTTGACTGAGAGACATTGCCATTGGCATTGCGTGTTCGTGGTCGTATGATCCCGGTACGATGCAATTAGCAGGGTACAATAAGAGAAAACTGCCTTCGTCACTCCCGATAGTCACGAAAATCTTTGGCAGTCCTTACAGAGCAGCGCTACCTTCAAATATACCAGCATTGTCTTATTGTTTATATTCACGTTTGTTTTTACTTACTCATTTGCTAACTAAGAGGTTACACCCCTATGGTGATGTGATGGAAATTTGTTGTAATGACTATAGAATGAATTTAATAGTATTTAATTTTTCGGATATCATCCATGTCTTTATATTTTCTGTTATTATTAAAAAAAATGAAAAACTTATGATGGTTCCCTTCAATTATAACCAATATGAACCATAAATTAGGCACCTGGTAAATGTCATTTTTCTAATAAATTAAAAATAATCAATTGTATATAGAATATAATAGAATTTGACACAACAAAATTGAACAAAAGAAAAGAAAAGTGGTAAGAAAAGATAGATTTTGATTTTATAAGGTAACTCATGGTGTCTGAAATTTCAACTTTTTCCTCATTTTTTCTAAGGATGTAATTTTTTACATCAAAAAAATAAATAAAGAAATTTTTTTCTTATATTATGTATTTTATAACAAAGGTTAAACATGTAAGGAATGGGCATTTTATGTGGGTTGATACCCGGCAGACTTTGTCTGATAGAATAGTTTTTTTTAAGTGAATTTTTATAATTTTTTTTCAAACCTTCCTGACTTCCACATAAAATTGACCAAATTTAGCCAAAGGTTTAGGGCCTCTTTCAAGTTTTATGACTAAGCAGCAATTTATATATATATAATATATATATGGAAATGAAAAGTTTATTTAACTTTAATGTTAAAAAACAATTACCAGACTTGGGCCAAAGATGAATAACCAAAAAAATAAAATAAAATAAATAAAAACTTAGGGGTTATGTGGAGTGTTTAAAGGGAGGATGTGTGTTTGTGAGAACGGGAGGGGAGTGGGAGTTTTTTTTGTCCTGACCGTCATAATCCCGGACAGCAGAATTTTAAAATTGAATTTGGTCCTGTTATTGAGGGCCTTCAAGTCACAAGAACCATTCGTTATAGGTGGAAGAAGAAATTTTGAATCTTTTGAAACGCAGTGGTACAGGGTTTTGTATTTTAAAATGCGCTTTAGAGTTGGTCAACGCGTTCCAGGATCTTAAATTTTGAGGCGGTGGCACGCAAAGAAAAGCCCTCAACACCAGAACTTGGGCCCTTTAAAGAGTTCAGAGTTAAGCCGGTGACGACGAAATAACTTTTAAAACCGCTTTGCCTTTACTAAATTTAAATTAATTGAGAACCGCCCCACGGGAAATAGTTAATATAGACGAAAAGGAAATAAACCATTTTAAGAAATTGGCAGACGCCTTAGTGTTCATTGTTTGTAATCTTACGTACTGCTGTCATCGAAGAGGATTTTAAAGCCAAGTGTCTCATCTAGTATGACACCGGGAGGATTTTGAGAAGGGAATTGGTAGACCATGAGGGGCAGAAGTTTTTGAGGCATTCCGGGAAGACAAAGGAATTGAATTTAAATTGTTTTGGTCATCCGGAGGGCGAGATGGGCTGTTTTATAGAAATTGAGGATTTAGTTTTGCCGGAGAGGAGGTTCTTTCTAGTACAAGATATGCGGTAAGTCCAAGCCCGCCATACCCGAACTCGGCCAGAATCACCGTGAAAGACGGTGTATATCAGTAAAATACGGAACCATTTATCAACCTTTAATTGATGAGATGCTTTGTGTTATTAATAGTGGCCGGGGGGCCCTGAGGACGCCAAAAAATACAGGCCCAGAGTCACTTTCATTTTAACCCGTGACTTACCGTCGAACTGGAGAACCAGTCCAGAATACCACGCCACCCAACCCTCCATCTTTCTTTAGCAGATGGGAATGAGATGGTCGAAGGGTTTGGGAAGATCGGAAAAAACTTAAGCGGATCTGTTCATCCGGGGGATACTTGAATCAGTCAAAGTTTCAGGCATCTTCGTTGATTGCTTTTCGAAACCAAACTGACAATCAGCTAAAGTTTATTACGCCAAGGAAGTGATGTGAATGTTAACTATTCGTTCCAGTAATTTGGAGTAGGCTCAAGGGAAAAGGGCGGAATTATTGGGGTTCGTTGACCCTCCTTTAGGACTGGACGATAAAGCCCACTTCAATCACAGTGGTAGAAACAATCCTGACCCAATCAGATTAAAATCGGCCAGAGGTTTCCCACATATCGGAATAGCTTTTTAGATTTTTTTACCCCATGTAGCCAGAAAGGCCCCGAGTCTAACTTTTTGATTGCAAACCTGAAGCACGGTGGGGAGCAAAATGATCCCAAGAAAGGTTTACACTTTGGTGGGTCTTAACCCGGTTGTGTTCTGAGAAACTTGCAGTTAAGAGGGGATTCGCAAGAGAGTCCTGGAAGAGAAAAATAAAGTTTGGTTAAGAGATAAAACGGTAGGTTTAATGTTCAAAAGGCTTATTGATTTGGCCCAGGAACAAGAGTAATGGTCTGATAGGTCCCGAGTTTTTAGATTATTCCTATTTTTTAACTAACACTTCCGATCGTGGTTTGATTTGAGCTTTCTCAGAAGAAAGTTAAAAATTTGGGTGTAATGGGGGTGTAAACCAATTTTTTCATTTCATTTGTGGTGTTCTTTAAGGAAAAATCCGGCAATTTATCTCTGTTTTAGGAAACCAAAAGGCCGGGGTCATCCATGGCCGGGCTAAACCCGTTTTAGACCGACTAATCTTTTAAATTTTGGAAAATGTTTACATAACACGGAACTTTAAGAAAATGACCCACAGCATTTTCAACGTCACGGGCGGTATGACTTATTATATATATATATATACAAGTTGGACGCGGCACAACCCAGATACCCCTCAATCGAAAAAAGATCTATACGGTAAGGAAAAAGTTTCATCAACATCATCAGCCGGAACCACCGGTTGGCCTCCCAAACCCCCATTCCAAGAGGGTTTTGGACCCATCCCACCCACGCCATGGCTAAGGAGGTAAATGATTCACATAAAAAAAAAATCTGATAGATATTTAACAACCTAATTAATTATAATTAACGTAAAGTTAAGGGAAAATTTTAAGTTTTTTTTCACCCTTGGAGAACGAATATAAAGGTTATAAGGACAAATAAAAAGATATAGTTTATTTTTGTTAATTTGATAATTTTTTGTATTAATTATACCTTTTTAAACCTTCCCTGATCCCACAAAATATTTCAAACCAAAACATAAGCCATTATCGATTTGGCTGTTTTCGAGTTTTAGCGAGACTGACGAACAGCAATTGATTTTTATATATACAGATAGATAGATAATAAGAAAAGTTTATTTCCTTAATACGTAGTATACAAATGGCGTTACCTGTTTTATTACATATTGACTGATATGATATCTGCGGTTAAAGCTCGTTAAGTAATCTGATACATATGCACATAATGTGTATGTGTTGTTAAATAACTGCCTCCGTAGCCTAGTGGTATGGGCGTGTGCTTTAGAAACCGGAGGTCGTGGGTTCGAATCCTGCGGGGACGCGACAAATTTTCATTGTTGTTTCCTAGTTGGTTAGGGCAATTTGGGCCGATCACCCAATTGTCTGAAAAGTAAGATGATCCATGCGTCGGATGGGCATGTAAAAAGTCGGTCCACCCACCAACCCGCATTGGACCAGCGTGGTGGGATACGGTCCAAACCCCCTAATGGATAGGGGTGTATTAGGGGAGGCCTATGTCCAGCAGTGGACTAACAAAGGCTGATGATGTGTGATGTGTTGTTATTTTATCCTGTTAATCCCTTTAAAAAAGAAACTGTCCAAAAGAAAGAGGTACTTAATACGCTGTGAATGTTTTTTATGTACGTTACCTCGTTACGTTGGACGTGAAATTCCATATTTATTTCAATGTTCGATGGGTAATTAGCTTGTAATGTAGTGGTAAGTACAAACTTTAAAGAAATTAAATCTAAAAAATTCTTTAAAGTATGTACTTACTAAAATTTAAATTTTTTTAACACGAAATTTAAGATTTGGTGGTTGAAATGGCGGAGCAGTTTCATGCAAAAAAAAGGTTGTTGTCCGCTTGTATTGCTAATGGTGGCTTAACCTTAAAAGGCAGATCCAAATACCGTTCTAAGTAATACAACATCTAAAGTAGATCTAAAAAAAATAAAAATGCCAATAGTAAAAGACTATCTACTAAGAACACGTTCATCATAATGATTCTGATTTAAAAATTTGTGGAAAAAATGTAAAAGTCTCTTATAAAACCAAATAAGTACATATTGTATTTTAATTTTCTATTATTGATGTGAATTAAAATAATATTTTACGGTATATAGTTAAAATAAATATCTTACAAGTGGTTAGTAGCATATGTTACAACCCTAGAAAAACTAAGACCCTAGAAAAACTAATTACTGAGGATATCAAAACAATTTTAGTGTTTGATATTGAAGGTCTTATTTTTTGTTGATTTTACTTGTTTTGCATTAAGTGATGTTTTGCATTTCTGAGAACATGGCCCTTAATTATAGGAAAACTAGGCATTATTGAAATGTTAAGCTCTTAAATAAATTTTGTTTAAGTAAACACAGTTTATAATTTGTGACATGAATATATAATTAAGTGGTTGTTGCTTATATCGTTATATTATAACGCCTCAATGTTGAGAAACCATTAGCAAAAACATTGAACAAGGTATATGTACTAGCAGATTTGAAATCACATCAATTAAGAAGTGAAGACTAATATCGCCTTCACTGAATTTCTCAAGTCAATTATTGAATATGGCCTTTGTTAATTTTATAAAGATCGAGTTTTAAAATTAACTAAGTCAATAAACTAGACCGACTTCTAATAACTGTATTCGATTTGTTTCGAACCTTCGTAAATATGATCATGTGTCTTCCCATCGTGCACAATTGCAGTGGCTACCCATTCGCCAGCAACGCTCGTTACGGGCTCTCACTACTCTTTATTCTTTTCTTGATTCTCCTTCCACCCTATTTACATATCTTCGCATTTCCAGTGAAGTCAGTAACAAAAACCTTCGATCGACGCATAACCGTCTTCTTCAATGTCCTATTCACCGTTCTGACTTTACGGACTCCTCTTTTTCTATTAAATCAATAACTTTGTGAAATGAGCTGCTTTCTGATATTATGATGGCTAAGAATCGCGTTGACTTTAAAAGTAAAGTTCGCGAATATCTTCTAAAACAAATTTAGGCAACCAGATTTTTTTATTTTTTTTGTTTTTTTAAGCTTCTTTAACTTGTAAGAGCTTATATTATTTATGTATAAATTTTTATTGAGTAGTTCCTATACATGTATTTTATATAAATATATATAAGTATTTTTTTATAAAATAAAATTACTTTGGATTTTATTTACGGGTAGTCTACCCGTGACCACGGCGCTGGAAAGTGTCCGAAACGTCGGAATTTAAAATGTAAATTAAGCCGATAAAATCCGTAAAGTAATTTTATTTAATAATGTATAATATTCCGCAAGCAATAGAAATAATTATATATTTTTTATTTGAGTATGTTATATATTGTGTATGTATATGGATATATACTATGACGTTCAATATAGTTTTATTATATATATATGTTATTAGCATAGTTCTGATATTCCTAACATTTATTTATTTTTGTTTTAATTGTACGCCTACCTTAAATTTTTCTACACCACCCAAAGGTTGATGGGAGAGAATGCCTTCGGCATTAAGTACCTTACACCCACAAAATCAGAAATGGGCACCTTTGTACCAATTTCTAATTTTGTGTGTACATAAAGTTTAAATAAATAAATAAAATTGTTTCAATTATATGGGGGTGAAAGCTCTTTAACTAAATAATCAAAAATTAACAATTATTTGAATATTATAAACACTAAAGATAAATTACGAACGGTTTCTTTCTACAGTTAAATTTAACCTCTTTCGCATATGCTATAATAAAGCTTGTCTAGCGCAAACTCTGAAGGAAAAAGAGTTATTTTAAAACACTTAAAATGTTTAGTTTTTATTTACAACCTCTACGGACATCCAAATCAATTCGAAGTGAATGGTTTTCACTTTCCTTAACGGACACAGCGAATTCGTACTGAGTATTTTTCCCGCGACACCGCGCTCCTCGGGAGCGGTGCGAGCGCGGCCGGGGGCGCCTCGCTCGCCGCGCCTCCAGTGTGCCGAGGAGAGGCGGCGCGATGCACACGCCGCCGCCCGCCCGCCCGAGGCGCCTCTCGCTCATCAAAGAGGTTCGCAATTTTCGCATACGCTCCTACACAACTTCACAAACACCGTTAAAATATCTACCTTACTTTACATAATTCCCTTAAATTTTAAGAAAATAAATAATTGTTTACCCCGCAATGTGACTTAACTTTCCTGTTTCAACTTTTACTAAAACAAAGTTGTGTACAAGTTTTCTTTTAACACAATCGCACTACTCGCTTGGCTGTTTTAGAAAATATTCTTTGTGTTATAATAGATTATTACGTTTGGCGTCTTATTTTTTTTTTTATTTACGCTAATAGATGTATTTCAGTGAAGTTCTTTATATATTTTCGAGACACGTTAAAGTTTATCGGCGGTCGCCGCGGAACTTATTGAGTACACTTCGTTGGTTTATTACCTTTATGGACCTTCGGGTGTAACTCGCGGGCTGTAGTGTTGGAGCGGAGCTAGTTTCCGTGTGATTGATGCGTGGCCACGTCCGGAGTGCAGCGCCAGAGGGCCGCCAGCAGGCCATCTGGCCGCCGTCCGCTCTGACTCACCTCCACTTCTCGCCCCGAGAGCTGATATGAGAGCGCGCTTTGTGCCTCCTCGCCTTGCCAATATCCCATGGCCCCTGCTCACTGTAAACTACACGCCGATACGGGATGTACCACACGCGGGCTTAATTGACATTAATCGCAGTTTTTTATTATCAAATTATTAACATTCATTTCACAATGTCAAAGACACATTTTTACTTCTTTTGTGTATTTATATTCATTTTTATTTTCGGATTAAACGTTTCGATTCCTGCACATTACATTTGTGCTTTGAATAGTTATAGTATTTTTTATCGCATTTAGAACGTAAAAAAATTAAATGCGGGACATGTAACATAATTGATTAGTAATTTCGCGATTATCCCTATGTTTCTATTGCTTAGATAATTATTAAAAAGTGAGTAAGCCGGAAGTGGTAGAAGCAGGCCGTTTTCACGGGCGACGAGGGGCAAGAGTTGTCGCCGCAATGTACGGTAAGTGCCTTCACGAGCCGCTTTCTGAATTGAAATGCAATATGGCGAATTCCAAGTGTATATTTACTCGCTTAGATCTTGTGTGGATAGCAGAGACGCAGAAGGGGTTGGGGGCCGGGGGTTGGCGAACGTTCCTAGTTCTCGTGTAAGGTATTGCCGCAGACTTTTCAGTCAGCAAAACTAGTTTACTTTGTGACATCGTAATGCGGTCATCAGGACGTACTTCTAACGAAGCACGTAATGGGATGAAGAAAACTTTTAGATACCTGCAAAATGGGTAAAACTTACATGAATTTATAATGTTTCCTAACAACCGCGTGCAATTTACCTACGTAATTCAATAGTAAAGTTAGTAGGCTTTTGAATAAGATTTTTTTGGCACAAACACGTCAAGTCTCAATCTTTTGAAAAACATAATTCTTTCAGACGTGGCGTATCATTAATAGAGAAATAAATGAATATGTTATATAACAGCAAGGAAAAATGTCTAAATGAATAATTGAATACACGACGATAATTAATAAATTGTTTAGACCAAATTGTTTATGTAGTAATTGTTTTTCTGTCATTTAATTAATCATATAATTTATTATAAACATTTTTATAAAACAAAGAGTAGCTTTGCTTCGAACGCCTCTTTTGGCTCTTTTAAACATTATACGAAATATGATGAGAGGGCAAAAAGACCGTTTGTCGTCACTATGTCTATACAAACTTTTATGGTCCATCAGACGCCGCAAGGGCTCTGCTAACTCCAACTAAAATAATACTCAGCTTATGGCAATAAAACGTCCTTGTGACGTCTACTAAACGTGTAAGCGAGAAATATTTTTATGTCTCCAGAAGACACCGGTCAGACGCCCGTGACGCCATTACTTATGTTAACTGCCCAATTTGAAAGTCGCTATGAGATTGGACAACGCGAAATAGGCGGCATAACTCCACAATAAACACACTAAACGAGTACAATAACTTCAATCTAAGTTTTAAATGATGTCTTTTAAATAATTGTCCTAAAACACAAATACTTTGAATTTCTTACTAAAAAGAGTTGAACAAATAAATCGATACAAAAAGTCTCATTTTGTTGAGGTTTAATAAATTTTCCGTAGTAGGAGTCGTTGAGCGATGTTATTTGCAAAAGTTAAATCGGTTGTTTGTGACACATTGCAATTTCTATTTCCAGATATAGGAAGAGTATTTGTACCGTCGTTTATCGATCAAGTGCCGCCGTTATCGCGTCGCGTTTTATTCGAATATCCATATGGTTTTGAGTGTAACTTGTGTCTGATATTTCTACTTTTAGAAACAAGGAACTGAATTGAATGCGTGTAAGGATTTTTTCTTCTATTTTATAGGTTGTGCGAATATGTTTAATGAGATTTCTTTTTGACATGGCGTAAAAATCCTTAACGTCATCCTTTAAACCTGTAATGCCACAAACTTTACTATTTTACTATTAGAGATTTTTAGGTGTTAGAGGAGCCACGGAAAAACATTTAATCTGCTCGTCTACTATTTTCAACCCCTTTTTACAAATTATGCTCCTTGAAGCCCAAAGAGTTGCCGTTAAATATTTAATTACTTTCGACAATAATCACTCAATATCCTCATAAAGGAGATTAACCTCCATCTATAAATGTATACTACACATCGTTATTAAATTACTCCATTTAAATCTCTGTAATAATTGGATAAAACATCACTTTTAAACCGTAAGTTTCTTTTGACTATTATATTGACATGTCACACTAGAAATATTATACTACGCTGGCAATAGGGACGTGTTTCGGTTCCAATAAAGGGTTGAATGGAGTTGGTGCGTCTGAACGTTACGCGCGCGGTGCCCCCGGAATCCGTCCAAAAGCGAAGACGGATTACGAAGACGGGGGCGGGACAGGACTTGAATGATGGGCCTTAACTCGCTTCTACCTCACTTCAATGTTCCCATCGATCGATTCTGAGGCCTTTCAAGTACGTTACGTGTTTATTTAAGTAGTTAATTTATTTTAAAAGCAAGATAGGAACTTATAATTTTAGGACGTAAAGGAAATTCGATACTATATGGCATAATGAATGTAAAATAAAGCAAGTGAGTTTTTTAATTTTAAAATATTACTGATTTTTCTTTTTATATATCTACTAATAGTGGCTGGGCCAGTGATGTTGATACTAAATTTACCTGCCTACCACAGAAAATCCTTATAAACAACATCTGTGTAGTTTAAAATTACTTCGTAAGAAGCCATAAATGGACTTTTCTTTGACCTTTTTTACTTGTACAATACTGTAGTTCATTATTTTGATATATCACATGGGGTTCAGTTAGTGTTTGTAATATAATCTCAAAAAAATGTGTTCATTTTATGAGGTTACGTGTCTCACCTTTATAGGATTGTATTAGAGTATATCAGTGTCTCTACAATATATATACAAGTAAACCTTCACTTGAATTGCACATTACATTTAAAAAATACTTCAAAATCCGTTACGTTGTTTAAAATATTGAAGCATACAAAAGGACACACGGACAGTGAAAGCGGAATAAGTTTGTACTGTGTATAAATATAAATATTGATGATGCGTATTTGACAAATTGTCTAATTTAGATAATAACTGTAATTTTAACTACAAAGAGAATTTTATAAAATTTGGCGAGATGTTTTTCATAAATATAATTGTAGTTTTTGACAAAACGCGGTGACTTAGCAGTCATCATCATCAGCCTTTGATAGTCCACTGCTGGACGTAAGCCTCCCCTAATACACCCCTATCCATTAGGGGGTTTTGGACCGTATCCTACCACGCTGGTCCAATGCGGGTTGGTGGATGGACCGCCTTTTTACATGCCCATCCGACGTATGGATCATCTTACTTTTCAGACAATTAGGTGATCGGCCCAAACTGTCCTAACCAACTAGGAAACAACAACGAAAATTTGTTGAGTCCCCGCAGGATTCGAACCCACGACCTCCTGTTTCTAAAGCAAACGCCAATACTACTAGGCTACGGAGGCAGTCCTTTAATTCAGACTTAGCAGTATTTTAGCATATTTTATTAATTTTTAAAAATAAAATTATGAATAAATATATTTCGATTATATGAGTCGGTTATGCTCGTTGTATTTGCATTGACATTTCTGCTTGTGTATTATAATATTCTATATATATTAGTCATAAACAATAAAAATATTTAATTATAAAATATATAATTATTCAATATATATACATATATATAATTTAATCACATATAGTGTATCATTTTCACATAATTGCGTAAACTCTTAACTGGCCGTCAGTTTAATAACAAGAGACTCGAAACATGTTCATGGCAAATTAAACGCTCTGTTGAAATCTTTCAGGGCAATAACAGGTCCATCAGGATAATTAATTGTGTCACTCGACTGTGCAATAAACGCCGAGAAACGGTTCTAAACGTATTGTTCGCACTTTTTATGAACTTTTTGTATACTATAATAATAAACTAATTTGTTCTACTTTATATTGCATATAATTTATGTAATAATTACTCCTAAAATCATATGAAAAAATTATTCAATTCGAGTCCTTTTATAGACTTTCTAAAGAAACACTTAACGCTGGAAGTTGGATTTTCCTGAATAAATTAACGTAGCTTAGTATTATATTTCTAAGATATTTACAAGTAATTTCTTCACTTCTGCTTACTTAAATCTCGAAATTGTTGTGTACTTTCAATCCCATAGCAATGAAATAGCACTTTACAGTGTTATGAACACCGCGTAGAACTGACGCATAGCGACGGTGCCTTAATAAAATGCCTTAATTATTGCCAGCCAAGGCAGCAGCAAAACAGCGTCATGTTATATCGGTCAACTACAGGAATAGTTATAGTAGAATTGTAGCCATCATTGTGGTTATTTAATAATCAAACTTTTTATTTTTTTTGTTATGATGGTCTTGAATATTATCTTAAATAAATTAAGAAATTTTTACATGTTTTTTGATAATGTTAGTTTAAGAAGTTCAAGTTAGTCTAATGATGAAATGAATAATAGGAGAATTGTAGATGTAGTGAAATGACAAAATTTTCTTTCTTGTTTATTACTGTTTTACGGAAAACATTAATTAATGACTGTGTTATGCGTCTTTATTTTTTCTTAACAAATAATCATTTCGCTACTGTCGATAATGAGTAGCGTTCTGTTAAAATCGCTCTCGACCTACTTAAGTACTTAAAAAAATGTCATCTGACTTAAGCTTTTTGGAGGAAAATTATTGAGAGTTCTTTTTCGTAATTCAAAGAAATCTTTTTTGGCTGTTATATTAATTGTGTAACTCAATATAAGTTAACAAGAATTTTTTACCGAATTTTTGATAAAAAATAATAAGTAATTACGGAGATTAGGAAAATTTTCGCGATAAACCGATGGTGTTTTTTTAGTAATTTTTTAACGAAACAAAAAATTAGTTTAAATGGAACATGCTAGTGCTGTAAAGGTACCTATATTTTTATTCACAGTAAGGTATTATATAAATACATAGGTATATTACAAATATGTTCTAAGCCGAGAAAGTACTATAACATGTTGTATAATAAGTCTTTGAAACACGGCCAACTTTTGGAAGCCGCCATGTTTTCGAAGAAAGGTATAATATCGTTTGCCGCTTTTATTATATACGAGGTCGAATAACATAATTATAATTTGATATAACTGTAGCGCCATTCAAAAATTCGGCAATAATTATTTAATGTCTTTGCTATAATGTAATATAAGCAAACGCTAAAACTATTTGCCTCCGTATCCTAGTGGTATGGGCGTGTGCTTTAGAAACCGGATGTCGTGGGTTTAAATCCTGCGGGGACTCAACAAATTTTCAATGTTGTTTCCTAGTTGGTTAGGGCAATGTGAGCCGGTTACCCAATTGTCTGAAAAGTATGATGAACCATACGTCGGATGGGCTTGTAAAAAGTCGGTCCACCCACCAACCAGCCAGCGTGGTGGGATACGGTCCAAAAACCGTGAAGTAGAACTAACACAGTCTGATGATGATGATGATGATATGATGAAAATGTAACTCTGTCTGTCTGCCTATCTTAACCGTCTAAACCAATTTGCTTTTTAGCAATTTTAGTTGTGTGGACGCAGAAGCAATCACGGGTAACAGCTAGTTCTAAATAAACGATCTCACGATTTTATCTCTCTTGCAATGAAATATTTCCTTTTAAAAAACTATTTGTTTGTGAAACATCTCTATGCCTTTCTTCATAAATCAGAACACTGAAATATTTTTTGAGTACGAGAGAAATTAAAATAATACTTATAATATGTGTGTGAATAGAGATATCCGAATTTAGTTAATAATGGTATAATTGTCATGCAGAAATGTTTATTTAGCAAAATGTCAAAGGATATATACTACGTAAACTTTCAAAAAATTTATTCTTTAATTGAATACGTTAATATTTTTCTTTGTTTATGTCATCGTTTTCACAACGTATCGTAATACGAATACTCTCTTTTTATTTATGCTATTTCGATGTTTTTTATGTCATTTAAAAGAGACAGACGCGGGTTTACATACAAATAGTTCTTCATCAGCATCGGCCTGTGAAAGTCCACTAATGGACATAGGCCTTCCCTAATACACCCCTTTCCATTTGGGGGTTTTGCACTGTATCCCATCACGCTGGTGCAATGCGGGTTGGTGGGTGGACTGACTTTTTACAAGCCCATCCGACGCATGGATCATCTTACTTTTCACTCAATTGGGTGACCGGCCCACATTGCACTAATCAATTAGGAAACAACAATCAAAGTTTGCTGAGTCCCCGCAGGGTTCGAATCTACGGCCTCCGGTTTCGAAAGCACACGCCCTTACTGCTAGGCTACGGAGGCAGTCGAGTTGAGTCGAGTCGAGTTGCTTTTGCATTAATAATATTACTATGAATATAAAACACTGTTGTTTTTATTTAGGTTGACTTGAATATTCGTATTAACGATGAGATATTTGTTGAAGTATGTATTTGTTTACGTACTTAAAAGATAGTCATTGTTTTATTAATTAATATGTATTAAAAAAACTTCCTGAACATTTATGTAGGACCTATATTCCACAAGGAAATCTTTACAGCCAATTGTTAAGGTAATTAGAAACATGTGTGGAATCCATTGCAGTTAACTGCTCGCTCTCTGATTTATGGAGAAAGTTTGGAACATCACAAGAGGCTTTAACCCCCTCGTGTAATCCTTAAATGAAATATTCTCCAGTCGCAAATTATTTCTACAGCATCACCCCAGAAACATATTTGCTCTCCTTTTGTGTTAGTTGCTCACTAATTGACTTAAGCGAGTACACATTTGTTCTTTACACATTATAGGTAATCATATATTTATCTATATTAGATGTTTAGCAAAAAACAAGTAGAAAAGAACAAAAAATAGTTTTTGATAATTTTTTAATACTTTACAAGTATATGAATGATTTATATAATGTAAATTTGAATCCAATCTCTGAAGATGTTAAAATTAAGCATAATTGAATTTATTTTTAGAACCCTGTTATTAACGACATAATTAAAGAACACAACAGCTTCTAATTAAGAGAACGGAGAATAGACTGCTCAAGCGAAGACCTTTGTTGATAATTACCAAAAGATTAAAAGAATTTTAAGAAAATATCAGGCAGGACTCAACACACGCACATAATTATTAAAAAAACATTATATTTCAGTATTGTGAATCTAAGTAAAGAAACGGAATTTAAAAATTTACTGTAGATCGGGAAGCCACTCTAATGCAAAAATATTTATTGAGCAATTTCCAAGCAAAGCACTTCCTTGAATGAGAACAACGTGAGCTCCCGGACACAGGAAGCAAGATTAATGGATTTCCGTTGCGCTTCTTATTACTGTCCCCAAAACTTAAGGCTTTCGGACTTGTTTTTTATCTTACGTGCCCACACCAACTCGGAAAATAAATTGCCTTGTTAGTTGCCAGATAATCGAGGTGTGATCTCAAACCTGCTGCTCACTAAAGGCGATGTAGCATTACTTATTGTGTTTACCTCACGGTACATATATATGTTATAGTCCTAATAGAACGTACAATATGGCTCTTTTATTTATACTTTTAATTAATGATCTAGTTATTTTAGCCGTCTCAGAGAACTCATCGTATCAATTTTTTACCATGTTATTAGATGAATTGCTCATCGATTCACATGGCGGTATGGAACGTAGCAGTCGCTTGTCACGCTGTCCACGCGCTGGGCGCGATCCAATCGGTGCGTTGTAGAGTAAACAGGGACGAGAGAGCGCTGAGAATCTCCACACGGGCCGTAACAAAGGTGTAACGGAGCTGAGCACGTCGTAAAATTCAAGTTCAAATGGTCCGATTCGGTGCGGAAGTGTGTTTAGATTGGGGCGCGGCTGTCGGCGCGTTGCGCGGACACAGCGCGCTAAATGCCCCACTCAGCCGAGGCCTTTACGACACTGACTCATCGACGCTTATACGCGTGCCGGTGCGAAACTTACGAGTGCCGCCTCTCCAGTTTTATTCCGTCTCACCGCGAACCGCACAATTTCCATATTCCTCATGCTATGATCGTTTACAACCACTTGGGTATTAACGAGGATATCGGAACGGCGAGCTGCGTACCCCGTAGCCTCCGCGCACCCACCACACTGCCGAGGGTGGCGGGTTTCCTACCGCCACCACCCCGATCGATATTTTCTACGTAAACAATGTTATCTTCAAATAGATAACCTTACAATACGAATAGTACTTCGTTCCTTTCCAATCTTAAGTTTCCATGGTAAAATTACAAAAATATTTCGTAATTATAACATAAATATATGGCATGAAATAAAATATTTGTATAAAGTTCTTGCCGGGCAATATAAAAAGACACTTCGACATGAGTGAAAATGTAATAAACAAAAAAGAATTGAACAGATACTGTCAGCTAAAATGAGTACTCGGCTGGATAATTCCATTACCGTGTCTTAAGAAAGTTGTTAAAAATAAAACAACACTGAGAATGAATCAGATTATCCTCTAAACCGAAAAGTCGGTTAATGAAATGAGATGATAATGAGCTTTAAGAGCCCGCCGCTATTAAAAGCTTCCGAGAAGTGCGCCCGGAAAGCGGCACGTTTCGCTCGGCAGCTGCACAAACAACGCCGGCGCTCCCCGGATGCACGGCTTGCACGCTCTGGCCGTGTCTTCACTTCGTTATGCAAAACTTGGGTTCAGTAGCGATATTACATTAAATACTTTAAGTGGTTGTATTTATCGTTAGTTAAATAAATATCTTGAGTCACATATTTCCGTGACGACCATAATGAGAACAAATTAGAACGTCCATAGCTTCATAATGAAATCCTTTACTCTATGATTTAATTGCAAACAATTAGGTAAGCCTACATCGTGAAAGAAAATTTCTCCAGAGGACGTGTGTTAGTTTAAGGAGTAGTAGCAGAATTTTCACAGTAAATTTTTCCCTATGAGTTCACTTAACATTAAATAGGTTTAAAATAAAGTTAACTCTGGACTTTCATCATTAAAAATATACTTTTCTGGTATTTTAATTTTCGTTTTTCGCCTTCGTTGTTTAGCGATATTGTTTCCCCGTGGAGGAGGTTAGGTTAATTCGTAAAGTGAGGGGCTTTACAAACTAAAAATCGGGGGTGTTTTCGTTTAGGTCTATACGATGGATGATATAATCAGCATTTACAGGATGCTTCTAGAGTGCTTTCAAAAGGACAACTAATCGATTCGTCGCATGTAATGATTGTATTACATGTGGTAAATTTCCAGACCTTATGAAGCACAGCAAAGTTATTTCGGTATTTAAATCAGGCAGTACTACAGATCCTAATAACTTTGGACCTATTTCTATACTGCCTGCGCTTAGTAAAATTTTCGAAAATAATTCTTCACCAATTACAAATACATTATAATTCTCATAATATGTTTAATAACACACAGTATGGTTTTACACGGGTTCGTTCTACAACCGATGCAGGTGCCCATCTTGTTAAGACTATATTTGAGGCATGGGAAGGGTCACACGATGCTTTAGGTGCCTTCTGTGACTTAACCAAAGCATTTAACTGTATGTATGTGTGTACAGCATGATACTTTGGTCAGGAAATTAAGCCACTATGGTATCAAAAATGCCGCACTCGCCTTATGACTTCGTACTTGAGCCATCGAAATCAGAGAGTTGACGTGAACGGCAAGAGATCTCCCGGGGCGCAGGTAGGTACGGGGGTCCCACAGGGATCTATTTTGGGGCCTTTTCTCTTCCTGGTCTATATTTATGACCTACCACACCAGGATGAGAACAATAACGAGATTGTATTATTTGCTGATGATACTTCTTTAATATTTAGAATAAAACGACGTAACTTGCAAAATGACGATGTATATGGGTATTTATGTATATATGCATCTAAAAAGTAAAATACTGGTTTAGTGAAAATAATTTAATGTTAAACAAAAATAAAACTAAAGGTATAAGGTTTATGACTCCTAATGTTCCACAATCTGGGTGTGATGTGGTCGTAGATGGAGAAGCGCTAAAACACGTAGATTCCACTGTATTTCTCGGCATCACAATAGATTCTAAACTGCAATGGGGCCCTCATATTAATAGACTGGCAATTAAACATAGCTCAGCGGCTTATGCAGTCAAAAAAATTAGACAACTAACCGATGTCGAGACAGCTCGTTTAGTATATTTTAGTTAATTTCACAGTATAATGTCTTATGGCATTCTACTGTGGGGAAAAGCGGCTGATATTAATACTATTTTCATAATTCGAAAGAGAGCGATTCGAGCAGTCCATAACCTGGGCCCCCAAAGAATCGCTGAGAAAAACATTTACAGAAATCAATGTAATGACTGTTTTTTCTCAGTTCATATTTGAAAATATTATGTATGTTCATAAACTTAAAAATGATTTTGTAAAACATTGTTATATACATAATATAAATACTAGGAATAAGCATAATTATGTTCTTCCAAAAACTAGGCTTTGAAGAATGAAATCTTTCATGGGACAATGTATACTCTTCTATAATAAAATACCAGAAAATGTTCAGCTTTTATCTGTAAATAAATTTAAAAAAGTCGTAAAGGAACGTTTGTGTGTTAAAGGATATTATTGTTGTAATGATTACTTGAGAGATAACACACCCTGGTAATGAACTGTTCGCTCCAGGCTATTTTAAAGTAGTAAAATGTAGGGTATTATGTAAAAATTTTGTAAAATTTATTGAAAAAAAAGGATTTAACTTTGACTTGACTTTCCAAATATCTGAGATAAAAGTTCAAACTCAATGTGATTTGATTCCATAATTGTTAATTTCTCTTTTTTTATAACGACTGTCCTTTTATTATATCTAAAATAAAATCGTAATTATAGTGCGAAAGGTAAACCCGTGGCATGCATTGCGACACTGCAATAATTGTTAACAAAATGTTGTGAAAACATCAAGGCTCCCCCCATTCTGGGCTGACACAATCTGTTGCGACCTTGCGAGCGACGTACTCAACAATTTTAGTCTTCTAGGGAAGTATTAATATAAAAGCGGCCTTTCAATAAGCAAAGATATTAAAAGTAAGATGGATTAGCTCAACCCCCGTTTCATGGCAACTTCGCAGAAAAAATTGACGTTAATCTCGTTAAACCTTATATAATCGCATATAATCGCAAGCTAAGACTTTAATGATAATCCTGAACTCTAATTTTTTACGAAATATATTTCTTTAAAAGACATTAACGTCAATATATATATATATACACTACTCTATTGTGAATTTAAATGATCTAATATCGCAATCGGATATATTTAGAAAAAAGTTTCGTTTATGAGCAGCAAGCGAGTGGCAAATAATAATGTAAAAAAGATTTGTTGAGACCGTCTGAAGTCCCGGCAATAGCGTTGTAGTGCATTGGAACGGCGGAGGCCGCGAATGAATTGACCGCAACGACACTGGATCGGCCGGAGCGTGGCGAAGATGGCGCCCCCGCGAGCCGAGGGGATTGCGCCCAAGTGTCGCTCTACCAGAACTATTTGTTTTCCACCCCCCAAACTGTTCCCGACTTCATTATGCGCCCCTCTCTCGCTTGAATCGCACACATTCCACGTTGCCGGCTATTTATATTATGTGGACGGCTTTGCGGAAATCGAACGAGCTTTTGCCCAATGAACGCTTATACGTTTATCGTAACCAGTCTGCATTTCCGATACGTTTATTTGTTATGAGTTACAGTCCATATTTTGACTAATATAAATCCATAATAATATTTTAAATGAGGAAGTAACTCCGTCTGTCTGTCCGTTTTTAATGTCTAAATCATTAAAATACTTTCGACGAAATTTAGTATATACTAAAAATAGATTCCAAGAAAGGCCAAAGCCTATTGGTTATAGCGATAAAATACAATAAAAATACCTAATTTGTATAGTACTATACATACATTATATTTCAATACACGTCGCGGACATTTCTCCTATTCCATGCGGACAAAATCGCGGGTAATAGCTACCAGACTATATGTTTATGTTGTCAGACATTTTCATTGTAATAACTTCCAAAAGCTAAGTCAAATTATTAACTGTGACCTGGTTGGCGGTGTTGCCAGAGAATGTAAGTTTAAATACTACTTTATAAGATTGCATAAATGAATTTATATTATAGACTATACAAAAATGCAATAGATATCTTTAAAAAGTGCACCAAAGTACCTATATGCCAGATAACTATGTAAAAGTACAATTGAGGTGGAAGGTCCTGTTTTACAAGGGACCTTCTGGGTGGTACTATCTCGGTGCCTATTTCTGCCGTCAAGCAGTAGTTTAAAAACACTACTGTTTTTCGATTTGTAGGCTGCCGTAGCCAGCGTATTTACTGGTTAAACGACACGTAACATCATATGTCACACGTAGGGAGCGCATTGGTGTTACTCCTGGTATTGTCACCACTTTCCATCAGGTGGCTAGCATTACTAGCAGTCGGCTAGTCTGCCTTTGTTCGCAGCATAAAGAAATCGAATTTATCTGTTTTAACGCATTTCATATTAGTATTTACTTGTTTTAACGCTTTTCGTATTACAATGAATATATTATCATTTTGTGATGACGAAACATTAAACTTCGTTAATCCCTATCGCTGGCAACTCTTGCGGGGAAGTGTTTTAAATATATATAGTGAAGCGTATTATATCCTCGCCGTTAATACTGTTATGTTGAAAACCCTCGTCGTGTTGGGATGATTAATGTTTTTGAATCGCTCGGGTCGCGGCTGCGGGCCCGGTACGACTCACTGTAATTTAATGGACTCGGCCTCTCTGGGGCTCTGTTTCGGACACCGCTTTATTCTCTCTAAACATCTGTTGCCCCAGTCTTATAGCTTTGTTATAACATTTGTAGAAACACAAACAACGATGCCTTTTCAGCCTATAAAATGAGATGAGCGTGGCTAACATTGCGCACTCCACCAAATCTTTGTGTGTTTGTTTACTATACATAGAACATCGACATGACGGACTATAAATACAAAGAACTGTAAAATATCTTTTGCTTTCGGCGCTGTTAATGCTTACTAAATTGGGCGTAATATGTTACATGAGCACATTCAGCGAATAAGAAAACTTTTACCAAGGTACTAACCCTCGAAACTCGTCTGCCTCTACGATTTTCTGGATAAAAATTCCGTAGCTGTCTTCGTAGCGTCACGAAAGCGCAATTCGTAAAAAGCACAATATTCACATTAAGCAGTTCTTTTTTTGGAGGCACCAAAATTATATAAAGCAAAGTTAACAGATAAAATTGTTTATTTGATTATCATTTGTCTCGTGAAATAGATACAGCATTTAATCAAAATATATCGTTTATATAACTATCGAACTAACAAGTACTCTTGGTTATACAAAATACTTTGTAGGGCTCTATTGTAATAAAATGTCCAAAATGAACACAATATATTTTGTTACAGTGAAGATAAAAGTTACAATATAGTACACTACGTACTTTTATTGTTGCTTTAACAAAATAAACCTTGTGTATAAATTGGGAGCCCCGAACTGCCTAAGGAATAATTATGAGGTAACTTTGTAGTTGGAATAATACTTTAGACAATTTAGAAAGAGAATAAATGTCAACAAATCTATTGTCAAAAATTGATCACAAACAAATATAGTGAAAAATGAATTTCCTTGTTATTTTTTTGTAAAAATTTGTAATTACAACGCTCTCTCAAATAGCGTCGTTGTTCATTTTTGTGACACTACGCACTGAACATTAAAGTTTCATATTAATGGAAATGAAATGTTACTCATTTAATACGATCATTCATCATTCATACAGTTCAGGTGTCATCGTATTCCGATAAAGATCCGAATATTCCCAATGGAAAATAATTTCTTACTACATCTGTATATAATGGCGGACTGCCGCCATTTGTAAGCCTCAAGCGAGGTCTTACCTTTAGGAATTCTCGTATTTTTGGTGCCAATTGACTTCGACATTACGCTTTAATTTCATCTCTAATTTAACTTATTTATGAATTAATATCATTTACGTTGATACTGGCGCTTCTTTTATTAAAAACGGAAAAAAATATGTCATTTACTAAAAGTAAAGATATTAATAGAAGACCTTAATGTTAAATTACTATTTAGTTTATCAATATAATAATATTTTAAATAATAGTTCAATGGGTTTTTTAATAATCATTGTATTTGAACCTTTAAATATTTACTACTAATTAAAAGTAATTTACAGAATCCATTTTATTTTATTTTAATATTAATGCCTATCCTTTTGGTGTTGTCATCTGGTAAAATCTTTACTGCGTTTAAATTACTTTAGGGTTAGGCTAAAAATCAAACCAGATACAAATAAATATTTTCAATTAAAATAACAGGATGTGAAGTACAACTTCTTAATCAATATATTGTTATTGATGTTTAATTTTTAGAACGGTATTTTTTTTCAATTTCTTTAAAATATATCAAATAAAGGAAAAGGTTTATTGAAATAAAAAAGTAACTAAAAATAATGTTTGCATTAAGTACAACATCAGTTACCTTTTACATTGTAAAATAATGGGAAGATTTATTAACAGCAAGTGTTTCAAATTGGCCGCTCTTGGCATGATATTTTAACGGCCCATGTATTTGGCATTCAAAATATTTATGCCTGAGAATAATTCTATATTATATAAAAACCTGCAAACGTTGCGGGCATTCATTGTTGTTTAATTCAGAAAAGGTTTTATACTATTTTAATAAATTTAAAGCACTTTGAAAGGCAAAGTGCAAGTACAGAGAGATTCTGTACTAAAAAGAAAATTAATAATAGTGTAAACATTAAGTCTTGAGAGACAGTTAAACACTTTATTTTTTTTAAACTGTTTAAGAAGAACTATACCCATGAGATTTGACCTATAAAGATTATTAGTAAAGCATCTTAGTTTATTCTACTAGCTAATTAATGCGTATAGTACGTAATATTAAGTTTTTATTTTCTGTGAACATCTATTTTTGCAAATCAATCAATCGTTCACTGCTAAAATTGAAATAGTGATAACTATTGTATGTTAATATTATGATTACATTACACAATTATTATAGATTATAGATTTCAGAAAGTCAACTGCATTCATCATCGTCATCATCATCATCAGCCTCTGATAGTCCATTGCTGAACATAGGCTCCTTAATACACCCTATCCATTTTAGACCGTATCCACCACGCTGGTCCAATGCGGGTTGGTGGTAATCCTGACTTTACATGCCCATCCTAGCATGGATCATCTTACTTTTAGACAATCGGGTGATCGGCCTACAGTGCCTAACCAACTAGAAAACAACAATGAAAATTTGTTGAGTCCCCAGGATTCGAACACCGACCTCCGGTTTCTAAAGCACATAGCTTGGCAGGTCGCTCATGTTCATTTCATAGCCGCCTTTGAACAGAAACGGAACCCTTAGACCCTGGTCATGGTACTAATGCACTAAATAAATATTCTACCACAACACTTTAATAAATAGTTTTTGCTTAATGTTCTAATAATTTAATTAGCCTTTGATAGCCTTAGAATTGGTATATAAAGTAATAAAATGAAATTTACATTATAAATTAGTAGGTAATGGTGGCTTTTTATTCAAGAATAGATCATCAAATTTAAGCTTGATAATAAAAGTTTAATTGATTTATCCAAATTGTCGCTTTGCGCGTTAATAATATAACAATAGTAAATACATTTAATGATAAAACGCCTATAATAATAACCAGGATAAAGTTTTGAATAATTTCAAAGTTTCCTATGATGTACTATGAAACTTTCATACAAGGCATGCTTATTGACACCTGTTTGCACAATTAGTACAATTGGCAGTTAACGTCTCAAGGTCTTTTGAAGGTGCAAATGAATCAAAGTAGGTGTATGAATAAGGATATAATGAAAAATATCTGTCGTATCGCTTAGCATAAAGAGAAAATTCTCGACGCTCCCTAACCTTTCATAAAAAGGTAAATATTTTTTGGCTACAAATTGTCATTAATGTAAAAAAAGACACACAAATTGTTATTATTTTCTATAATCATCAGAATAATAATTCTGTATATATCAGAATTATTATTAAAAATAAAAATGTCATAAAAATCGTGAAATTGACTTAGGCTTCAAAAATAGCCTTTAAAGAACTCGGAAGCCGAGTTAGTAAAAAATCATATGGAACCTTTTTTTTACACTGTTAAATTTTCTTTATAATGATGTCAACATGATCTAAATAAAAAAGTAATAACAGTTTTTTTTTCTCATGTTATTTTTATGTAGAAGTTTAATTATGTTATGTCTTTAACTTGGCATGAACTTTTTATGGTATTTAAACCGATTTAGAACTATCGTGAAAAAAATTCGGAGTAAGGACCACTATATATACATTTATGTGTATAAGTAAGGAAGTCTCGTAAGACTTATGTAGATAAGGAAAATGGTTGCCATCCCAACCGCGTTGCGTAGCGGGCGAAATTGTCCATACATAGACTTTTACACCGCATTCATTCAGTGGAATGGCGCGAGGGAAGGAAAGATACATGGAGCGTGTCTAATGAAATTCCGCTACAAGTCATTCGGGAAGGTCCGCGCTGGCCGCCACTTAGCCGCTCGCTTCACTCGATGACTTAATGTAGACCACTTTCACACACTTCTCTTTTTGTTTTCTTCTATGATACATAGAGATTTTCTTTTCCGGGACAAAGAAAGAAAACACAAAATACATTGAGTCGTTCATTTAATCTGCGTAAAACAAAATAGTTGTAATACAACTTCTATTGACATATTCATTTGCGTATATTTTACGTAACGTAATAATTTATTTTACATACTAATATCACAGCTAACTCATATTTTTGGTCATTTTAACGTTTCTAGGTTTCCACAAAAATTGATTACATACATTTTATCTTCCTAAATATGTCGTCAAATTAATAAAATAGACAGCAGAATTTAATTGGCAACACGTATCTCTAAAGACATTTAACTACAGAGCCCTCTCGGTAAGCTATAAATTTCGTATTAGATAATTGAGCTTTGCAAGCGTGGAGGCATATGTAGGTTACCTGAATTGCGATGGGAATTGTAAACGAGCTTGCGAAACGCCGCCATTCCCGCAGGCTTTCTTTTAATCTGATCAAAATAAATGGATTTATATTATATGTGTACGAGCGGCTATGGTCAAAGTATTTTAGAACGTTAAAATTGACATTTCATCGTCTTTAAATGAAAAGATCAATGTCTTCTAGCCATAATGAATTAAGCGACAGATTTTAATATTTTCAAAGAAAACACTATAACATAAAAGCACCAACATCATCCGGCATCGCAGAAATCAAAGATAAACCGATGTTGTGTAGGGCACGTAATTCGAAGAATATATACATAAAACGTATGGTTTAGAAAAAGTGGAGTACAAATCAAACCCTGAACGTCGTTGGTAATACAATAATTTTAAGGCAGCGTTAAAAGTTGTATGCAATTAACATCTCTATATAATAAGAATCTCTCAACTCAAAAAATAAAACGAAGTCATGATGGGGCCGACAGTGGAATGATAACAGATAACGTTTTTAATATTTTCAAAAAAGTTGAGTACACGTCACATATCTGGTAACACTCCTTTCTTTGGCTTTATTTAATTTGAGTTGACAGCTCTGATATTACAGAGGTACTGTAATATCAGAGCGTATTACTCATGAGTTGGTGCGAATATGAGTAACATCCCCAACAAAAGACAATCTCGTATTGAATCAAATATTCTGTTTAGTCCCGTTTTTCATTTATACATAACGTTTATTAAATGAAATATTAGAATGTCAATTATATTTAATCAAATGTATTTAAATCGTATGCTATTTATTTAAGATAAAGCCGCATATCTAGACAAACATATATGTTAAATAATATTAGAACTACTCTCGTAAATTATTAATGTTACAATAATGATAAATGTACTTTTCTTATCTCCTCAGAGTCGTAATACATTGTATATTGACCAGGTAACGTTTAGACCCCATATGGACTGGCAATTCCTTCGACACGAGCAAATAAGTGAGAACCATTAATCGAGTGTCGACTCCACGGGCACTAACGCATCACGCGACGCGTCGATCGTCCTCTGACTCGATATTCTTTACAAAATCACCAGCCAAGAAAACATAAGATAAATTGTCACACAAAATAAATTATGAAATTAATAACTATACTACCTTTGTAATAGATCACACACAAAACGAAATATTTGTTTTACTTGTTATATACGATTTAAAGTTTTGTATTGCCCTTTTAGCTAGAAAGGGATAAAAGCATAAAACAAGTTATTTTATAGTCTTTTTAGTTTGTAAGTTTAAAAACATGATAATTGCATTTTTTTGTTAAAATTTCATTACAATATTTTGACAGTTTTCAAGTGAAGCTGTGTCATATTTTATAAAAACAAGCAAAGACCTAAAATATGCGTATTTTAAGCAATTAGTGTAATTTTAAAGTAATTTTATTATTCATGTATTTAATGTGCTATTAGAACATAAGGTGAAAAAGTTATATATGCTATGAACGTGTAGGCAAAATTTGTACTAAATTATGTTACTAAACTATGGTATATATATAAAATTATAACTTGACTTTATTTATAAGTTTACTTTCCCTTGGGGAGTAGACGGGTGTGCGGTATCGGAGCTAGCGTTTTACGGAAAAAATCAACTTTCCCTTATGCGGGCATATTGCCATCTCATAAATTCCTTGTAAGATTAAGCTAGTCTATTTTAGGATATGATTTATTATAGCACAATTTTTTAATACATACTTATTATGAACACACAAACCTGTGTGAATTTATAAAAATGCGATTTCAACGCAGTCACCTTAGTTGAAACTTTTTACCGACCGACACCATGAAGTAGAGGTATTTGACTAAAATGACTTAAAGTATGTGGAATAGCTTTATTTATTATTTATTTTAACAAAATATAAATTCTTGACTAAAATGGTATAATTATTTTCTAAAGATGTTGGAAAGTATTGTCGCAGGGTAATAACAAATAGCAAATGATAGGGCATAAGTTTCCTACTTTGTACAAACGGCAAATCCAATCCAGAGTAAAACTCTGAAACATAGATAAAATTGCTTTAAAATTGTGCACTAGACTTAATTTGGAGAAACAATGCTAGTTGGTTGTTACTGCAGCGTAGTATGTAGACAGCCGCGGAGTTACGTGCGATGCGAGCGCAGGCAACACTGGGTGGCCGCGATACGTGACTGCGCTTTCATCTCGAAACAGTTTCTACATTATTTTAGCATGGCTGCACTTAACTAATTGTAACTAAAAGAAGAAAATGTTTCAATGAATTTAAACAAACGAGGTAAATCACATTCTATAATGATGATGAATTGATGACAATGCCACTTAGACACAATTTTTGCATTGTATGTTACAAAGCAATCGAAGTTTAATTTTACTAACCAAGAACTTATTCAAGATAGGAGTTATCCAGTGAGATTATAAATATTTAAAATGTGAGATTATAAAGATTTAATAATTACATAATTCCAACTGACAACGTTTAGAAAAGATTTATTAGGCTAATGAATACCTATGTTACTTCCGCCGACGTTGATCGCGTATTTGTTCATCTTAATTAAAATTGGTTACGCCGAAAACTTTAGCAAATACCCACAAGGAGCTTATGCAAAGATGTATTCGAACGAAGTACGTGTCGAAGAACACGTTAAGGTTTTGCGGTTTGGAATTCAAGACCTTTACACTGAACACAATATTGTTTCTCGTAATTTTATTCTATCTTTATTAAGCATAATCATTTATGGGAATAAATAAAATTAGAGTGCCTCCTTGTAACATCAAAATAACCTTTTTTACATGATTATACTGTTTTGTAACCTATTAATATAACAAAACATATTTTAAAAAAAATTGTATGTTTGTATGTTTGTTATGAGTAATATCTGGAATGGCTCGTCCAATTTTGACGGGACGTTCTCTAATATATTATTACTTTAGAGAACTTAGGCTACTTCTTACAAAAACCGCGGTCGAAGTCACGCGCAACAAGTACAAAAAACAGAGGCAACAACCACTTATTTATGTTAACGTGATTTTATAGTTTCATTATGATCCTGAAAATATTAAAACCCCTATGAACTGCCACCGCACATAAAGGCGCAGATAATAGTAAACTTGGAATACTGATATGATTATTTAAAACAAGCAATAAATTATTTTTTTGCCTGCTGACATCATTTACATACAAATTGTATTATTAAACAATACTTTACCTTCTACGACCCCAATTCTATTCCACTTACGTTAGGATGTTTTCTCCTTTTGATCAGCTCACAACAAAAATTTAAACCTTTTTATATATATTACCTCAATTCTCCTATCCTGCTCCTGATCCAATAATTTTTTTCATCATCATCATCATCATCATCATCAGCCTGTTTAGTCCACTGTGAATAGGCTCTCCTAATACACCCTATCCATTAGGGTATTAGGGAGATAATTTTTTTTATGATAGGTAAAGCGTGTTATGTGATAACATTTTTTTCAATTATTAACTGATAAGTAATTTCATTGATATTTGAAAAACAAAAAATTTACCAGCCTTTAAAATTACAACCTCCGGAATTTAATTTTAAACTCGTGCTAATTTTTAAAAGAGAGACTAAAACAACGTTCTATATATAATTTTGCATCTGAATAATTGATACATAAATAAACATGGATTTATCAATATATTAAGAATAACCAATTAATATTTAGTAATTATATTTAAAACATTACACTATAACTATAAAACGAGGTCTCCCACATGGACCTTCGTGCTATCAGTCACTATAAGGTTTATAAAAGGCTTAATACCTATATAGCACATCCTCTGATGGTCACGTTCGCAAGGTTTATTTCACAGAATCTGTTTGTTCCAAAAAAGTACCTAAAATAAAAGCGATTTAAAATGCGGGCAACAAAAATCGTTCGGCATTATTGTGGAAAAGCTCGTTGCTATCCGCTAATATAGCGAATGGTGACTTAACCTCGAAACATAGATCAAAATAATGCCTAAAATAAATGTCTGTCTACTAAGAATAATTGAATGTAACCTATATTCGTTCTTATGATTTTAGAGGTCGGTTAAACAATTTTTTTAAGGTTTTACTAAATTTTTTTGATATTGATGTTTGTTGTATGCAAAAAAAATAAGTATCTTAGCAAATACATTTAATAATGTGTAGACTCACATCATCGTCAATTAGTTAGTGATTATATAGTCTCCAAAACGATGAGTAGGCAGTTCATTAATATCATACATAATTATGTTCAGCGTGAGTCTGCTTTGTGTGATGTCCCACTTGAGGCCAAAGTTGCTCACATCGACAATGGGGATATTATTAATGAAGCGTAGGTATCACGATGAATTTACTTTCACTTTCTTGCCGTCTTTGCGCATAAACCTTTAGCATGAAATTAAACTCTACTCTCTTTTAGATTTGCGTACTCAATTAAAGTACGAGGTTGATTATCATGACTGAGTAAAATCTTAATTGTTGAAATTATAAGTTAACTCAAACGCAAAAAAAAACTCTTAATTCTATCCTGAAACTCTAAAGAGAAATTAATCTTCGAAACAATATGGATTTATAATTAAATGGTACGACAACCGAATGTAGCGAATCGCGCACTAATATTAATTAGCATCGACGGACGAGCTACAGAATCTAATTTCCTAAAGATTATTTGAAATTAGTCGCCCCCACGCGACTCCTCTCCCCAAACACTCTTTTACATTTTAATTAATAATATTTTACCAATATCTAAAGTTATTAGAACTTGACTCTGATAAAAATATAACGAATAATGGGATAGACTGGTAAATTTACGACAGCTTATAATTATTACGGGGAAAACCGTCATCATAAGTTTTAGCTTATTGTCTTGGGTATCATACCTAGTAGGGTAAAGGGAGATATATTGGTGATATAAGTAATTTGGTGATAGTTTTTAAAACACTTTTGTATGACCGCGTTAGCGAATTCTAAGTGTAAACGGTATAAAACCTTTCACTCGCTCCGGTAATTTGTCTCAGCGTTTGGCGAACAAAGCAATTCCTAACGCGGTCATACAAAAGTGTTTTAAAACTATCACCAAATACTTATATCACCAATATATCTCCCTACCCTATATACTCTTTTTTTATAATGAAATCATATCAAAAATATTAACTAAAATATTTTCTATCATAACGTATTTACTTTCTTTAATTAATTGCTGTTGTGCATTCTATATCTTGTATGTAAAGTATCTGTAATATTATATATAAGGCAATAAACAAAACAAAAACTTTTATAAATGCCTGAAGTGAAAAAAGATGTAAAAGCTTTGATTATGAAAATAATTACATAGGGAAACACGGGGTGGTTGTCAAGGGGTGTAAAGTGCTTTAATAAACAAATTACACGAACAGGTTGTAGCTAGTTGTGGTATCTGATACTTTGCCTGCATAAAGTGGTTTACATAAAAGATTTTATGCTCTAATTATAATTTTAGTAAATAGTAAATATAGGAGTCCGTTTACGCAAAACATTTATCGTTAAGATTCTAATATCACACAATTGAAACATATTTGATGGCGGACTAATATTAACTTTGCTGAAAAACTGTACGTTGAATGACGAAACATTATTGTATCGCTCTGTGAAAGGGCAGTTACATTACAAAAAAAGTTTCCGCGAAGCTTTGGTTAGAATGCCCTCTTTTCAACTGTTCATAGAAGAATAAACTGAAACCACACTATGAAAAGGTATTGTGATAACGAAAATAGTTCATCTTAGTGTTCAATTTCCCGATACATAACCCTCGATCTAAATGTAATTTCATTCTTTAAACGAAGAGCCGCATGGATTAATCGTTGGATCCGGCTAAACATTTTGCATGTACATTTTCACATTTTCTGAATTATTTATTTTAGGGTTTTGCGTATTAAAAAAAGCAACAACGATCAAATCGAATCAACAAACAGACTTGTAATGTTAAAACCACAAGTCCGTTCGTTCCTTTGATAAATAAAATGTTAACGTCCCTTTCACACTAAATTATAACAAAACTACACTTTTTTAATAACAAAATAATAATAATATTTAAAATATTATTGTTTAGCTATTAAAAAAAGTTAAAAGTTGAAAATAAAATATTGTGTAAAAAAAATCAAATAATTGTTTTCTCACTCTTACCTTGCTATTTCTCTTATCGTTCCTTTGGCTTATTTTTTCATTTTCATTCAATTCAGTGAGTAGATATCGTCGTACAGTAGGTCTATAAATTTAATTTCAAAGACTTCAAAACCATACGTTTATTGAAATTTAAGTAAAGTATGCTTACATATGTTGACAAAAAATTGGAAATCTGTATAGTAAAAGAAATAGGCGTCTTATTGTGTGCTATCTATTAGAAGAAGTAATATTGTAAACATGAAGAAATACATTTTAATGAGGGCTGGTCGGAGGTTTCGTGGCGGGTGGGGGAGGTTAGGGGTAGGGGGCAGTGGTGGTGGTGACGCGAAGGATTTACGAGGTGATAACGATATCATTGTATCCCGTCGCCTCGAACCTCAGCTCTTTGCGAACGAAATGTTCTCCGGCCCGTAATCCGCGAAGAGCCTTTCGCATCTTAATAGGCACTAGACGTCTCTGCGAAATTTATGCCGAAGCCCACAAAGCCAATAAATCAACCGCGAATGCAAAATCACCCAGAAAATTAATTGCTGCTCCAGAACATTGTGGCAAGTTATTTACCATCTTTGTAAGACCATACTTTTTTAAGCCGCTCTCCATTGCATCGTTTGACAAAATTATTAAAAACAATTTTAAAACATCGCTGAATGATATTTGCCATGAAGATGTCATGTATATTTCGGTAGCATAAAAATGCTCTTTTACTACTATGAAAGAGTAATATAAAATTCTACTGGGTATTAGGTTCTATTTCAACTTTACCACTTTAGGAGTACGTGTACCTAGTTATGGGCCTACAAAAGTTATGTGGCCCAAAGCTTAATCAATAGAATCTACTTAGATTCCAGATCAGTTGACTCTGCTAAATCGTTACTGCTAGTTGGAACTAACCATCTTAATGGTTATGACACGACCCAGTTTTTGGAAGTTTGTTATATTACTCTTAAAAGTTGGTTCTATTTTCGTCTTTTACGAACTTTTATTAAGGTTTATAGTTTTTAGAAGTTTTTTACATTTACAGCAAAACTTTAATAAAATATACAAATTCTATATTATTTACTAGGATAATTTATTACACCTATGTTAATGTAAATTGTGTTTCCTATTCCTCGTACCGCTCGGGTTATGCAGATTTTATTGCTGATGGGAATCATATAATTGAGCGAGAGCTATGAAAGTTTATTCTAAGACAACGTAAAAGTTTACGGCGAAGTTTTTTGTGGTACATATTTCACATTAGATTGTTCAATTAAAATTTCTTTATTTAAACTTAATTTAAAAAAAAAGTCATTTTTCTCCAGCATAAATATAAAACAGAAAACATATAAAACACAAAACATACATTTCAATATGTTGACATTTAGAATGCATTCAATAAATCTATTCTTACATATATGGCTGATAAGTACAAATAATGGTTAGCTAGGACCGCCGGACCCAGGTTTGAATTTGAAGTCAAAGTCAAAGTCAAAGTCAAATATCTTTATTCAATATGGAAGCATTACACTTTCTTATTGATTGTCAAATAATCTACCACCGGTTCGGAAATGGAAGCCTCTGACCTGAGAAGAACCGGCGTAAGAAACTCAGCGGGACTTTTTCTTTTTCCTTTTTCTTCAATAAATTTTACAAAACTTTTACATAAAACCATACATTTTACTACTTTGAAATAGCCTGGAGCGAACAGTTCATTACCAGGGTGTGTTATCTATCAAGTAGTCATTACAACAATAATATCCTTTAACACACAAACGTTCCTTTACAACTTTTTTAAATTTATTTACAGATAAAAGCTGAACGTTTTCTGGTATTTTATTGTAGAAGAGTATACATTGTCCCATGAAGGATTTCATCGTTCTTCGGAGCCTAGTTTTTGGAAGAACATAATTATGCTTATTCCTAGTATTTATATTATGTGTGTCACAATGTTTTACAAAATCATTTTTATTTTTATGAACATACATAATATTTTCAAATATGTATTGAGAAAAAACAGTCATTACATTAATTTCTGTAAACATTTTTCTCAGCGATTCTTTGGGCCCCAGGTTATAGACTGCTGGAATGGCTTTTTTTGAATTATAAAAATAGTATTAATATCAGCCGCGTTTCCCACAGTAGAATGCCATTAGACATTATACTGTGAAAAATAACTAAATATACTAAACGGGCTGTCTCAAAATCGGTTAGTTGTCTAATTTTTTTGACTGCATAAGCCGCTGAGCTAAGTTTACTCGCCAGTCTATGAATATGAGGGCCCCATTGCAGTTTAGAATCTATTGTGATGCGAGAAATACAGTGCAAATGTACGTGGTCTAGCGCTTCTCCATTTCGACCACATCACACCCAGCTTGAGGAACATTAGGAGTTGTAAACCTTATACATTTAATTTTATTTTGTTTAACAATAAATTATTTCACTAAACCAGTATTTTACTTTTGAGAGGGTATTATTTACATCGTCATTTTGCAAATTGCGTCGTTTTATTCTAAATATTAAAATTATATACATATACAGGGTGTCCAGAAGTCACGCACTTCCTTGTAGGGATCGGAAAGGACATTATTCTGAGACGAAAAGTCCTTAGCCATTTTTCAATCAGACGCATAGATAATTAATTATTAATTAATGAAAGTGACCAATCAGGACGCAGCTTACAGAAGAATAAAAAGTTGAAGCTCTGGGTGGGTGTGACTGAATTTTTATTTTCATTTGGAAAATTGAAACAATTTTAAATAAAAAATTTAGTAGCGAAGGTCAGTTAGAGGCTCTGGGCGGATGTGAATAAATTTTTATTTTTATTTGGGAAATTAGGGACTTTTGATTTGGTTAAAAATGAGTAGTGAGTATCAGTTAGAGGCTCTGGGCGGCCGTGGCTGAATTTGGATTTTTATTTAAAATAATTAGACAAATTTTTGATTAAAAAATAAGTAGCAAGGGTCAAGCAGAGTCACTTAGCGGCCATGGCTGAATTTTGATTTTTATTTATAATAATAAGACAAATTTTTATTAAAAAATAATGTAGCAAGGGTCAGTTTAAGGCAACAAATGGAATATGTCCACATTCAATCGAGTAAATGCTCAAAGTGTTGTCCGTTTTCTTGAAGACAGAGCTGGCATCGCTTGAGAAGATTTTCCGGACAGTTTCAAGACAGTTTTCCGGAGTGACTGTTGTCTGAGCCGATGAATTCATGCGACGGTCTCCATTGGTTCATGGGGCTCATCAAGTAGACCATTTCTTCAAGTCAAAGGTGATCTCAGGAGCACCTTCGTGTCCAATTTCTTCAACAAACTGAAGGTAAACTGTGCACGGAAATCTCGATTCCACATAGGCTGATGTCCATCATGGCAACCATGTTCTGCTCATCCCTTTCACCAAGTGTTTGGCCGTCACCAGACCATCAGTTTTGAGCCTTAAAGGAGAATTCACGTTGGTGGAACAGGTTAGATCTTACATGAAGTTTAATTGAGTAAATATAAATGTTCAAGAGGAAACGAAGGCGTTCAGGTCAAAGTTTAGCCTGTGCTTATAACTAGACTATTGATTCCATTAAAGCCAAAACTATCGTAACAGCTCCAAGTTTCAGACCTGTAAATTCATTATTCTTAGAAGTATTCATTGGCGTTATCATTCAAGTTTACTAGTATTAAACTTAACTTACATATGTTAATTAATTAAAATTATTAGTGTTATTCATTTCACCCAACCATTAATCCATTGATTTCGTTACTCCACTCATGTGATTTTTGATCCTAGCCTTGCAATGTTGATACCGGAGTAAAATTTTGAAAGTAAACTAAATTTTTGACGTGATAGGATCCCTCGTTTAGGAGACCGATAGATGGAAGAATCCACTCGCGGTGCATTTCTCTGCACATGCAGTTTGTGGAAAAGCACTCGTGTTCCGTTAAAGGCACTGTAGCAGCGTATTTACTGGGTAAACGTGACTTACATCCTATGTCTCACGGTAGACAGGCGTTGGTGATACCAGTATTGCCAATGTTTATGGGCGTCGGTGACCACTATCCATCAGGTGGCCCCGATTGCTCGTCTGCCTGCGTATGAGATAAAAAAAACCGTTGCGGAAAAAAAAGGTCCTTGAGTGGCAGCCTTGTACTGGCTATCGCAGTATAGAAGGAACCCCCACGATGTGGAGTGCCGACCTGGGCAAATGTGATGTCAATGGATGCAGGTGGCACAGGATCGTACCTCTATGAGCCTTATAGGGGTAGCTCATTCCTATTGGTTATCCTTATCGTTGGTTATCCGCCACATTAGACTTTGAGAGTACATCTATCTACGCACGTTCACCTTAATTTTATTATGCCCACTCAAATGATATGCAGATATGAGGATTTCTATTACAGATTGGTCGCAGTTATCGGAATCAACAGGGAGGAAATTACTAAGTAATTATGTGACAATTAGACAATAAAGAGATATATACATTATTAATTAGGATTAAATGTTAAATAAACTGTAGAACTAACCATTTTCAACATTGGCCGTGTAATTAATAAATACATTAATAATAAAATTAATTACTTACCTATACTCGATGGGGTTTTTAGTGTTTGCCTTTTAATATACTTTACCGCTGAACGTATTACCTAAAGTGTGCACCCAATTTTGGCGTAATGGTATACGTCCATTGATCATATAATGTCATTCGCTCTCGTCCTGGAAGGGCGATCGGACCAATTTAATTGGCGAGTGGTAGGCGCGGAGCACGCGATGCGAGACTTCGATAGGCGCTCCTGAGGAATATCGCTTCGCCTCGAACGGACTGTCTGGAGCCGGAGGTGTAACTGCACTTTCTAACACTAATACTAATGCGTACATTTATAATAATCAACATTTTATAGTTAAAATATAGTCAAATTAGTATTTTGGCCGAGCCCTGTCTTTCGAGGATCTTTTTTACGTCCATAAAAAATTATTGTACCTACTTTATACATTTTTCTTATTTAATGATGACTACATTTGTAATCTTAAGAGACAGAACCGCAATTAAAAATATCTTATCTAAACAGGATTGCTATTTTTTTACATAATCTGCTGTTTGTTAGGTATTGCCGCCATGTCAAACGCATCAAACATACCCATTAAATATACTATAAATAAAGTAACGCAAGAGTAAAAATGCGTGCCTGTAGAATTATTTTGTTGCGAGATACAAACGAACGATGTTACTACGCAAAATATATTTTTAAACTAAAAAGTAAGTACGAATAAATAGACAAAGTGGAGAAAACTTAATATTTTTTTGAATATTAGTGTTATTAAATATTAAACCGATGACTCATATAGAATACTAATGAAACTGCCGTAAAAGCGTAAGAGTTTAAGCTTAATTATACTAAAAGAATAAATTTGCGGAAAAATTGCTTTTTTATTTCAATTTTAAAATATGTATGTTGCTTAGTTTCTTTTTATTTTTTGATGGCTAAAAGATTAAAGATACAAAATATTTTATTGCTGCTTCAGAAATAAAGTTACAGCACACGTATGCTTGAAATTCGATCACCGGACCGGTAAATCAATTTCACAGATTATCCCCGGATTTCCTGAGAATCTGCGATTTGCTCGGCAAAATGTAGTTGCGTTTTATGACAGACCTGAACCGCTTTGATTATAGCATTTAACCTTAAACTTAAAACCGAATGCTTTAAATTTTTTTTAACCTAAGTTTTTTATGTATGTTTGAATTATTTATCGTTTAAACACACAATAATATATATCGAATATAATTGCTACCGTTGTTTTATGGGTTGGTTAGAACAATACGGCCCAATCAGCCAATTCTCTAAAAAATTAGATGATTCATGCGTTGGATGGGCTGGTAAAAAGTCGATCCCGGTTGTCAAAACCATCTTTGGCAGTCGTTAGAGGAAGTCAGTGCCTTCAATTTTATTTAATATTCAAGAATTGATCATTAGAATTAGTAAAATTTTACCCTTGGGGTTGTGATTTCAGATTCAGTTCAGATGCCAGTCGCTCTGCGTAAAAACTGTTACTCATGTTAGTCTTTCGAATCAATTAGAAGCCGACCCCATGAAAACTCGGGAAAGTGGCTAGGTGAGAGAAGATAGCATTTTTTTGTTTTATGTTTTCAACTTTTTATTTATATCGTCGACGATAACTTGAATCTAGAGCTGGCGCCACTACTCAATAATAGCAGATTAGATAACAATGCTTGTTACTGACCTATGCTATAACAATATCCAGTTACGATCTAACAGAGAATATCCCTGGAAGAAGCGTCCAGCGCTTTATTTTCCATCTATATGGAGTATAAACCGTATATTATATGCCATAAGGTTTTATTTAGCTACAGCAAAATAAAGTAAGACGATGAAGTGACGTGTAATTATGCAACTTTTTGGCACTGAGGAACACGTGTAATATGGGAAGGAAAAGAACTAAAATTCTTCAAAAACTTTATAAACTTTTACTTTTCATTATTAAAATATTTACACCTTCGGGTAATTCGTAAAGAAATTACGTGGTCCGATGATTCCACCCCAAACATTAATCTTCCATTTTTTGAAGTTACGGTCCACCGTCATGTGCGGATTTTCTTCTGCATACCAATGGCTATTATGCTGATTGAAACACCCTCCCGAGTAAAGAGTTATTCATCAGTCCACAATATTCCCCGTAAAAATTTGGATCCGCATCGTTAGAGTCAGAATAAACTGACAGAAGTCCATTCGCAAGCGATAATCTGTGTCTTCTAACTTTGCACTTTTCTTTTGTGGTAGGTGCATCTTCTCAGTGCGAATAATACGATTGACTGTGGAGCGTGGAATGTGAATCTCACGTTCAACCCGTCTCGTACTCTTACTGGGATCTGCACGGATAGCAGCGAGAACGCGCTCTTCAATGCGAACGTTCCGAACGTCACGAGGTCGACCGACTCGCTCGACGTTGCTGGGCATCAAATTGCCGGATTCGCGACAACGATGAATCGCGCGGAGGATGACGTTTTATCCGGATAGCTGTCACGATTCGGAAATCTCTCTCGATAAACGCGTGCAGCCAATACAGCATTGCGATTACACTCGCCATAGAGAATAAGCATCTCGGTATAATCAGTAGAAGTATAATCCATTATAAAGTTGTTCGTTGACAGAAAATTCAGAAACGACTGACAACGAAAAACAGTAAGCCAAGAGAAGGAAGAAAACAAATGAAATCGCAAAACAAAGAGTAACCATGATAAATCAACTGACGGAACTCTCTCGGTTCGTCTGAGTCCATCGGTATTTAGTTTCATCAATAAAACAAAATAAAAATTCAGTAACAGCCGCCCAGTGCTCTTCACTGGTGCCTCTAACTGACCTTCGCTACTAAATTTTTTATTAAAAATTGCCTCAATTTTCCAAATAAAAATAAAAATTCAGTCACACCCGCCCAGAGCCTCAACTGTTTATTCTTCTGTAGCGCGCTCCTGATTGGTCACTTTCATCAATTAATAATTAATTATCTATGCGTCTGATTAAAAAATGGTTAAGGACTTTTCGTCTCAGAATAATTTTCTTTTCCGATCCCTACAAGGAAGTGCGTGACTTCTGGGACACCCTGTATATATTACCTTTTGTAGAAGAAGGCTTAAAGGATTAAGGCAAGTGCGCTAACAATAGACACTTATGGAATGCAAGATAGCGCAAGTAATCATCATATTTTTTATTGAAGTAGCTTTTTCGATATTTATCACGTCTAATTAGCTTCTATACAAATCCTTATAAGGACATAAATTTAATGTCAATTAAGCTTAAAATACTAAGGTTAGACATCGCATGACACTGGCCTGGTTAAATTATTAATAAAAGAACGAAAGAAACTGTTGCTGCACGGCGGATCTTCTGATCATCATCACCATCAGCCTTTGATAGTCCACTGCAGGACATAGGCCTCCTCTAATACATCCCTATTCATAAGGGGGTTTTGACCCGCACCGAACCCACGACCTCCAGTTTTCAAGCACACGCCTGTACCACTAGGCTTTTTTTAATTAAGGCTAAATACTCAAATGCTTCAAAAGTGAAATCCGCA
Organism: Lamproptera curius; assembly: GCA_029286875.1. Taxonomy (NCBI): domain Eukaryota; kingdom Metazoa; phylum Arthropoda; class Insecta; order Lepidoptera; family Papilionidae; genus Lamproptera; species Lamproptera curius. The sequence goes on along the minus strand of JAGSMT010000100.1, from coordinate 1,511,453 downwards.
AGGCGTTTGCATATGTCAAAGCTTTGCCTTGTTGTCTTTTCTATAGCTCTTACCTATTTGCGACAGTTGTAGACCCCGCGGTGGTACATCCAAGTCAGACCCCACTGTAAACATTAGTACTCCTTAGAATGTATTGGGGGCGTTTCTTATCATTGCTAACAAAAGGTGACGCTAAGCTTCAATGTAAAGTGTAATTCAATTAAGCTTTTTATTTAAATATTTTTCAACCGTTTAAACTCCATGTTAACCATTGATTTCGTTTCACGCCCTGCCTTATTGATAGTTACCTCCTTAGCCTTGTAATGTTTGATTAGCGCGGAGAGTAAACATTTTTTGAAAGTGAAACTTAAATTATTTGACCGGTGGTAGGTCCCCTGTTTACAGGAGACCGTCTGGATGGGTACCACCGCGGTGCCTATTTCTACTGCAAAGCAGTAGTGTGAAAACACTACTGTGTTCCGGTTTAAAGGGCACCGTAGCCAGCGTATTTACTGGGTAAACGAGACTTAACATCCTATGTCTCACGGTAGGCAGCGCGTTGGTGATACCAGTATTGCCAATGTTTATGGGCGTCGGTGACCACTTTCCATCAGGTGGCCCCGATTGCTCGTCTGCCTGCGTATGCGATAAAAAAAAGATATATACATTATTAACTAGGATTAAATTAGATTAAATAAACTGTAGAACTAACCATTTTCAACATTGGCCAATGCAATTTCGTGTAATTAATAAATACATTAATAATAAAATTAATTACTTACCTATACTCGATGGGGTTTTTAGTGTTTGCCTTTTAATATACTTTACCGTTGAACGTATTACCTAAAGTGTGCACCCAATTTTGGCGTAATGGTATACGTCCATTGATCATATAATGTACATGTCGCTCTCGTCCTGGAAGGGCGCATCGGACTCAATTTAATTAGGCGAGTGGTATGGCCGCGGAGCACGCGATGCGAGCACTTCGATAGGCGCTCCTGAGGGAATATCGCTTCGCCTCGAACGGGACTGTCTGGAGCCGGGAGGTGTAACTGACACTTTCTAACACTAATACTAATGCGTACATTTATAATAATCAACATTTAATAGTTAAAATATAGTCAAATTAGTATTTTGGCCGAGCCCTGTCTTTCGAGGATCTTTTTTACGTCCATAAAAAATTATTGTACCTACTTTATACATTTTCCTTATTTAATGATGTCTACATTTGTAATCTTAAGAGACAGAGCCGCAATTAAAAATATCTTATCTAAACAGGATTGCTATTTTTTTTACATAATCTGCTGTTTGTTAGGTATTGCCGCCATGTCAAACGCATCAAACATGCCCATTAAATATACCATAAATAAAGTAACGCAAGAGTAAAAGTGCGTGCCTATAGAATTATTTTGTTGCGAGATACAAACGAACGATGTTACCAGGCAAAATATATTTTTAAACTAAAAAGTAAGTACGAATAAATAGACAAAGTGGAGAAAACTTAATATTTCATTGAATATTAGTGTTATTAAATATTAAACCGATGACTCATATAGAATACTAATGAAACTGCCGTAAAAGCGTAAGAGTTTAAGCTTAATTATACTAAAAGAATAAATTTGCGGAAAAATTGCTTTTTATTAAAATTTTAAAATATGTATGTTGCTTAGTTTCTTTTTATTTTTTGATGGCTAAAAGATTAAAGATACAAAATATTTTATTGCTGCTTCAGAAATAAAGTTACAGCACACGTATGCTTAAAATTCGATCACCGGACCGGTAAATCAATTTCACAGATTATCCCCGGATTTCCTGAGAATCTGCGATTTGCTCGGCGAAATGTAGTTGCGTTTTATGACAGACCTGAACCGCTTTAATTATAGCATTTATAACTTAAAACCGAATACCCTTAATTTTTTTAAATGTTAGCCATTTTTATTTATGTTTGAATTATTTAATCGTTTAAACACACAATAATATATATCGAATATAATTGCTACCGTTGTTTTATGGGTTGGTTAGAACAATACGGCCCAATCAGCCAATTCTCTAAAAAATTAGATGATTCATGCGTTGGATGGGCTGGTAAAAAGTCGATCCCGGTTGTCAAAACCATCTTTGGCAGTCGTTAGAGGAAGTCAGTGCCTTCAATTTTATTTAATATTCAAGAATTGATCATTAGAATTAGTAAAATTTTACCCTTGGGGTTGTGATTTCAGATTCAGTTCAGATGCCAGTCGCTCTGCGTAAAAACCGTTACTCATGTTAGTCTTTCGAAACAATTAGAAGCCGACCCCATGAAAACTCGGGAAAGTGGCTAGGTGAGAGAAGATAGCATTTTTTTGTTTTATGTTTTCAACTTTTTTTATTTATATCGTCGACGATAACTTGAATCTAGAGTTGGGCTGCCACTACTCAATAACTAGCAGATTAGATAACAAGCTTGTTACTGACCTATGCTATAACAATATCCAGTTACGATCTAACAGAGAATATCCCTGGAAGAAGCGTCCAGCGCTTTATTTTCCATCTATATGGAGTATAAACCGTATATTATATGCCATAAGGTTTTATTTAGCTACAGCAAAAATAAAGTAAGACAATCAAGTGACGTGTAATTATGCAACTTTTTTGGCACTGAGGAACACGTGTAATATGGGGAAGCGAAAAGAACTAAAATTCTTCAAAAACTTTATAAACTTTACTTTCATTATTAAAATATTTACACCTTTAATTTACTTTATTTCATTTTTGCCTTTTCCTTGCATTTCTTATCCGTCTTTTTGCACTGATTTCGCAACTATTGCTTAATCTTAATTCAGTTAAGAATATACTTTGTCACTCGTTGCAAATAACATAGAATCAATAATAACTGTATACATTTCACGTCAAGTAGTTTACACAGATTCCAGATGACATTGGGCAAACAATTTACTACGTAGTTCACCGTTTTATTATTGTGCTTTACGCATTGTTAAGCATATTTTTAGAGCTTTCCTTGTAGGGTACAGACGTTTAACCGTTGTAACATCCAACATACTTATAATCTCCGCGTATAGCGATGTTAACGACAGTTATTAAATGATCGCTGGCAACGAGCCCTTCGGCTCGGATCGTATCTGCGCCCTCGCATCGGTAGGTCCCGTACTGCGCTGCCGCCACTCGTAGCAAATGTCCGTAGCAGGGTCGAAAGCCCGCCGCGGGGTCAACGGCCTCCGCACGCGATCTTTTTCACGTGATACGATTTACGTGGCCGATGTAGGTCACCGGAGCGGTGGCGCCCTCGCTCGCTGCACCCACCCGCCGCCGCCGCCTTACCACCACCACCGCCCAACTGGCTCACTCCTTCCCTCTAATCTTCTAAATAACCCGAACCAACCAACTAACTGCCATTGAAACTTTGTACGAGCATCGCCGACGGCTCCTATCTGATTTGCGGCCGGCCAGCTGTGACGCAGGCTCCCATCCGGACGACGATAATTACACTAGCTTACACGATTGGGCCCACCGATTTAATTTTCTTGCCCCTTTCTCTCTCGCCGCTACACATCATAGTCCTAATAGGTTTTGTTTTGATAATATTCTTCATTTGGTGAATCTCAATGACTATGACTTTAACTCTTAAGGTTAGAAAAAATTGTATTAAAAACTACACAGAGACGTAATGATAATCAAATTCCGGATGAAACCCCGTATCGATCCCCCATCATACGGATGACAGGAAACTAGGTAGAGACGTGTCACGCGCAAACTGTGCAATCAAACCGTAAAACTATCGATCCGAACTGCGCTCGTGGGCCCCTACGGGCGAAGGCTTCGCCTACTTCATTTCCTTTCTATAAACTTAGCCATAAAAAGTAAGAATTACTAGTGAATAGAAAATGCAGCGCATAAATGTAAAAGTCGGCAATTGCCATTGTATTGGCTCGTTCGGGCCGCTGGCGTGCGGTGCCAGTAAATGGGTCAGGACGAACGGCAATTTACCAAAGTTCATGTCAAATGTTACTTCAGTGGCGCAGTATAGCGGCGTCGTTAGCCATTACTGCTGCGAGGGCGAAGGAGCAAATTGAGGTAATAATATCAGCAGGAGTTCCATGCGGCGATATCGGATGTTATTAGGAGGCGCGCCCCTCGGCCGGCGTTCCTTCTGTTCCATGTAACGTCTGCGAAAGTTATTGCGATCCCACCTCCGCGCCATTGCACATTACGTGAACTGAAGCGATACAGGCGCAGGATTTGTCGCATTTATTTGCAAACTAACGAGCGTCGTGGTTTCCACTCGGAATAATTTCATGTGTATTAATGGCGAGAGCGTTTTGATGTCGGATTCGTAACGGGCGTGATGTTTGTTTTGTTTTCCATTAAACAGTTTAAATGTTAATGAATTGGGCTGACGGTTATTATTTTCAGCACAAGGTGAATCGATTATATTTATTCAATTTACTTGTGTTATGCTGAACGAGAACAATAACGAAATTTAATGCTTATATATATATGCACATTTATAGGTATTTTAAGATAATTACAAAAATGGCTCAAGATTTACGTGAAATGTATTAGGTTATTTTTAAGGTTTTTTAATATTAATCGATAAACTCAACAGTCAGCCGTAGAAACCACTGTTCGGTGGGTGGTACTGGTATCGAAGTCCCGTAGGGCCGAATGGTGGCGTCAACCAACTTTCCCCTTTGTGAGCAGCGACGAATCAAAAGATTCAGGTCACGTTTGCTTTTAATTTGTGGCCAACTGGCTTAGCTCCATTTTATTCATGTGCAACCTTAATATTGTATTTTAAAAGTAGTATATCGGTCTAAATTAATTTAACGCACACTAGCACGCAACACGTTATCGATAAAACACACACAAACTGATTATTATATATTCTAATACAAATTTATTTTTATAACCAAAAATCTAAGAAGTGCCTTACCTTATGAGTATTTGATAGCAAGATATCAAATGAATATAGATTTAGGCATGTTTATTAAACGTAAATATTACCGAGATCACAAATGTCTTATCAATATTTGCTATACGTATTTACATCTGTATATCTTATAGACTCAGTTTAATTGCATAATTCCATTCAAATAATAGATATTTATGAATCCCAGCATGCGTTTGAAGATCACGATGTAATATGCAAAAGTAATAATTATAATAATAATCTTTATTTTGTAAGTTGTGATTACATAGTTATGCAGAACCTCTGAAGCCTGCGCTAGAATAAACTGTGTAACAGGCTTCAGCGACTTATTTTACGATTTATTTTAAAAGTTTATCTACCGTAGAATAATAAAGTGCACAATTCTTCTTGTATTTAATATTATACAGACGTTCTGGAACGACTATTTATATTTCTTTTTATTTTCTCCATTTACGTGAAAAGCTGTCACGTCGCATGGTGTAGACGTTGCCGATGTTATGAGACAATATCTGCGACACGCTGTCAACGAGGACTGTCTCCGTTTTCTCGTCGTTTATCGAACAAATCGCCATTTTTATACGTTCGGTTGGTATTTATAGAACACCCCACTCTTTTATTCCAGCCCTATCTCGTCCATCATCTGTTTGGCTCTAGAGCGCAGAATAAAAGCTATAACGAGCATTTTATGGGGAGACTTGAATCTGAACCAATCGATTGTTAATGGTGTCATGGGCACACGGAGTACTATGATCCCTGGCACAGTTGCACCACACCACTACACCAGTAACTAAAATCGATAACACGTCCCTTTGTACTTCCCCTATCATGGTATATTTTTGATCAATCTGGTATAATTTGTGAATACTGCTGCACCGTAGTTTTAAAAATTATTCAATGTCCATAAACGGTCCTCATTTGTGTTTACTATAAAAAGATTTAATGGTTTTACGATCGTAACCACTGAATAGTTTTATATTTTTACAGACGACATCCTTTGGTGGGTAAATGATATTCAAAAGCCCAAAAAATAATTTATAAAAAAATTACCCGTGGGCCAAAAACATACATTGATAGCATCGCGATAATTTACAAAAGCACTTCCCTAAGATCGAACAGATGTCTTCTCTCTCGTACTACTCATAAATGGTTGTTACGAGCAATTTATGTTTTGTGGTATTTGCGTACGTAAAGTATGCCGCGTTTTCTTTGAGCTCATTGATGTTGATCGCGTAAGTACCTATGCATTGGTATTGCGAGGCGTAAAATATTTTAATCACCGCTAAGACAATACATTCGTCTTAGTACTGGCGTAAGTTTTACATGTCCTACCAAGTGAATCTATCTTTTGTTTTAAGCATGAAATGTCTCAAATTGGAACGCTGAGAGGCGGAAGCGAGGTAATTGACAGCGGACGGTGTTTGACGCACTGTATTTTGTTAATGATGCGTTTAAGGAATGCAATTAATGTCTCACGCTGGGCATCGCATGTAGGCTGCACCCGAAGTGCGGCGCGCGCGCTTATGATTGCCCCCTATCGATAATATCACGCTGACACCTTTTTAATTACACAATAAGAAATATAATAATCCTCAGTCGTCAACCGAAATAAGAAACTTTAAAAAATTAAAAAAATTGTGTGCAAAAACTTTTGCACAATTATACAAATTCAAATTTTATTATAATAAAAGCGACGGGTGCTCGAAAATGATATTGAAGAAGCGTCATTCGGGGAGAGATAACGTAATGATTACATTAGGGCTGTGCAACATTAGTCATAGCAAAATCTGTTCAATAAACGGGGGTCGGTTCTTAACCTTTCTTCTGATTTTACACTTAACTTGACTTGACTTGTAGCTAGTTTATAATGTAATACAAAATTTAAAAAGTGGCCATAAGGCGACTGTATTATCTAATTTTCTTTTTAATAAACGCTTCAAAAATGGTTCCGCTTACGAAATACTTATAAAAAAATTAAGAGGTTTTAAAACTCTATATTTAAACTTTAATAACATTTCTGTATTTTCAACAGTAATAAGATGTATGCATATAAAGAAAGAGATGCGTATAAAGGAAGAGATTTATAAGGGCTTGCAATTAAATTTTGCCCACGTGAATTGCTAGAAAAGTGCTATGCTGGAATAAAGTGAAAGAGGCCGAACTTGATGGAGCAATGGGTTTAAAATAAAATTATGTCAGTATTCAGTGAGGGTAGGGTCAAGTATCGATAAGATCTGTGTGCAGTGGGCCGTCACTAGGCGGGCGGGCAGGGCGGCGCTGGGCGGGCGGGCGGCAGTGCGCGGCTCGCGGCCGACAGAAGCGCCGGGCCGCGCTGCTCCGCCGCACAACCGTTGCGCCACACTCGCCCGCCGCAAGCCCTTCCGACCATCGCGACACCCAATTCACTACCCGTCCGCCACTACTCGCACTCGTACCCTAGCCAGTCTTGCGATCTAGCCATACCGGAGCCGGTGGTCCCCCATTCACAATTAAATTGTAAATATTTAGTGAAAAGATCCGAGCCCGCCGTCCCACCGACGGTTCCGCGCACCAACGGCGCCAGTGGCCGTTCAAATTGCAGACGCGTTACCCTTCGCGTTGATTCGCTTATCCGGCCGCCGAGTGATCTGGACAGTCGTCGAATAAACAAAGTGTCAGGAGCTTGTCTGGTCGCCCACCGTCCGGCTCCCAGCACCGGACGCCCGTCATTTGAATCGTCTAACAGTAATAACACAGTAAAATAACATTTTACAATAAATATTTTTTTTTAATTTAAATACATGCATGATCAATAGATTTAAAACAAGTTTTTGCAAGTATTATTGTAAAGTAGGTAATAAAGTAAATGCCTCTCCTTTAACTAAACATCCCGTATTTTATTCCTAAAAGCCTATTTATAATGAAAGTGATACTGTTTCAGCGTCATCCTTTGCTAACAGGTACGTATATTTCAATTATGAAGACATTAAGACGTAACGTTAGGTGCGATTGAGCCATTATAATTAATTTTCTCATGGCTTATAAATGGCGATAGGTGTTAGGGGTACTTTTGGTGCGGACAATAAAGCGGTTGAAAGTGACGCGTTTGCAGGAGGCGCGGGGCGAGAGGGCGGGCGAGAGGCAGCCGGAGAGGCAGGCGGACAGGCAAGCTGAGAGGCCAGCGGAGGGGCAGGCCGAGAGGTCGCCAGAGGCGGCGGCTGGACGCGGCGCGCTGGAGGCGCTCCGCCGACATTCGCGGCAGATCGCCGCGCGCCGCGCGCGCCGCGTGCAGGTACTTAACTCCATATACATGAAGTACTTAACGCAACTGAATATTCCATCGGTCAATCCTTTCATCAGAATAAATCCTATTTACACCGGAATAAGGTAGCGTCACTCTACTGATGCTTCATGGTAACCCAATCTGAATGTGTCGAATTTTATAATTTGGTAACTGCGGTTAGTGCATGCCACTGGATAGCAAAGAAATTCCTGATTGGCCTTAACAGTGAATCGTGGAGGCTACACCAATTGAGCTAAAAAGGACGCACCCAAGAGGGTTGTAGACCTAGCGGCACTTCTTCCCCCCGCATCCAAAGTAAAAAAAGAGGATAACACCGACCACTATAACCAAGACCGCAGCAAATAGAAGAGAGACTAGAATTCTTAGTTGTAGTCTGTCTGCAGTCTACAACTCTTAGCTGTAGTCTTGGCTCTACAAATATCTTAATCTCCTCGCAGTCCTAGTCCATAGGCCAGTATTCAAGCGTAGAGGATGGGCGCGCCACTTACTTCGCGCCCGCAGGTTAAGACAGCCATTAAGTCGATGGGTTCGCCACTGCGGCAGCGCTGGTTCAGTCTTGGAAGACCGCGAAAGGGTTCCTGTAGTTTCATTTATTAGTTACTAAGACGGATAAATTTATGTGGCTCAGTCTAGGATAACAGGAAATTCACCATGTAGAAAAGAACACACGACAATGAATTGATTATAAACAACAACTTATTTTGTAGCTATACACACGTAGATATGCAAAGTATTAATAATATTTCCAAATATATTACTAATTTCCGAACCAGAGAAAGTTGCATGACAATCATACTACATCGTCATCATGCATACATCAAAATTATTACATTACATACATTTTGTAAGCATAGTACCTATCAACTCCTTTGCCTCTAATTCGTACCTCCACCATGCTTTGGGTCTGGCCACTATTCAAAATCTTAAGCCAAAGTTTGCACAATTCAAATCTGGATAATCAAGAAATAATACGGCAGTATCTTTCAGAGAAGCAAAAATTTTAAAGTAGTAAAATTTTTGTATACAGGAAACCGAATAGGAAGATACTATTTATGTGGCAAAGTAGAAGCTTTTACTGCGGAACATACACACAGCGGAAAATTACACAGAAGTGTATCACTGCTATGTCCCGCTTTGAATGGCACCTAAGGCAATGTAATTGCTGTTTAACGATACGTAATATTTCATGCCCTACGAGGAGGTGAACATTCTGCTGAACTCATCATTTAATACAATAATAAAAAGCTCTTTATGTTATTTCAAGTCCAAAATCCAACATCTTGAACATAAAACAGATTTAAACCGAATGACCCAGTTTTTGTACACTCTCGTTAAGTGACGATTCTGAAATTTGAGAGCCGAATGAAAAACATAAATTGTGGCTTCTATGGGATGCAATAATTATAATGTAACTTGAAAAAATATACAGGTATTTTAACAAACTAGTTACAAGAAAATAAGTTCAGACTCTGACATTTCTGTAATTTTAAACTTGGTTTGCCATTTTAAAAATCCGTAAGTCTTTATAGATTTTATAACGTTTAATCAATTTAAATATTTTAATTTTTTTTAAGTTTCTGACGATTTACACAGGCATTTACCGACAGTAGTATACTTTGAGATTGTGAAAGGAGTTCCGATATAAGGAGATAGTTCAATAAAAAATATTCTGTGGCCGGATATATCGTATGTAGCGTGACCTTGGACAATGCAATGTCAAGAATAATTTTAAAATAATTGTATCGTAATTAAACGCAACACAACACATAAAACTGTATTATTTATAATATATAGCATTAGCGTTAACAACAAAAAGTATATTAATATGACATTTTTTGTTTCATAAATCATTGATCAGTTATAGCTTGATCATCATTTATTAGGTCTAGGTTTAGAATCCAAAGTCCAACACATCGCTTTTTGAGTTTAAAATCAATGCTCGCGACGTGACCAATATCAGATATGCCGTAGAATCGATTCTGATACCATTCCGTTTTTAAAGCACCGAAAGGGCAGCTTAAATAAGGAATAAATTGTGGTAAACTTTGAGACATGACTTATTGCAAGAGCATCTAAAGCTCTGATCAATTGTTACTTCTTGCAAAGACCTGAGAAATAATAGGTTGTTTATTATTTTTCTTTTCAATACAGTTTGATACCATTGTTTTTTTTTTTGCCAAGGAAAACTTCAATTCATCTGCGTTTTGCTATACTGTATTTAATGCTTGATGCATGTTTTCGGAAGCGATAATAAAACTATCAAGGGGGATATTAGATATATAGAATTGTGGCCTGCACAGTACTTAATGCATTTTTTCCGACTCATTGACTAAGATTAAAATAAAAAGTTAGATATCATTGATAGTAATATGACTATTTTCAAAATTATCATTTACAGTAAAATTCCTTAAAAAAGTACCATTCTCATTAAATATTAGGTTGATATTTTTAAAAACTAAACAAATGCTACGTTTTTATTGCCTTTTGTAAGTAATTTCTACACAAAGAAGAATACATGAGAGTAATATTAACATAATATTTTTACACAATAGTTATTGCATTAATCACTTTTAGGAACATAAAAGTATATTTTAAGGATATGATTGCAGGGTTATTTTGTGCCCAACGTTGATCTTCCACAAAGTCCGTTCCACGAATAATGAGTCAAACTTACGATAACCATTTAGAGATATTTGCGGATTTACAATTGAAATGAGCGTACAGGTACGCATGTAAAATTTAGGCGGTCGGTGATCAGGTCCTGACGCTTTAATCATCGGGATACAAGTCCTCTTGGGTGATTAAGGCGTCAGTAGCACACGGCGGCACCAGTGCATCCAGTGTTTGTCGGATCGCGGCCGCCCTCCGCCCGCCCAGGCCGCCCCTCACCGCAGCCGCCTCCTATTTCAGTTCACGGAGAGAGCGCGCGAGGACGGCCGCGGCGATGCCGACGCCGGTGAGTGCCGAGCGGCTCGCGCGCTAGCGTGCGGCGCGGGAGCCGCTCATCCAGCTTTGTGTGCGCAGACAGCGGCTCCGACATGTCCGGCGGCGAGCGGCGCCCCTCCACCTGCCGCGTCGAGCTGGGCGCGCTGCTGGCGCCGGAGCCGCGCCCGCCCGACAGCAAGGTCAAGGTGAGCACTCGCAACGCAACAACGTGCTGGAGTCCAAACCCGGATCTAGATTAAGCTCAGTAGCCTAATATCATTCATCGTACAAATAACCCAATACAAAGTACCATATGCTCAACGTACTATTTCGCTCCCGTACTAAAATTACTCGCGGCCGATTGGCCACCGCGCACATTCCAAATCCGATCCGTTCACAAAACAAACGTCAGTGTTCGCGTCGATTGCATCCTATCATGGAGCTCCCGAGAGGCGTCCAAAACGAGTACCATAGGGCCGAGCGGGCGTCGAGACGCATTTGCATAACAGGCCGACGCTCCCCACCTGACCTACTTCAGTTTTATCGCTGCTCATCTCGAAGCAAAAATGGCCGGATTCTTGTTACAGAACCCTATTATGTTAATGATTCTAGCGCCACTAACAGACGGATGGCACAGCACGTGCTCCTTTACAAAATAATACTCTAATTTATAAAATACGATTTTAACAAATAAACAATAAATAGTACACTAAATCATGTTACAAAAATGTAATGCTTAGTTTTCCAGTAAATAATTGGCAAGTACCTAAACCTTGACACGCCATAAGGAGGAGAACTGTGTTAATTACCTGAACCGTTTGGTTACCAATATATTGGAATAATATTCACCTCGTTAGATGCGCTAAGGTAAGCGTTTGTGGTATTGACTTTCATGATGCGCTTAACCTAATGCGCGTTACCATCAGATTGCGAGTACAATATTTGCCGGTCGTGAAGGAATACGATTAATTCGCAGCGGCACAGCATCCACGGGATGACGGAAGAGGAGAATGTGGTGCGACCACACCAGGAGATGGCGGTGCTCTCGCTGGAGGAGAAGAAGTACCTGCTGGGCGTGGAGCGGGGTGACGTGGCGGGCACGAGGCGGGTGCTGCAGCGCGCCAGGGACACGGGACACATCAACGTGGACTGTGTGGACCCACTGGGGCGCAGCGCCCTCCTCATGGCTATCGACAACGAGAACCTCGAGATGGTGGAGCTGCTGCTCGAGTTCGGCGTGGAGACCCGCGACGCCCTCCTGCACGCCATCTCCGAGGAGTTCGTGGAGGCGGTCGAGGCGCTGCTTGACCATGAGGAGCGCACCAGGAAACCAGGCGAGCTGCACGTGAGTACAGACTATGTGCCAGATATCCTTTCATTAATTCTTAATTCAATTCAGTACATGGGATACGGTCCAAAAACCCTCTTAATGGAGGTGTGGAGTAGGGGAGGCCTATGTCCAGCAGTGGACAAGTACACGCTGATGTTGATTATGCTTTCACATAATATTCACAAAAGAAATATGTTTTCGCAAATAAGTACCTATTTTTAAATGAATATTTCCCCGTATTACAAACCCAACCAAAACAATGTATTGTAAAACAATGCACATAACGTAGCGGAATCATTTAATAATAATTCAGTAATAATTTCCGAATCACCATAATTATATAATGCTCGATTATTGTAAAGTAATGATAAAGTAGGTCATCTACATACCTTCTTACCTACGTAATACTATCATGTATTCAAAACAAAATATTTACCAAGCCACCTAAACCTGTATCATATAATTTATAGCTAATTCCTAAAATATTTTTTATATTTGATACAGCTGTCAAGGTTTTCCTTCCGAAAAAAGGTTGATCTATAGAATCTTAATTAAAACAGCTATGTACCGGTACGTTTGATGTATTCATTAACAATTTGTATTTGATCAAACTAAAGCTTCGTAGATAAAAATTAAGATAGAATGGCGACGTATCTGTTATGACTCGCGTAAGCACGTATGAGTCACGTGTGCGCGGGCGAGCGGTGCGTTGAGCGAGCGCGCGCCGGTTGCAGAGCTGGGAGGCGCTGCCACCGGAGACGGCTACCTTCACGTCGGACATCACGCCGCTGATCCTGGCCGCGCACCGCGACAGCTACGAGATCATCAAGCTGCTGCTGGACCGCGGCGCCTCGCTGCCCGTGCCCCACGACGTGCGCTGCGGTTGCGACGAGTGCGTGCGCTCGCGCCGCGAGGACTCGCTGCGCCACTCGCGCTCGCGCATCAACGCCTATCGCGCCCTCGCGTCGCCCTCCCTCATCGCGCTCTCCTCCAAGGATCCCATTCTCACGGCCTTCGAACTCTCCTGGGAGCTTCGCCGCCTCTCTGCCCTCGAGCACGAGTTCAAAACCGAGTACCAGGAGCTGCGCGTACAATGTCAGGAGTTCGCCACTGCACTTTTGGACCACACGCGCACCTCCCACGAGCTCCAGGTGCTACTCAACCATGAAACGGGCTCCCCGCAAGCCCCCTCGCCGAGCCAGGGGCACCGGAGAGAATGCGCCTTTCGCGGCTTAAACTTGCCATTAAATTACGCCAAAAAAAGGTAAGATTTTCTTTCCCCTTTTTATGATTTACAAAACTGGCTATCGAAATCTTTCCAATTTTGATCAGAGCTTAAAAAGTTACTGAACTTATGTTATCGTAGGTCATTATTAAACCGAATGGTCCTCATACGTGTCAAACGGTCACAAGATAATTAACATTGCGCTACGATTTCTAGGCTTGCTTGCCTTAGGTATACAATAGTATACATTTGCAAGCAATCACACCGAACTGCAATAAGTGTGAAATGTCGAGATGACAACGGTGGTACTTCATAGTGGTGGTAATAGGTAAAACTTGACGGTGGGTTCCACAATTTAGCAAACACTTCTTGAAACGCTTTCAATCGAGTTGCTTGCATTCAAATCACAGTGATGTGGTATAAGGTAAACCGTACTTTATGTGCGGAAGCATCTAGACTTCTTTGCTGCAAAAACCAACCGATTCTCTAGAAGATATTGATAGTATCCATTAGGGCACACAGAAAGCTTTTAGGCTGTTTTGCTCATATTAACGCCACCTCATAAAACAACTGTTTTGATAGATTTAGATTGTGTGCAATTTTTGAAACCAATCACTGTAATAGTATTCATTATTTTCTCACACAAATTCAAATTTAGGAAAAAAGTTGTATTTAAAAAAAACAAACACTTCATTTCAGTTCGTCGCACATCCCAACGTTCAACAGCTGCTCGCTTCAATCTGGTACGAGAGCGTACCCGGATTCCGGCGCAAGAACATGCTCCTCCAAGCGGCCGAGATGATGCGCATTGGCGCCATGTTTCCACTCTACTCTTTGGCATACATCGCGGCGCCTCATTCAGCCGCAGGACGAACGCTTCGCAAACCATTTATAAAATTTTTGTGCCACTCTGCGAGTTACTTTATGTTCCTATGTAAGTATATTAAAGAGATTTCTTTTTATAATTAGTGAATCAGTATCTCAACTAAGTAACTTGTCTGATACCAACAGTCTTACTAATCCTGGCATCTCAACGAATCGAGACAACTGCGAGTGTTTTGCCATCAAGGGAAACGAAGGAGGTGCCACTGTCGAGGCGCGGCGCTCTTCCCTCATTGGTGGAGTGGCTAATTTTGGCCTGGGTCAGCGGTAAGTGGTAATTTAATACATACATACATCATACATCATCAGCCTGTGGTAGTCCACTGCTGGACATAGGCCTCCCCTAATACACAATAACGGATAGGCATTAGGGGGTTTTGGAATGTATCCCACCACGCTGGTCCCATGCGGGTTGGTGGGTGAACAGACGTTTTACATGCCAATCCGACGCATACTTTTCAGACAGTTGGGTAATCGGCCAACCAACTAGGAAACAACAATGAAAATTTATCGAATCCCCTCGCATTCGCAGGATTCGAACCCACCACCTCCGGTTTCTTAAGCACACGCTCATAACACTGAGGCACACTAGGCAGTTTATATCCAAGTCATTTAATAGGCTCAAATATAATTTAAACACAATATTAACTAATAAGTTTTTAGGTTTGATCTGGAGTGAGGTAAAACAATTATGGGACATGGGCTTACGGGAGTATGTGCACGACATGTGGAACGTTATAGACTTTGTGACCAATTCTCTTTACGTTGCAACTGTGGCACTTCGTGTTGTGTCGCATTTCCAGGTAAATATGAATTTAATTTGAATCTGTTGCATGGAATAAACACTATACTTTATTAATTTAATCACGCAGTCAAACTTGAACCATTGTCTTTATCATCAAAATTGTGAAATGTTTGAAATATATAAATATCATATTGCATTTAAATGTTCATCACTGCTAAAATCAAGTATACTATTGAACAATTATAACCTAGGTTCGCCGTGAAATGGCGATGAATCTTCAATGGAACCAACCGCGTGAGAATTGGGATGCTTGGGACCCAATGCTGCTCTCGGAGGGCCTGTTCTCGGCAGCGAACATATTCAGCAGTTTAAAGCTGGTGTACATATTTAGCGTGAATCCCCATCTTGGACCGCTGCAAGTGTCTCTTAGCCGAATGGTTCTCGACATTCTTAAGTTTTTTGTGCTGGATATCCTCGTAATTTTTGCTTTCTCCTGTGGTGGGTATAGTTATATTTGTGCAATTAATTTTAAACTAATACAAATTAGATTACGTTAATTGAACTTTTAGGATTGAACCAATTGCTCTGGTATTATGCTGAAATGGAGAAAAAACGGTGCACCACGTCACCAGCAGCAAATGTAACAATAGTAGATCCTGACGCCTGTATAGTTTGGAGACGATTTGCTAAGTAAGCTCCAACAGTCAGTCTTGACATTTTATGTTTTTCTTTTTCCCATATGGAATTTCTTTTTGGACATTTCATTTGACGTCTATCGTTCAGTTTTAAAAACCATTAAAAAATTCCCCACAGCTTATTTGAAACTATGCAAACGCTATTCTGGGCTGCGTTCGGTTTGGTGGACCTGGATTCTTTCGAACTGGACGGTATCAAGATATTTACACGTTTTTGGGGCATGTTGATGTTTGGCACGTACGCTGTCATTCAAGTGATAGTGCTACTTAACCTATTAATCGCTATGATGAATCACTCATATCAGTTAATATCTGTAAGTATATTTTATTTATTTTTATGACATTTTACAATTACAATTTTTAAAATAATTTATATTATTATTCGTCTTCTTCACATTCAGACTAATTAATTATTAGGATATATTTAAAGTAATCTTTGTTATTAAAGAATCTTATTCACTGTTCACAGGAGCGTGCAGACGTAGAGTGGAAATTCGCACGGAGTAAGCTATGGATTAGCTACTTCGAGGAGGGGGGTACTGCGCCGCCCCCCTTCAACGTAATCCCATCGCCAAAATCGGCGCTGTATACGTGGAACTGGCTGCAAAGGAAGCTATGTGGTCAGACCCGCGCAAAACGCGAACACATGCGGACCATACGGGTAAACTAATTGGAATTTTATTTCGCCACCTTTATGTACTGTATAAATACAATAATTAGTTATTAACAAGAATGAATTACCTTGTACTTTATGAAATATTATAATATGTCATAGTTGAATTAATGTGTTAATTTTGCAGAGAAAAGCAAAACAAGCAAATGAACGTGATTTTCGCTACCAGGTATGGATCGTATCTTACTCGTGCGTTGCTCTATTTAATGTGATCACAAAGTCCCCTTCTGAACGTGTGGTGCGTTGTGTGCGCAGGCCATCATGCGCAACCTGGTGCGCCGCTACGTGACGGTGCAGCAGAGGCGCGCCGAGTGCGGCGGCGTCACCGAAGACGACGTGAACGAGATCAAGCAGGACGTGAGCGCCTTTCGCTGCGAGCTCGTTGAGATTCTGCGCAATTCCGGCATGAACACATCCACCGCTAACGCTGGTGCTCCGGGTGTGCTACTGACACATTGTTAACATATTGGAATGCTGCGATTTTTGCTTATCTAGGCTATAACTTAACATGATATACTTACATTATTATTTGTAGGCGGCGGTGGCGGCAAGAAAAATCGCCAGAAAGAGCGTCGCTTAATGAAGGGCTTCAATATCGCACCTGGTGGATCCCTCGCGCCAGTGGACGAATTCCTCGCATCTCTGCACCACGAGCACGGAGGAGCCCATGGCGCTCATCACGCCTCTCTTTCGGCCTTGTTGGGTGGTCGATTGAGGACCAGTCAGTCGAGCCTCTCCGATGGAGCTGGGGGCACGGGTGCGCGTCGCAAACCACCACATAAGCGCCGTTGGGGCACTATCATCGAAGCAGCCAGAGCGGCGAGGGTATCAAGGCTAATCGGTCGATCGCGTTCTGAGGACTCTGTCTGCGATCACGGCAGACCTTCGCCCAGGTTAGATTAATTACTTGCATCCATCATCTAATAAAGTAGCAAATTATGTTGTTCTAGTAATTAATTATTGATCTCAGTGACCGGTACAATTGGATATCGTTTCGTTTGGCCCGCAGCGGTAGCGAGCGTTCTGAGTCTGGCAGCGACTCGCAGCGAAGCCCGGAGCGTGCGCGCAGTGGGCCTTTGCATCCGCTTTCGGCCCTCGCGGCGCTCAAGCGCAAGCGCAAGAAGTTTTCTGATTCGAGACGAGCGGCTGCCGAGGAGCGTGAACGAAGCGCTGCAGCGCGCCAGCTCGGTGCCAGCAAGAGCACCTCCAGTAGCTCCTCCACCACGAGTCATCGCAGCCCCGCAACCACCGCGGACGGCGCCCGCTGGCAGCCGGGAGCCTCTACTAGCTAGCCTGGAAGATGATAACCACAAGGTTTAACGAATATATTTTAGCAGTAAGTACTTAGTACGCGTTTAGCTGACACTGCGTTGCATACTGTGAACTTTTTGTCGAAGGATTCATGCGGGCAATGTGGCTACGAGGCCAGCGTAGAAGGTCCGGCGGAAGAGTCGGCCGATCAGACCGCGAGCCACGCAGGCTCTTCGTGTGGCAGATGCGCGGCTCTCGCGAGGCTCGCGGGCGTCACCCCTCTGCACGGCCACGCGCCCCATCACTCCGCCGGTTGGCTGTAAGACCGACTAGGCGCTCCCATCCCTTGGGTGCGACGATGGCGTCTTCAGCAAGGCTCTTCACGCGTTGACCAGTTGTGATGTCCGAATATTACTTGAATGTTAAACTTAAGATGTTGTACACTAGTAGTAACATATACAATTAAATCACTGCGCCGTTTTATAAATAGGTACACGCCATTAAGTAGGTTCGTGCCGACCGCGACTAGCGCATATGACGGACGTAAACATTTATATACTTATAAAATGCAAGATTCCTAGAAATTTGCACGTATCGCTAAGAGTTTCAAAGGGAAAAACTAAGCATGAGTAGTCTGTGACAAATACAGCTACCCAAGTAGAAAATCCGCTATACTTCATGTAAGTTTAAGATAAGGCAGATTTTATTGAACACCAACTAGTTTTAAAATGCAAGCGAAATATAAAAAAAATAATTAAAATTAATGTCTAAACTATTTTCTATACGACATATAATATGTATACAAAATATAAATTTATTAGAATAAATATACAATCTAATAATGTGTTCCAAAGAGTTTTCCAAGAATAGTTAATTGTTTCGTCGCATGCACGTACATTTTAAACATATTTAGAGACTAAGGTCAAAGAAAAGGAAACAGGGATTTATTAAAAACTGACCCATAACCCAACCTACCAACTTCCCTGCATCCACTACCCAAAAGCATTTACTTGGCATTTATACTCAGTTAGCCTCAGCTCCGAGGCCAGACCGAAATTATAATTTTATCACAACTAAAACGTTAAAGTGTAATCGCATAAAATACTCAAAGGCGGCATGTTTTCTGTTCTTAAAGACAAAGACTGGGGTAAAAGCACTATCCGGCCCCATTTCTAAAATAATTGGTCTGTGTTTCGATTTGAAGGTCAGCGCAGCTAATTACGATACAGTAAACAGTGCTCCTTTAGCCACTTTCTTTATTACGACCTTTGATGCCGAGTAAATGCTTTACAAACCTAACTAGAGGTTAAAGACTCCATATACAAATAGATAGTGTTTATATCAAAATATTTTTTTTAACTTACAAATATATAATAAGCAAATTAAAATTAATTAAGTGTAAAAGTAAGTATAGAACAGAATCGGACAGTATGGCACAATCCAATTTCTACGCAACAGATGTGCGGTGTTTACATTAACGCCCGTTCAACTACTCTAGAGTTTGTAGCGAAAATTACGTAATTAAATAACTCTAGGTGGGTGGTGCAACTCTAGGCACAAAGAAATGATTATTTAGAAACGAACGATTTACAACATGGCCTACATTACATTGAGAAATGTAAAAGTCCGACTTACATATACGTATCTCTACAGAACAGTAGTTTAATACAAACAGAGATATAATAGATATTGTTTTTATATTTGGGTACTAAACCAAGTTCAGGGTTTAAATTCCAGTTAAGGTTAAAGCAACGAATAAAACCGTTAGTAATGCATAATTAGAATTTTCACAGCCCACTTTAGACGCATGCCATTGCCATTTGTTATCCTTTTATTTAGAGCGAGCGCTGTTGCGGCGAGAGAAAATTCACACTCACAGTTTACCACTGTATACATACAGAAATTGCCGGTTTATTATTTTAATGCGCCTTACCTTCACTTGCATTACCTCGAAAACAATTTAGCATATATAAGAACAGCTGTGCTCAGTCCACGAGGCGAATATATAGTAATCTGCCGGACGCCTTAGCCCGTGTTTAGTTATAGTTGCGGCGATTGACGAACCACTCGCGTCTCTTTCAATTTATATTTTGTATGAAATTGTTTTTATTTATACATTGTATTTGTATATAACGGTGCTACGTTAATAAAAAGAAGCACTACACAATACTATGTTTTATTTGCCTCTGCATAAAATGTTGTTTAAAATTGGTTGTTTTAATGCAATATACAGACAATCCAATTTTATTTATTTCTATAGATTGGGGTTTCGAAACGGCAATTTTGGAGTTCGTCTAAAAACAAAAAGACAAAGAAATATTTCCTTTTTATAATTTTGGTATAGGTAGGTAAATATCTACGTGTAAATAATAGGTACATACAACTTTGTCAAGTTATTGAATGTAATAAAGGGACTTATGTTAAAATCAATTGTACGTGAGTTACGTCGGAATTGATGTACACAAAATGACCCATTAGAACAAAGCGGCAAAGTAGGTTCATACTATTTACGTATATGGGTATAACGATCGATATTTTAGAAATAATTCATTAATAAGTGCTTTAGATGTATGTCTCTTAGTTGCTACAGATTACTTCCATTTCTTCTATTGGTTAAACTATAGCTTGAAAACAACTCATCCATTTTAGAATGAAGAAGCACTATGATTCGTGTTACGCAAAAGTTTATCATAATAAAAAGTATATCATCATCATCAGCCTGTGATAGTCCAGTGCAGGACATAGGCCTCCCCTAATCCACCCCTATCCGTATCCCACCACGCTAGTCCAATGCGGGTTGGTGGGTGGACCCTTTTTTACATGCCTATCCGAAGCATGCATCATCTTACTTTTCAGACAATTGGTTGATCGGCCCAAATTGTCCGATGAAAAGTATATATTTTACTAAATGGGTTTTCCTTATTTGACTTCAGATTTGGGTCAATTCAAAATTTCTGGGACCGTCTGGGGCGGTACAACCGCAGCGCCTATTTCTGCCGCAAAGCAGTAGTGTGAAAACACTACTGTGTTCCGTAGTCAGCGTATTTCCTGGAAAAACGCGACTTAACATCCTGTCTCACGGTAGGCAGCGCGTTGGTGATACCACTGGTATTGCCAATGTTCATGGGTGTCGATGAAGACTTTCCACCAGATGGCCCGACTGCTCGTCTACCTGCCTAGCCAATAAAAAATAAACACTGGCAAATGCCGTCGCTTGAACAGAAAAATAAGACGCAACAGTGTGAAGCGCTTTTATTGAAGCATCAGAGACTAGTGCCGAAGGGGAGGTAAAGAATCAGGGGTCGAGGGGCTCGTACGCGTCGTGGTGCGGGCGGCGCAGCGCCAGCCGCAGCACGCCGCCGCGCTCGCGCAGCAGCAGCGCGCAGCCGCGGCAGAGCGCGCCGCCCTCGGCCGCGCGCGCGATGCGGTTCACGACGCGCCGCTCCACCTCGTGCTTGATCGAGCGCGCCCCGTAGTGCACGTCGTACCTGCGCACGCAACGACTATGTTTCTCCTCCACGAGAGACTTTTGACACGACAAAACTAAATCGCGGAGGAACGAGAATATTTATTATAATCGTTCTCCACATATTTTCTGAAAATCATAAAAATGTAAAACGAACATGATTCTGCACGCATTGCAATGTACACCATTAAACAAAACATCAAATAAACAAGTAACCCATTTCTTTCAACAATTACATTACGAAAGCTAAAAAATCTTTAATAAGATAATAAAAATATAATTACATCACAGATAAACGAGTCAAGAGATCAAAGCTTACTACCTACTTAGTTCAGTTTAATATAAGACTAAATTTCTTATCGAAATTTCAATAATTAATAAACTGTTTCGTATTCAATATACGCACAAACGATATTTTGTCCTTAAAATCTGACGTGCTTTGACGATATTAAAGTGAAAGCGCAAAGACCCACCCGTCGGCCAGGGTGCCCAGCACCCCGCCCTCCCAGCGCAGCTCCACGCCGTGCCTGCTCTTGGCCTTCTCCGCCCACAGCTTCAGCTCCATGTTCACCAGCGTAAGCAGCTCTTGCCGCGAAAACGGTAGAAAGTAGACTATCTCGTTGATTCGTCCTAAAAATTCGTCCCGCCGGAAGTGCTTCTTCAAGATGGGCCTCACCACGCTGTCCTTGAAGTGGCGCGATACCTCCACCACTTCGTCCGGGTTCTCCTCGGTGATATCTTCCGTAACTGGAGACTCCTTGTCCTCTTTTTTATCTGTCGATAAGGATATAATCAGCAAAAGTCGCAAAAGAAATTCAATTTCTCGAGATTTCGTGCACAGAGGCGTGGTACCTTCAGCGTCCGTGACGCGCGTACGAGTCTTCTGCTCCGCTCGCAACTCCGCCTCACGCCGCAGTTGCAACCCGTACTGGGCTATTTCGTCCGAGGCGAGATTAGACGTCATCACGAATATCGCATTTTTGCACTCGATCAGTTTCCCTTTGCCGTCCGTCAATCGTCCCTGAGGCGTACACACTGATTATAACCACATGAAACGGGTCCGAATACCTCTATCGAAAACCAAGGCGAGCACTTGGATCACCACCTCATCGAAGAGTTGCAGCAGGACGGTGAGGACGTCGGGGTGCGCCTTGTCCACCTCGTCGAACAGCACGACCGCGTCGGAGCGCTTCGCCAGCGCCCTCGTGAGCTGGCCGCCCTCCTCGTGGCCCACGTAGCCGGGCGGCGCGCCGATCAGCTTGGCCACCTCGTGCTTCTCCTGGTACTCGGACATGTCGAGACGTATGAAGGCGGAGGGATCGTCTCGGTGCATGTAGCGCGCCAGCTGCTTCGCGAGCTCCGTCTTGCCTATGCCCGAGCTGCCGAGGAAGAGGAAGACGAGCGGGTGCTCCTCGTCCGCCCAGCCGTTCTCCTTGCGGCGCACGGCCGCCGCCACCGTGTCGATGGCCGCCTGCTGGCCCACGATGAATTGGCGCAGCCGCTGCTCAAGCGGGAAGCGGCGTCGTTCCTCGGCGGCGGCCGCGGCGGCTGCCTCTTCCCAGCGCCGCTGGTGCTCTAGCAGAAGGTCACGCGCGGGCGAAGAGTCGCGCGCGTAGTGCAGCGGGCGGCGACCGGCGTGATCCCTTGCTGTGGGGTCCGCGCCCGCCTCGAGCAGCGCCCGCGCGGCCTCAGCTGAGTCGACCAGCGCCGCGTAGTGCAGCGCCGTCCAGCCGAGGAAGGAGGCACGCGCGTTCATGGAGGCACAGAACTCCTCCTCGCGCCGCTGCAGCGCCTCTAGCGGGTGCAGGCCGGCCTGCGCGGCCGCAGCGGAGGCACCCCCGTAGTGGTCGCTGAGCTCGGGGCGCGCGCCCAGACGCACGAGCTCGCGCACCGCCTCCGGGCGGTCGTTGGCCGCAGCCACCATGAGCGCTGTCCAGCCCAGCGGATGACGTCTGTCAGCCGGACTCTCATCCCCTCCGCGTCGACTCCCGCCCGCTGTTTCGATCTGCCTGCAATTGATACAGACATGGTCACTGAACACTTTTTAAGATTTGAATTTTATGGACTTACTTTTTGGACCCTTTAGAAGTGAAGGTTACACATACAGATGGTACGTGTGTTAACTTCTTGAAATTCGTCGGCTACGGATCATCGACGTTCGGTACGGACCGAGCCGCCGACAATAGGTCGACTGTAAGACGAGTTAATGGCGGTGAGAACTACCTTATACGCGGTGTGGTGTGTGCACGTTGTGTTTCTCGCTGTGCAAGCTTATTCTTAAGGCTAGAAATGGCCTCCATGAGGCCTATGTGCTCAGTTAGTAAAAAATTGGTTTGACTGATTGTTGGGGTTTCCACGAAAGGTTGGTTGTTTACGACGGGACGGATGGGCTCTAGTGTTGGCGTGGGGATTACCTGGGCCTCTATTGTTATCGGCTTAGGAGCCGGTTCGGTGCCGCCGTCGGACGAGGGACGTCGGCAAGTTGAATAGGCGGTTTAGTGTAATTCCTGGGATCACGATTGTGCCAGGCGTTTGTTTGTGGCGCAGGTGCGGGAACAAAGACCGGTCTTTGTTGATACGCGGGTCGTTCGTAATTCCTATAATTAGGACGTTTAATTGGAAGTCTTTTGGGGGCTTTTTCGCAGCCCCTGTAATTAGCCGGGTGTCCTTCTTTTGTACAATTTGTGCATGACGGAGGGTCGGGGGTATTCTTTTCGCAGGGGCACTCCAGAGTGCCGTGATCGCCCGTGCATTTGACGCATCTCGGGCGCGCGTAGCAATTACGGGCAGTGTCCGAAATGCTGGCAATTGTGGCATTGAGCTATGATTCCGGTTTTACGCGGGGGCTCTACTTGTATGCCGGAGAGTTTACATATGCTTTTTATGTTAAATATTGCCTTTCCCTCGGGGGATAAGGCAAGATCTACCATGACTAGATCGATTTCTTTCTTAGTGCGTGGGTGCGCCATTCTGCGGACGCGTTGGATTGGGTAGTCCTGAGCACGAATGTCGGCGCTTACTTCCTCGACATCGAGCTCTTTTGGGATTCCCTTTACTACGACTCTAAGATGGCGCTCTTCCGGAAGAGCGTAGGTATGAAAAAGATATTACTTTCGCGTAGAAATAGCGTCAACTTACGAAAGTCGTCCGAGTTCGCGACGTTAACTCGGATGCCTAAATTGATATTTTTTGAACGCGTTTCTGCAAAGCGGTTACGTTCGATAAAATTTGAGACGTGGCTCCATTTAGACTTATCGTGAATCACGATTGGTGGTAGAGCTTTAATCTTGCGTTCGGCCATGAAAATGTTTTCAGTGTTGGCCCGTTCAGCAGTGGGCTTTAGGGTTTTCGCGGGAACAGCGCTAAGCGTAGAGTGAGAGGTTGAAGTATGACTTTCGGAGTCATTGGCTGTCGCGAAACGCTTTTTGCCCTTTTTCTTTAATGCGACGGTTGTGAAACCGTCGTCGTCTTATTAGTTTCCATACGCGAGGATTCTGCATCTGAGTCGGAGTCAGGCGCTTGGCGGTCTGCAGTTTTTGGCGTGTTTACTGGTTTACGATCCCTATTTGGTGGTGAGGCCAGTGAGGCTGGCGGCTCGGAACACCGAAGGGGCATTGCTGGAAGCAAGCCCTGCTTTCTCTTGACTTCGTACTTCACCATTAATTCGTGAGACTTAACGGGGTCATTTGCCTAGTAATAATCAAGGAAGTCATAAAATTCTTCATCCGAGGCGAAGCTGTGAGACATGTTTTAATCCTAGCCGCCCCACCTGCGTGAGGGGGTGTGTGCCAAAAAATCTAGCTGCCGCCTATTGCAGCAAGCACAAATAAAATTAAACGAAAATGCCACGTGGGCGGTCGTGTGGTTTGTAATTACTTAAGGAAGCCGGAACCTGCCTGTGAGCACTTACTACGCTAACAAAAATGTCGGAATGTATTGATGGAAATGCCAGTTGGACGATGCACAGCACTACTTCGTTTAAGCACTTATGTCTAATGCGGCACCACTGTAACACGGACACTGACTTAACATTTATTTAAACGTAATATGCACGGGGCTTAAATAGCTTCTGCATTGCAGAGACGTCCGTCGACTAGCGCGGCTAGCGAGCGAATGTTTAGGCTTACCGAAATTAGTCTGATATATAAATAATAAACGCAAATGTTGTCTATACAATGTACAACGTGTATTTGTATATACAGTCATGACAGAACATGGAGATGATCTAATTACTTTTTCCCCAGAGTGCCACATTTTTAATATGTGTACCCCATTTTGTTTGCAGTGGCCAATCTATATTAGAGATCAGCCAACTGCACAAGTGTTTACACTAACACAGGTGCACTCCCTCCTCCTTCTTAATGTCATAGTCCGCTAGGGCCAAAAAAGTAAAACCGATAAGACCTGGGAGAGATAAGGGGCAAGTCCCACTTTTTACAGGCCCCCGAACACAGTTGAAACCTACAAGCTCCAGTAAATGCCCATAAACCAAAGTTCATAGACAGTAAAATATGTAAGCATAGAGGTGTATTTTATGTGCTTCTATACTGACATATTTTATGATATATACATAAGTTATAATGAAGCTACTTTATTGGCTCCATCCCAAACTCACTATGCAAAAGTGTATTTCGACTCTATAATACAAAATTACTATAAACAGTTCGACAGACATTTGGTCACTTTTCATCCTCAATTACTACTATGAGATATAAAAAAATATGCATAAGTTTATAAAAGAATTATTTACTTGCGAATTTCATGTATATTTCCAAGTTGTGCAGCTTTGAAAAACCTTCTTTCTGAAACAAGAAATTTTAGGTTTACTACTTGGTATATCAATAATTTGATATCAGTAAATTTAAAAGCATTAATTTTCAACATCAATTACCACTAATGGTCTTGACTTAGATTAAAAGAATGTATATGTTATTTAGGCTATTTAGAGATTGACCCATGTCTTGATCCTAACAGAACTAACCAAAAACAATCACAATCATACAAGGTACCACCTGCAGCCTCTTATAAGATCCAATGATTTATGATATTTTTACATATCTTAATTTTACATTGGATAATATTCACACCTAAACCACCAACGGAACACAATTTTAATTTTGATTTTATTAAACAGTATTAGGACTTAAAGTTAAATAATAAATTAACTACATAGCCAAAGTGAAAGACATGTACAGACTTATAAATTCGTGAAATAATCTTGGTACTTAATTATAAAAATTCAATTATATTTATAATTTATGAAAGTTGTAATAATTCCACTTATTAAGTTTGTTGGTTCACTCGTCAATAATTCTACGCGATCAACCTTACCAACTATTAATAATATTTTACAATTTAAACAATATGCTCTTACCATTAAAAACATGATCAGCGGCTATTAATGCTAAGCCTAAAGATGAAGCGCCTATTACAAGGCGGAATTGGTCGAATGTAGGTAGAATCCTCAATCCATTAACTGTGTTTGATCTTCTTAAAGGCACACAGATGAGCCGTGTTGAACCAAATACAAGGCGCAACAATCTGTGAGAACTACTTCGAAACATTGTGATTTATAGCAAATTATATGCGAATACTTTGAAAAATTCTGTTTTATACATTTTGGCTGTATCCCGATTGTTTAACGTATCTGCAATAAACTGTTAAGTGTTGGCATGATTTTTCATTTTTCTGTTACTCATCAGGTTACATCAGCTTATTTACAAAATTGACCATGATGTGACACATGACATATGACACAGTAACAATGACTTAACATTAGATGGTATTCCCAAAGAGTACATCATAATTACCAAAAAATGGGGTGACGAGAGACATAACCTGGAAAGTTTTTTTTTATCGTAACAGCCAATTATAAACATAAGTAAATGTATCAAATCCACAAATTTACGTATTTTTAGCGTTGGTTATGTATGTTAATTACCGACGATGTACGAAGCCACACGACAACATAAGTACTTTTTGTCAAACCAATGTTGAAAATTAAGAAAATGTAAAAATATGTGAATTTTAAATGAAAACTGACGGTTATTCCAAAAACATTGACATACAGACATATACCAACTAAGTCTGCTCTTGTTGGAAAGAGTTTGAAACTTCGGAATAAATATACGTATAATTAACGCGAACAGTCCATAAATTTCTGGATTTGATATGTGTAATAATTTCGTAAATAAAAGAAACAACTATAAGAAAATCTACTATTTCGTCTGTTTTTTAAGGAACACCATTTTTTGGATTTAAGGAACAATAATTTTTATTTATCATAATGATGAATATAAAATATTTCTAAATTTTAGCTGTCGAACGACAGAAATTATTGTTCTAAAACCTCTTCTATCTTATTGTGATAAACGTTGTGTTTATAAAGAGATTTTGATATATAATTATATACTTTTGAGTAATGAGTTAATTGCATCAGTAACTAAAATTGTAACTTTAAATTATTAATATCAATGAAAGTATATATATGTGTACAACTTGAGAGTATTCTGGGTACAAATGCACGTGAAAGAGGTGAATAGACATGCCTTATAGGTTAATAAAACGCACTATGGGGTTAATAGAGAGGCCCGCGCGGCAAAAGACTGTGCCGAAACTGACTTCGAGCGCGCATCGACCCGCCGCCGCCCCAACGCTCGGCAATGCTAGGCTGAGCATTCTCTAAACACAGGAATTTAATTTAAAGAAGAAAATTTTATATCTGATTTTAGAAAGACAATAATTTACTCTGACGGGCGTAAGTTTTATTTCTATTGAGACAGTATGTGGGATTAAAAATTTAACCACACATCTAGCCTCAATAGAAATCACCCATATTTTTTCATTTTGTGAAATATGTATAACATAAAAGCACATTTAAAACTTGTATATGAAGCCTTAATTCATAATCGAATCAATTTTTTTTTCCGTTAAATGGTTGTAAAATACTGACTTAAAGCCTAAAACTGTTCCTATTCACCCCATTTTACGGTTGCATTCAACATGATCCTAATAATGAATAAATTGAATTCTTTGATAATTGGTTTATTGAAGGCAATATTTGGAATAGTAGTAATAGTTTAGTTTAATTCGATACAACCCTAACAATTTGTCTCAAGAAATTATTCGATGATATAAGTAGTAAGAATCGAAATGAAAATATCGAGTTTGTACTTGAATCGGAACAACACTATTTTATTCTGACAGATGGTATCTTTCCCATTTCAATAAGAAGAAATTTTGGCCTACCTATTTAACATTAAATAAATAATGTGCTTTTATGTGTTGTATCAATAAAACATTTTATTATTGTAGTTACAATCCAATGTGTACAATTGTATTGTTTAAAAAATCGTAATGTTCAATTTATTCTGGAATAGTTTCGTTGCGCGAGGATCTGTTGACATTTGAGGTGTTTATGTGTATTGTTCAGGGGTTTTAAGCGTCTTCATTGTGATTTTTCGTGATGGCTTTAGGCGGTTCTACGTTTTTAAAAGACGCTTCAATGCTTGAACAGTTGTTAGAAGAAATAAACTTTCAACGAACCAAGGAAATGCGACAACTTATGAAGGATGGTAAGTTATTTTATTTTTTGTAAATTATAAGTATCTTATGTAACTTAGCCGGTGTTTATTATTTGTATTGGAAACCGGAATTAGAATACTAGTCTCTGTCCACATTGGTGACCACCATTTTATGAAAGGGGGTTGGTATGGTGACATTATTTTGTGAAAATAGAATTCTTATTGGAAGATCTCTACCAATCAGCCGATTAAACGATTTTATGTTATGATGGTTGAACTAAGCAAACTGGCTGTTGTAGTTTTGTATTACTTATTAACTTGTGAATTGACTCATTTACAAAACACAAAGTAGAAAACTTAAATAATTTGTGTTTTAAAATTATGCAAGTTTTATTTTAACCTTTACTATCATCTTTATCGTGTGATTCTTCACTATGCAGGTGCTGCTATTTTTAATTTCCTGTTCCATTTACATTCCCTATGAATAAATATATATAATAGCTTTGTCAAATGTTATTATAAATAGCAGAATCGATGCTAATGGACCGATGATTCTTACTCTATGATTAAGAAATTACATTTAAAAACAATTAAACACCCTTTGTAGCCTAGTGGTATGGGTTAACAGGTCATGGATTTAAATCTTGAGGGGAATGAACTACTTCTTGTTGTTTTCTTGTTGGTCAGGACAAGGTATGAGGCTGATCATTTGATTAATTATGTAGTAAGAAGTGAGAGATAGGCATGTAAAATGTCATGTTAAAAGTTAGTTTTAATTTCTCAGTTGTGTGATATCTGTTCCATTGCACATCAATGAGCATGAATGAAGAGGGAGTGTACCTGTATAGGCATATAGATTTGTGTACTATTATATATATTCTGCATATGTGACTGATCTCTATTATTAAAAACAAACACTATGATTGGTATTGACCTGTAGGACAGGAATTATAAAAGAGATTGTAATAGAAGTACACATTAACCATAGTTAAGCCAATATAGAATAGAATTTTGAATAAGCAAAGCCTGATGCAACTGGCACTAAAATGTCAGGCACTCTTCACAGTTACTAGGGAAATAAATATTGCTATGGATCGCCAAAAAGAGCATATCTGCTTCTGAATTAAAGTTTAACATTATTGTTTTTGTTGCCGTCTGTTCTTTCTGTAAATGAACTAAATTCTTACTCAATAATGGAATTGCATACTTGTATCATTTTATGTAAAAAAAAGGGTTATTTGGATATAATCTTTCACCTAGCCTTTCATTATCAAACCCAAGTAGCCATGGTGTCAGCTTCTAATCCATCCAGATTAACCAATGTAGCAGTTTTTATGCACAGCAACTGGCATTGGTAACCTGTAACAGATTTTCACTGAGAGGATTACATGTCAATAAATTTAAAAGCACTGATTTTTTATAAAAAAGAATTTACAAAGGGAATGGGGCGATTGATTGATGTTGCCCTGACCAATCAGTAAAAAAATGTAACACAAGGTTGTTTCCCTGCAGGATTTTAAGCCATGATATCTGGTTTCTAAAGCAAGAACCAATATCATGAGGACAAAGACGCTGTAGTTAGGGGCCTATAATAGTTGAAAGATACCAATGTCATTTATTTCATAAAAATCATTAAAATGCTATTGCATTGATAAATGTTTACTGAAATTTAAAAATTGTCATTAGATGATTCATACTACTGCTGTAAGGGTCTTAAATTTTGCAGACAAATATATTTAGTTTCAAGCATTTATTGATTTATATATTTCTTTACAAATATCAATATGTTTTTGTGCTTTCACTATGTCTAGTTAACTATATTTTGTCATATTTGTTGCTGTATATCATTTACTAATTGCAGCTTTTGCCAGTATCAAAAGTTTAACATTATCAATATAAATTAAGGTAATACATTTTATCTTAGCAATTCATTTAGTTTATTTTGACTGATTTCTTTTTAACAACATATGAAAGATTTTCTATCAATTTTAAATCTGGACTATGTACTGGCCAGTCAATACTGTATATAAACGGTACTCTAAGGGAACATTTGATACTATTGACCATGTGTTTATGGTCATATCATATATGCCTTATTTAGTCAAGCAAGATCCAAGGCAATTACAGGCAAGTGATTGACCTAGCAGTAAAACCATTATGTACTATAAGATATTTTTTGTGTTAGCAATTTAGGTCAGTACCACAAAACATTTAGGGTTTTTAAGCATGTAACCTATATTGGAAATATTTATTAGTAACATACTAATACAAGAAAAAAATATTTCTACGGCACATTTTTTTATGAGCCTTTATTCAGAAAAGTATCAACAATTATATATCTTATTCTGCTTTATTTTTGTGATTTAACTACAGCTTATTTATTTATTTACTTTCTGTTTGCCATTGACATAGGCCAGTTCTCCATTTCCTTGAATACCAAGGCCATGATACTTTTACTCCACTTTTCCTATCCTCTGGCAGTTTGTCCAGTTCATCTTTACTTTAAAGTTTTTTATTTTTAGTCATAATCAGTAATAATTTCTTTTGTCCTATTTGTTAAAAGTTTTGCTTTTATAATGTTAATTTCCAAGCCAACTAGTTTGCTTTTTGAGTTAACATCATTTCATTAATTGATCATTATTAAATAAAATGACTTAACGGATTTTATCGCGTTTATTTTACATTTTAAATTCCCTACGTTTCGAACACAAGACACCCCGTGACTGCTGGATGATATCATCAGCAAATCTTAGATTAGTTGGTTTTTCTGCATTATCATCAGCCTGTGTTTGCCCACTGCTGGACATATGCATCCCCTAATACTCGCCTTCTCCATTTAGGGTTTTTTGGACTGTATACCAACATGCTGATCCAATGCAAGTTGGTGGCTGGAACAACTTTTTACGTGCCAATTTCGGACAATAGGGTGATCAGCTTAAATTGACCTAATCGACTAGGACAATAATAATGAAAACTTTTTGGGTGCCCGCAGGATTTTAACCCATGACCACCGGTTCCTAAAGCATGCACCCTTACCACTAGGTTACTGATGCAGTTTACTTCTTCTAGTACTGTTGTGAACACCTTAGCTGCCTATGGGTCTCCTTGTCTAACATCCTTCTCTATTTGAGTTGTATTGTTGCTGTACTGTTTGTATATGTGTTTTATTATTCTTGCATTTACTTTAAAATAAGAAAAGAGACTTGATGAGCTAAAGCTAGCACTCGAAAACAAGAATCATTTACATAACACTAAATTGATTGTAACATCTATATGTCGTCTGGTATTTGAAGTAGATAACAGTTTAAATTTTTTTAATAGTTTATATCATAAACAATTGGGTGTGCTCTATTGTAGTTGACTGGAAAATAGCTGGAATGGCTTGTGATGCAATGATCATCAAATTAATTTATACAATTTCCAAATCGACAACAATATCAATACAGTTGTATAGATTCTTATCGATATTGTCATTATAATTTTAATCATTAAAAAGCAGTAATGACAACACCATACATATTTCTCTGCTATAGGTCACATTGTTTACATCAATTTCATTTAGTATATATATCATTTAATATAAGCTAATCAGAATATCTAGATGGATCAGAAGCTAGCTTAATAGTAACCAGTAGTTGCTGAGGCTTACAGGAATTAATATTGTTAAAAAAAGGTGACAATATACCTTTCAACATGTGTCTTGCAATTTCTTGTAAGTTTGCTTCATTATAAAGAACTGTCTGAGATAGAAACACTGCGGTGCCTTTTACAGACGCATATCATTAGTGTGTAATCCTTACTGTCTTCCGGTTTGAAGTGCCTCATGCTCAACTTTATTACTGCATAAACAATACATAACATACAATGTCTTAGGGTGGTGACCTGATTTGTAACCACATGCAATATGTATCTTTCCTTGTCTAATTGTGTAGTCCAATAAAAAAACATAAAATGACTTTGATTATTATTAGTGCAATGAGTAGAGTGCACCTGTAAGTAACTTTTTCTAATGATTAGAAAACAGTTTAGCTAGAAGTTGAGAATAAATATCTTTTTTAAACAAGATACTCTAAATTGTAAATAAGGAAATTGCAAACAACATTTATTGATTTAGTTATATTTACTTAAACCTAAAATTCTTCCTTTGTATTTTGTTATCCTTGGAACCACAGGTAGTAAAGATACAGCCTTCAGTGTAGTAGGTGCTCCTGTTTCGGTGCTGGAAGGCAGAGAAACAAAGAGCACAAAATATTCTCTTTAGACATTTTGTCTCTGTTGCTCTCCTTGTTTGTGGCACTGTGGTGCAATGTCTGGATAGCATGTTCAAGTCATCCTTTGAAGCCAGGCCTGTGGATAGTTATCACCCTCAATTTTCTTCTTAATTAGCTTAAATTTTGCCATGGTCTTTGCAGTACGCAAGACTAGACTCCTAACACCTTGTACTATTTTTCCAACCATTTGTATCTTAGAACAGGAAGCAACAAGCTGTTTGCAACAACCACTTACACAGATCAGATAAATCCTACTAGTGCCTACAACACTGTAGTGTAAAGTTCTTACTATTCACAAGTTATTTTGATTCTATAAAATTAATCATTTTATCAAAAATGCAATTACTGTTAATTATTTCCTAAGTTAGCCTTGTAGCACTCTCCTACAATAGGAACTTTCAGATTGTGAATCATAGTTTTCTTGTAAAATATTGCCAATTTCTATTAGTAGTCAGAATAATTTTAGAAGACCAAATGATTTTTTAGAAGTTAATACTGTACTAATTATCAAAGTAAATTTTTGTAATGGTTTGTTTTGACAAATGCATCAACAACATTGTAATGACAATGTTTTAACCATCCGTAACTGTCAAAATATTTGAATTTTAGAAGCATACATCTAAAACAAAGTAAATAAAAGTTTCTACTTTCTTTTGGGTTCTAATATGGTGCTTTTGTGATGCCAGATTTTACTTCTCTAGTTGGATTCATTGTTTATATATACATATTTATCTAAAGGTATAAAAGCTTTGGTTTTCTTGAATTAGGCTAAATTCCTAAACTATTATACATTATTCTATGGATACAATAAATTCAAAAGGTATGTTTGTTTATACACCAATACAAATACTAAGGAAAAACCTTTACTTTAATTTAAATATATGAACCATGACAATTGCTACCATAATTAAAATTTTTTTTAATGTACCTAACAAAATAATAGGATAATTCTTCAACATTTGAGATAATAGCTATATTTCACAAAACTTGTAAAGCAACCGTTATGTTATTTTTTCGAGTGATACATATTTAGCTGTAATATTAAAAGGTAAAGAGTAAAAGTATAGTTTAGTCAAATTAGAGATCGAATTTATGTAATCAATGTTTTATGTTAAACACTAATGGCGCCAGACATATTCTTGGTTTGGTTTTCTTAAAATGGCTTGATTTTAATAGTAAAATTTTTTTGTGGTTAAAAGATGTATGTCAGAATTTCAGAAGCTCTACTTTTTTATGTTCATATTAACTTTAAGTGTACAAGATCTACATCACTTTTTTTATAAATTTATTTTATTCTTCTTTTAGAACAAAATAGAACGTGAGAAAGAAATATTCAACAAAATACTTAAATTTTTTCCCTTACATGGAATTTAAGCTATATTGCAAAATGTATATTTTTTGTTAAAAAGATATGACACTAACTATAATTTGGAAAAAAAATTGTTAAATCGTTAATTCTCTAGAACAAATTTTAATACCATAAAATTTTATTGTTTAGCAATTTAAATTGAATTTATTCTCAGAGTTCAGTAATTTAACTACATCAAACAAAAGGGCTGAACGTCTATTATTAATGCATGGTAAATAGAATAATGTAACATAGAGTATGCATCAAAATTATCTAAGCAATGTTGCTCTATGGCTAGATAAGGTTGTATCTGTTAAACTTTAAATAAATAAATAAAAAAAGGAATTAAAAATTTTATATACACATATAAGTATAATTTAACAGCTTTGTACAGATTTTTAAAGAGTTTTACAATTCCATTAAATAGTTCATTTACAAATTATGCATAGCATTTTCTTGTACTTTCATGTTTAACAAACAATTTTACATTTATGTAATTTCAATTACAAGTGCATAACAAAAAAGAAAACAAGTGTAATAATAAGGCAAGTTGAGACATATAAAGTAATAGATTTGACCAGTTGTCTAATGTAATCTTTTTTATTGTTATAATGTAACTGAAGGTAGAAGTAAACTCATGTTCTGATAATGGTAAACTTTACATTAATAAAAGATGAGTCGAGTAAAAGTAAGAGGATTTAGAAAAGGTTTTTTAAACTGTTTGGTCTAAACTAATCAGATTTATTGAAGGCACTTCTTATTATAATTTTTCTAATTTATATATTTAAATATATTAGCACAGTCTACAACACTTCATTAAGTAACAGTATGAGAAACAAGTGAATACATCTTTTCTTTCATAACAATGTCAACAGAGTCTGGCTTTGTGGTGCTACAAGGAACAACGTACTGGACAGATTTGTTTGTGAGGCACTTCCTGTTCCAGGAGGAGCAAGCTATTGACTGTGATGATCTCTTGTTCTTTGTACGGAAACGGCATGTAAAGGGATCCTCTCGCTATCTGCCTAAGTATGAGGTAAGCATTAAATATGGTATGTTTATTGAAACACTTCTTAATGTATATATTAATCATCATGTATATGCATATCTGGGTGACAATGGAATTGTGCCTGATAATACGTAAAGACATATTTACTGAATATAGTTGTACGGAATGGAAGTAATATGTGTAACAATTATAATTACACAAACAATGAATGGTGCCAGTGCTTACATGCTCTGTTTAGTCCTTCCCAAATTAGTTTCTATAATAGCACCATTTGGATTAAAGATACAAAATTCTCAGACACATCTTTGGGAATACAAAATGTTTCAATTATAACAGCTATGTACTTTATTTTTAAACATTATAAAAATATTGTTTCTTAATATATATCCTATTACAACACCTATGTTCTAAACTGCTTCTTGCAGTTACACATTCACACAAAATGCACCTCCAAATCTAATCACAGAAATTTTTGTTAATAAATAGTGTGTTCTTTGTTAGACTCTAGATTTTATCCTCAATAACCACTTATAAAATATACGATACAATTTACAAAACGAAAATGTCATCAACAGTCGTCAGTAACTCATTGTCTTTAGCGAAAGGAAAACGTGTCTTAAAATCTACGTAACAACAAAAGCATGACTCGTTAACTAGGAGCGAGCACTCACACCTTGTATCACAATCCATAACACACGCAGGCTTCATTTAGGCACAGCCGCACTTCACATATGTTCATGTCAAATGTCACTTAACGACGACCTCGTTCACCACCAGACGGACGTGGAGGTGTTCCGCAAGGATTCGAAGAAGCTGCCGATCGGCGACCCGGAAATCGACTGGGAGGAGACCGTGTATCTGAACCTGATCGTTCACCAGTTCGACTATACGCTGACGCTGGCGATCTGCACGCGCACCAGCCCCAAGGAGCTGCAGGTGCTGAAGCGGCACTCGCAAAAGGTGAGCGTCATACGCGCTCCGGCGGCGGCGGCGGCGCTTGCCGGGCGCGTCACTAGCTGAGCCGGCTGAAGAGCTTGGTGCGCGGCCACGGCAAGGGCCAGTCGTAGCGGCGCGGCACCGGCCCGCGCACGTTGCGCTCCAGGTATGTGAACAGCCAGTACCACCACTCGCGCTGGATCATGTACTGGTTGTACCCGCCCCCGCTTCGGTGCGGCGTCACCAGCATCGAGTGGAATGTCCAGAAGAGCCGCGTGGTCACGTAATATGCTATCACCACGTCCACCGTGTAGTGGCCGTGCGCGAGTAGCACGAACGAGACACCCAGTAGCGCGGAGCCCCACATGGCCCAATGCACGGGCCACAGCTTCTTCGGCGAGTACTCCGCCACTATCAGGTAGCTGAGCACCAGCACCATGGTATGACCCGAGTAAATGTAGTCGCCACAGTAAGTATGCTTGCCGTTAATAGACAACCCGAAGCCCGATATGAGGTAGAACATCCGCCTGATCACTAGTAGCGGCGTCGTGTTGTTGCTTTTGGGGCTGCAGTAGTACGTGACGCTGGAGACGGGCAGCACGGTCACGAACATGGTGACCGAGCGGTAGAGGTACAGCAGACCGATTATGAAGAACATGCGCCGTGCGACGATGAATCGGTGCTTGTGAAAAACGACGACGAGCATAGCGACGGTCGTCGATATCATAATTAGGTACTCGGAGACTGCCAAACCCCAATCCCTCGCGGTGACGTTGTCGAGGACTATGTCGGTGAGAGGCGGGGTGGTGTTTCTGTCGGGGAGGCGCTCGTGTACGAGCGAAAGGGACATCATGTTGATGCACACGCAGAGGAAGAGGAAGAAGAAGGACAGGATGGTCTTCCATATCTCTTTGGGGTAGCGTTCTTCGCGGACGGCGCCGGCCGGAATCTCGACCACGAAGTCGGAATGTGCGCGCTGCGGCGAGTGCTCCTGGTCGGGATCCGAGTCATCGGTGGGTGGTTGCGGGGCGTCCGGCTTGGCGTTACGCGCGAGCAGCGGTTGGCGCTGCATTAGTTCGGCCTGGCTGGGCATGGCAGTGGAGTCAGTGGTGGTGGCGGCAGTTACGTTGCGGCGCGTAGCAGCGTTGTTGTTCACGTCATTGCGCCGGGGCCGGTTGATGGGCTCGAAGTTGATGCCGCGGATGTCGTCGCGGGCCGTGTCCACGCCTATGTCCGCATGGCAGGCGGCGGGCGGCGGCGTGGGCGGTGCGGGCGCCCCCGGGGTCACTAGCCGCTTGGCAGGCAACTCATTGGCCAAATAAACTCGCACAGACTCCACCAGTGGCTCCGCTAGGTCGATCGGCTTTGGTGGCGACGGCTCCTTGTCCGGGGAGCGCGCTGAGATCGTCATCCAATCACCATTGGCTTGGATCGAGCCTGGAAACCAAATTATGCTCGTATTAGTTTTTGTGATGCATCACTATCATACAACGCAGTCTCGACAGTCAATTGTGGGAAATATTAGAACGTAATAACATTTACATATTTATACAGACGCACTTAAAATAAATATTTAGTATAGTATACCTAGAACTAGTCTAATTAGAACCTGTCAGTTAACGAATTATGCACTAGTGATATTCAATTGTATGATTGAACCCGAAGGAATGTCATTTAGTTTCATAGTTCGCTGAGCCTACTCGTTTTTGCTTTGTTTTTAACTTGTTTGTTCAGTGTCGTTGATATGTGACGTTTTAACGTAGTAAACAATTGGTGCGCCTCCGGTTCAAAGAGCGACCGGCCGAATCGGCGGCTTCTTTGTTTTTGTTTGGCCCAATTCTTCGGCAAGGAGTCGAGGAATACAAGCCTTTGCCCGTTTGTCCGACACACGAATGGATTTCTCCTTAGACGTTCGAAGTTCGGCTTGCGTTTTAGAAAGCGCATTAGCGGAAGCGGCGGCCCTCGTACGCGGCTCACACTCACCCGATCAATGTGCGAGGTGTCAGTCGTGCCGAGCGCGGCCTCTTATCGATTCGTCCCGTGCGCCCTGACGTGCCGCGGCCGGAGCCGGAGCGCCGCCGGCAGACCGAGGGCCCCGCTCTCTCGCGACGCTAGAAACGAGGTCGCGCTCGCTGCCTCGTTATCGCGGTGCCAGCTCTCCTTTTGCGCATTCGGTTTCGCTTCGAACGCGTCGCTCACACGGTAACATGCAGACTGTGGGGGCACTGCCGTTAGTTGGGGAGTGAACGCATCCGGCGGTCGGCGGGTGGCGGGTGTGCGAAGCGGGCGAGCCTGCGGGGCGGCGGTCGGTCGCGTACTGGAAAGCGGAATGGTGGGGCGCCCGTGCGCTCCGCTCGGCGGCCGTCGGGGCCGTTCGAGCGGGTTCGGACGCGGCGGGCGCGGGGGGAGGGCGCGCGAGCGAGACGGCGCGGCTGACGTCAGCGGCGGCGTCCCGCTCCCTCCGTGCGGCTGCATTCGCACGGCCCCTACCGACGAGCGGCGCCAACGGACGCCTCTTTCGTTCAAGCGCAACCAGGAGCCGTCTTTTATGATGCATGTACTTTACACTTAGATTTAAATTTTGAGTCGCGAGAACGTATCAAATTATTAAAACTGTTTTATTGTATTACGTATGCGTATGCCGAATAACAAATCACTGATTGAAGTAATAATAAGTTAAAGTTAAAGATATTGAACCTACTTGAACTAATATAAGGTTACGATTGATGTAACAAGTATTTCATCGGCTTCACGTATGAATTTCTCCGAAAAATAAAATTTGTTTATTTCTACTAGCATCGATATAAAAGAGATAATGTTATTAATCGTTAACTTAGGCGCAACAATTCAGTAGCAGATGCCTAGGAGAGCGTTTCGCATCCATCAGCTGGACGGAGCGCTGTTCGTCGGTCAGCTGATCTGTGGCATCGATCGCCCCCATGCACTCAATATTTGGCGAACGGGAGGTGAAGGCCATTCGTGCTCTCCTGATTTGGGACCTGAGAAATTCACTATGTTTTCATGGCAACCGGCTGTTGACATTTTAAAATAGACTAGAATTTATGGAGAGTATTTTAAACGATTTCTATTTTATAAAGTGAATTTTCTTCTCTAAATTCCCACAAATCTGATGAACCTTTACGTCTATGCCACGGAAAGCGCATGACCTAGACGTGTAATAGCAACTTGAGCCTTGCTCAGCTTCATTGTAAAAAAGTGTGTGTTTATAATTTTCCTCGATTGATCCACGTCGCGAATCTAAAAGCTTTTTATATTTAACGAGATGTTTGACTGGATATTAGCCTTAATTATAAACACTAATCAGTATGTCCTTGCTCATGGATTAGGGTCATCCTCTGTGTTGTCGCTAACTTAGACGATCCACAACGATTCTTAAGTAGTTTTGGTAAAATTGAAATAAATATTTGCATAATAATTATACCGAGTATACGAAGTGAAAATAACTATGTTTTTGGCGTTGTAAATATATTTTTGTAGTTATTACTTGTAAATAGTTAGTCCATTTGATGTCCATCTCTTGCGCTTCAGATTAATGAATGTTATAGTTTTATAGAAATTAGGTGAAAGCATATTTTCATGTAATGTTACTTTTTTTCCATAATACTTTGAAATATCTTGGAATGATGACATGCGTAGTATTAGAGATATATATTGTAATAATTTTATTAAAGACGAAAGTGGGTCGCACGTTTCAAGGAAAGGCCCCCCCTTTCCTTGAAACGGGGTCGGGTGGTGTGGATATTGTTTACGTCACCGAACGTAGGGACGATTATCCTCGGCGACACAATTGCTCTAATTGAGCCTGGCTGCGTGGAGTATGATTGATTGCGCAACTGCGGCCGCTCAATTCACCGCAATGCCCGAAGGCGTTACGGTCAAAATATTTTAGAAGGCAATAATTGCGTTGTTTTTTTATTGCCCACGAAGGCAAACGAGCAGTTGGGCCATCTGATGGGAAGTGGTCACCGACGCCATGGACAGCGGCAATATCAGTGGTATCACCAATGCGGTGCCTACGCGAGACATAGGATGCTAGTTCTCGTTTACGCAGTAAAAAAGACTGATATAGTGCCCTCAAACCGGAGCAAAGTAGTAAATTACGCCCTACCGTTTTATGGCAGAAAGAGGCATCGCGATGGTCTGAATATGTAAATTTCGATGGATTTATCAGTGTGATGCCAAAATGTGGCAGTTATCCTCAGCTTATCACGTCCACGCGTAAACATATAGATAGTACAATGGCATATCTAATCAGACTTGATAAACTAAATCCGGTACAAAGATATTCTTCAGCTATGTATTGAGAATAGATTTTTCGGCACCGCAGACAATACGAGCCTATTCAACCCTGCTAATGAGACTGATACTGATTAACGCTCCAGGGTTACGATACGAGCAAATCAGCAACAGCCACTAAAAGTGCTATAAACAGCAGTTACTTTTATCAAAGACAATAATATTAGGCTTATTAAAAAAATTTCCTCGATCTAATAGAAGTACTTAAGTAAAAGCCCTTAAACAACTTACGTCCGCTTTAAGCCGCGCGTTGTTTGTTTACTTTCAATGTTTTACCGGATCCGCGCGCCATTAACAAACAATCATAGGTTTACTTTATTATTCCTTGCATGTTGTCTTTTATATCTGTACAAAAACAGCGTTGCTTGTATAAATGACATTGGGTGATGGTTCTCTAGGCATCATTCGCAGTGCACTAATCCAAGGCCACCGAGGCAGATAATGGAACCTTCAATGACACGCTCCATGCTCCTCCGCTTGTTCGCTCGCTCGGATCGTGACGTCACGCGAGCTGTGCTCTCACTGCCTCAGTCGGACGAACAAATTGTATTTTTTATACGGAACGGTGAGTTGATCACTGCATTTAATGTGCATTATTTGCATGTAATGGGAGGCGCAGGTGGCCCGAGTCTATCGCTGAAGCCCGCTCTAGGCGTCGGTAATGCATCTTCAGAGGCGATGTGAATATTCTAAACCCAATTATCTTTCTAAGCCCGCGGTGATTAGCCCTAGAACACATTAGTCCTCTGATTATTAACTCTTTACATATTTATGTGACGGAAAGCAGTCATTTATTAAAACTAGTGTAAGGTTTTATCCTGTTCAACCTCACGGGACACGGTATAGGCTGGCTGATACACAGTGACGTGTCTATTCTGTTTGGTCACACATTGAAAGAGCTATATTATCTACTTCTCTAGTGGTTACTGTTTAAAGATCATGTAAAAGGTATAGAATTAATCCCAAGTTGAGTTAAGTAATGAAAACTCGAAAAGAAGAAGGATTAAAAAAAATGGTTTGAATTTTTTCCATTTTGTTTTGAAAGCACGAATTGATTGTACGCAAACAACTAATAACTTTTTTTTTACATCTCTCATTGGTGGGGTTTGTATAATATCGCTTGATTGACATTAACAATAGCTTTTTGTCTACTGTTTTATACAATTAAATTGTTTTTTCGATTATTACTTTAATTTAATTGTAATTATGTCATTAATAGTTTTAGACTTTTTACTATAACTACAGACACAATTGAAAAGCAAAAAATTTGTCGGTAAATAAACATTCTGCTTTTTATGGTTTACGTAATGCAACTCATATTAGCAACACTCTTTTGATTGCTCCCTTGGTCATAATATAAAAAAGAAACTGTTCGCTTCTGGGCACCAGCAACAATTGACTCAATTGAATTCCATTGAGATTCAATCAGGAAGAACCATGACGAATGAAGTATTTACTTGTGCATGAACTAAATGATGAACTGAACAAAAGCATGGATGTTATTCGGTTTGTGACCAAATTAACCTTGAATACGTGCATCGATGCTGTACAATTATTATGAATGCTGAACAGGTCTTAAACTCATGATTCCTTGATCACTACCAATAATCTCATTTAAATTCTCAATATTAATATAGTGACACTGCCAACAAAAAAGGTACGTCATTGAATGAGAATGTGTTTATGAGGTAATTGCGTCACTTATTGGCAATATAAGGAAAATTTTAGAATCAATGTACTTCGTTTGTATCCGCGGTCATAAATAAATTTATGCGCTTAATATTTATCGCGTCTAGTATCCTATAATGAATATGGAAACGTACCAGGAAAATAGTGGATCAATTATTTAACCTTTCGCTATGTGGATTTAATTATAAATGCGTACAGTTGTGCTTCTCCAAGCTCTGCCACTTCCGCCTGGTGTAGTGTTACTTTCCGCGTTACGCACCTACTTATCCAGCCGCCACGAGCGAGTCAATCGTCTTAGCATTACACTGATTCTTAGACTGATACTCTTTTAGACTTAAGATGGTTAAGCTAACAGGATTTTATGTGTATTGTACGTAGACGGTCTTCTACAGCTTAGTAATTTTGTATTGTGCATATTTGTAATGTTCAAACCATTCTTTTTTAATTGGCCATGCAGGCAGACGAGCAGTTGGGCCAACTGATGGAAAGTGGTCATCGACGTCTATAGACATTAGCTGTAACACTGGTATCACCTACGCGCTGCCTACCGTGAGACATAGGATGTTAAGTCTCGTTTACCCAGTAAATACGCTGGGTACGGTGCCCAAAACCGGAGCAGTAGTGTTTTCACGCTACTGCTTTGCGTCAGAAATAGGCATCGCGATACCGCCCCAGACGGTCCTCTGAGAAAAGGTGGCCCTACTGCCTACAATTATAAATTAATACTTTTAAAACTACATTCACGCGCGCTAGAGGGGGCCCGGATTTATATTCAGGCAGTTTTTTGACTTTATTATTGAATTAATATCCACGTTTTCTGATTAAATATACCATTCAAGATTTTGTCTTAGTGTAATTATTAGTACTAAATAAAATCAAGAATTGTGCCTAATGCGATGCGGTCTTATGAGAAGCGCAGTTTATTTCAGATTCCAAGTTCCTTGCGTTCAGCTAGTGCAGGCGGCCGAGCGTGGCAAGGCCGCCGCGCCGCTGAGCCCCTTGTTATTGGTCTATTATCTCGAGCTATAAACGAGTCGACGTCAAACGCTTGACGACAAAATAACAAAACATCGTTGCATTGTTTACTTCGCCGCATTAAATCCGTTTTATGTCGCACCAAGTGCACCAAGAGTAACTATCTCGGTGCGAATGTTACGACGTAAGGATTTCTATATGAAAACAGCTTGATTTGAATAACTGTTTTTTATGGAGCGACTGACATCTTACCCTTACGACCCGGAATCGAACAGTTATTGTTTTTCATGGAACAATTAGAACGATAAATTTAAAGGTATTTGTTGACCTTCAACTTATACAATAAAATATACTGGTTCGGTCCATTCGATCATAGCCTTAGGAAAAAGGCTCTATTTTGTAAAGACCCATGCTTAACAAAGTAGGGACATATCACAGAGGCTCGCGGTATATTGCTATTATTA
This sequence comes from Lamproptera curius, assembly GCA_029286875.1. Taxonomy (NCBI): domain Eukaryota; kingdom Metazoa; phylum Arthropoda; class Insecta; order Lepidoptera; family Papilionidae; genus Lamproptera; species Lamproptera curius. Next base: position 1,467,543 of record JAGSMT010000100.1, on the reverse strand, counting down.
ATGTTATTGTCAGTAATTTATCTTTAAAAACTGTTTATTCAGTGAGTAAATACGAGGCGATCTATGGTCTCGACGTTCGTCACAAATTGACAAAGCGTTCACTATATTTAGCCATATTGAATAGTGTGCCCGCCTTCTAAGGCTTCCTTCATTTACGATGTTTTAATTGCCTTTGCTTTATCCAGAGAGTTCTGGAGCCTCTGGATGACGGCACAAGATTTCAATTTTATTTGTTTTGATAAATTTCAAATATTTCATAAATATTTAAAATTTGTATTGTATAATGAGTAATAAATATTGTCCACGACTTGATTGATGGTAAGTTAAACTTATTTTTTTTAATATTACTTTTTATATTACATTCATGTGGCAATAATTAAAAAAATCGTCGTCGACTTTAAATAATGGGAAAGTAAAGTTCCTAAGATTATTCGGATTATCGTCACGAACATTCGACACTCTCGGAAAACTTCTAACAATCCTGCAAAAGGCCGTGCATTTCAATAGAAACGTTTTGTTATGGAACTTATGGTATTCCTTTTAAAGTATTTTAACCGCGGCCCTTAATTGAAATGCTTCTAGTAATATGGGCACGTCACCTTGAGCCGTTAGGGTGCCTGTACCAGAAGGTCACAAACCTTCACACATTCACAACAAACGGTTGCCATGTCGACCTCAACTACTGTCACTAATAATGAGTCAAACTAAATATAATTACTTGATGCGCAAGTGATATTGATGGTCTATATATAACCTTACCGCCTTTAATACGGGCCGGATGTCAAGGTCCTAGTTTATATGGTGGAAGTAATGGACGCTATCGTTTGATGCAGTTCATCTATATTTATAATTTACTTCGAATACGACACTAATATGGTATTAAATATAGTAAAATACTGCTAAGAATTATTTAGCGTTATTGGGCACTTTATTCGTTTTGTCTAGTGATTTGATCGTCAACGTTCTGTAACTTCCTAGTAATTATACTTAACCTTATCACTATAGCAGCAATGTAATTAGAGCCAGAAACGAGAGGATATAGGTTTTTTAGAGCTAATAGGCATTCCGCGCTCATGCATCGATGCAAATCATCGAGTGCCGTTGACTCCGCACTTACGCAACAGCCTAACCCTCGCGTGTGATTTGCAACTTGCAATCCATACAGTTATACGAAACGGTTGTTCCTTTTTGTGTTCGTGTTTGTTTCTATAATAAGCCAGCTTTCTGGCGTTCTTTACACGCCTTTTATGTACGAATTTTTGTAAATGTATGGCATACTGTATTTTTAATGAAAACCTCTTACGTTCCAGTTAAGTCACTACATTTATTGTTATTAATCAGGATGTGAATTGTTCTTCTTTTTCTTTCTTCCAGCCCTTTTCCTTAAATATCATTAGGGCCGGTTTCTTATTAATCGGTGCGATAATTTTTACACGTAATGATAAACTGTATTCGATGAATAGAATAGTAGTCATTTCATTTAAAGGCATTGCCTACTAAATTACTTATAACGTCTGCAAAAGTTGGTCTTGTTGGTGTAAACAACAACGCATGGTTCATCTTACTTTTTAACCAACCAGAAACGTTAACACAAAGTTTTCTCCCCGAAAGATTCGAATTTATGACCTCCGTTTTGTAAAGCAAGGGTTAATACAATATGAACGTATATATTTTTGATAAAATTTGCTATTGTCTCTGTTAAACAGGTGTACGCCTCCCCGAGCCGGCGGAAGATGGACACGAAGGGAGAGGGCGAGGAGATGACTTATCCCCACATCTGTTTCATGGTCGACAACTTTGACGAGGTACGGTGATGGTTTATGTTATATAATTAAGCTTTGTAAGACCCATGGTACAGTCTACAACTGTTTTCGTCTACTTAAATCACGCAAGTTCCAACATGCCCGTTAACTTTCGTTACTATTCAACATAATTATGTTCGACACAAAACGAAAACGTTGCATGTGACTATTTTTTTCGACATTTTAAAACAACACGGCCGACGTCATTTTGCTACCTGGATATGTTGCGAGCGAATGGCATTCAGAGTGCGAATAAGGCGAACAATGCAGCGCTTGTTGCACACTCATGGGAAATGGCATGCCCTGTTGTTATTACACATTATGTACATTTGTTACTCGATAACTGTTCAGAGTATTCGCTCTCTGAATGATGTAAATATTGTTTCATTATCATCATCAGCCGTTGTTAGTCCACAGCTGGACATAGCCCTCTAGATATGCCTTCTTAATTACGGGGTTTTTAGGCCCACCGCGCTGGTCCAATGCGGGTTAGTGGGTAGATAGAGATGATCGGCCTAAATTGTCCTAACCAAACGCGGGATTCAAACTTACGACCTCCGGTTTTTAAAGCAAGGGCCAGTACCGCTAGACCACGGAGGCGGCTTAAATAGTGTTTATTGTTGGTTTAAATCGCGGAAAACCAGCTTCCGTTAGTAATGGTCGAGCCAAGATCGTACTAAATCACCTTGTTACTACGGCGACGCTAACCGGTTTAGGTGCGGTTGCGTAACTTCAGAGGAAATTAACCGCGTGCGCTGCACTTAGGACGTTTTACCTTTACATAATTATAGTTCAAACCCGTTCTAATTCGCACTACGTCTGGTTTTATGACAAGACTGTGATATATAAAGTCAAATAGACTACGTGGTTGTGAGATTTTATTACTATGCCAACATACGTCTGTAAAGATTTAGATTTGTTAAGGTTTCAAATGTTGTGATTCTCTCAAAACTCAAATCCGTGCACGGATAAAATAGAAAAACAGCGTTCATTGAAAAACTTGTCCTTCGCATACGGTGGCAATATCTGCGCATTTTCATTGTGAAAGCTCTCATGCGGCGGGCGACGGGCGCGTTTTGTGCCTTTTGCCTTCCCCGTGGCCCGCTCTTGTTTGGGGTTTAAACTTTTTTCCATTCCCATTGTGTCGGGGACAAAGGAGACGCTGCGTCCGTTGGGTGGCTGCAGCATTGTCGCATGCGATCCCGTGCCCTCTGCCCCTAATTACGGGAAATACTTATATGGGGATGTCATATCAGAGATGTACTTTAAATCGAGGCCAACTGTGCGTTGTGCGCAGTTAATGGCTTAAGAAGTGTAGAAGTGATTGTGTAGTGATGGTAGAAAAACGATTTTTAACAGAAATTATTGTCGTATATTAAAACAGTCGAACGTCAGCTATGTCTGATGTTACCACTTAAAAATGTCTACTCTTTCACATAAAGTCTAGAAGTTACAAAAACGTTCTTGTTTCGCATTTATTTTACCTAGAGATATCGTATCACTTTGTAGTGTCTTATTGTTTTTAAACAATAAGTAAGAATAATAACAGCACTTGTTTTTTGAAATCCCTGTATAAGTGTATCGGTATTATATATCTACATTTTGTCCTGTTTAATTTTTGTTCTATAAGCTGATAATCAATGAAAGCGAATAAAAACTTCAATTAATTAAATTTTATAAAAAATAATTAACATAATAAAATGTAATTTTTCATGACCACAACCGCTGGAAACTGTTTAAAACGTCGGATGTTGAAATATAATTTATTGTATAAATAAACGCGTTTAAATCCGTTATTGCAATTTTATTCAGTTAATATTATTTTGTTTGTGAATTACCGATTATATTACATAGTTCCAAAATAAATAAGGTTTTCAAACCTTGCGAAATGGTAAGGCCGGCGGAACGTAAAATTTTTAAGGGATATTTTTACAGTCGTGATTCAGCGTATGTTATTAATGTAGTCACGTTTGAGCGCGAATTTTGTTTTGTAGATCAATGCGATGTTTATTTTAGAGTGATCTATAATCGGTGAATTGGACGAACACACGCTAACACGCCTACTTATTTCTATGTTTTTGTATATGAAAACGTTTAAATATGTCACACCTATTAAGTGTAGGCAATAGAGGAAAAGTAACATTAAAACAAGTAATTGTTTCGTTAGTCCCAACAATGCTTTATGCGTTTTAGTTTCATATCAATTTGTTTCACAATTTACTAAACAACTTTCTTTAAAAGAAAATACAAAATTATGATGATACAAGTGAGCATTCAAGTTTGTCTCTTTTTAGAACTTTTGACTCAAATATAATATCAAACGCTTCCAAGAAAATCTTTTTACAGAATTGTAAAAAAGTGCTTAAACGTTGGTCAGAGATTCCCGCGTACAATAGCCGGACGATGTATTGAACGGCCCGCTGGCACCGCTCCAGGCGCGTTTCATGTCGAACTCGTGTGATGGCTGGTGTTTGGTGCCACCGGTGGCGTCATGCCGATTGCATTTCACTGCACATTCGTTCAATCAACTGTTCAATCTTTAATTAATAATATTAGCAAAAATGTACACGGAAATGTTCCTTCCTTTTCGGCTGTGATACCGTTTGATACATTTTTTAATTGCCTACTAACAGGATGGCTGATAAATGATGGCGAGAGATTATAAGGATACTATAGTTTAGCATAATCAGACTTAGATTAAATGTAAGCAAATTTGATGTCAATTACTAATGGCGTCAGAACCAAACGCGTACAAATCGGTGAAACGCGGCCATTTTTAATCAACGCCCATATAAAAGCGCCAATCTTTTTGGCGCCAATTGAGTTGAACGTCATATTTTTTTTACGTAAATTCTATTCTCAAATGGCTTAAATAGCAAATTATAAAACTACATATTATATACAAACAGATATAAGTATTAAGAAAGAAAAACATAGATCGAATCAATGTCATGGATATTTTCTTGTTAGTAATTAAAACTTTTATACTACAGAAGACATGAGCAACGATTAAATTGTACTACGAAGAAATAAATTGTGTCCCTCCAGCACAGTATGCCAATGGCCTAATAAGCGCAAAATCTTCATGCAAATAAACCATGGCTGAATATGAATCTATTGACTAAAGTCGGCAGAAATGTGCCAGATCATTAAAAGATTGTGCCTTCAAATGCGTCTCCATTATTTACATTCACGGTCATGCACTGCTATTATCATTAAGTTTATTACTTTTTTTTACTTTAATGACACTTCTTAACAATAGATTTTTATAGAATTGAACACAAAAACTGTTTTCCAATTCAAATGTATGCACAGACCGGTACAAAACATTAATGAATATGTTCATTTGAAATGTTATTGAATCATTATTGAAATACATTTACGGAGTTTCGGTTTCCGAAGTTGTTAATTTTTTTGTATAGCAAAAGGTAATTTAGTGTCCGTCTGTTTCGTCTCTTGGTTTTCTTTAGCGAGAACTCGTAATGAATGTTCTCGATAATTGGCTTATGTCTTTGTCTGAGGCAACGTTTGCTGCAAGGTCATTATAATTAACATACAAGGTTTCCGTCCAACGCACATTGGGTTTGCAATAAGGATGAACATCAAAATGAGTTTATTTTTATTATGTAAATATTCACTCTCTTGTGTTTTTGTTTAATTGCACTGGATGTGAACCAGAAGATTGTTTTTATTTCAGTAAAATGCCCAGCTAAGCGTCCAGCGACTTTAAACTGAATTTTTACAAGCAATATTGCTTTAAATATAAGTACATTTATATATAAGTAGTTGTACGTTACTGCTGCGGGTTTCTTACGGACCAATTACTAGACATCTGAGCAAAGCAATTTAAAGTTAATGTGCCTTCAAAACGGGCACGGGTCATGGACTCTTGTGGTATCTTGAAGTGGCCGTATTAGGCGCACACCTATTGTCTGACGCTCGGAACGTTGTCAGCTGTCTTTCAAGAACTTGAACAAGTGTTGTTGGTATCTCATGCGGGTTAATAATCTTGAATGAGAATGAAAGTGTATGCAAAGGTTTAGGAAATCCCGGCTTCTCGTTGAGAATGGTGGTGCTTGGTAAAATAAAGGGAGGTGGATGTAGACGCGCGTGTAACGCCGTGACACTCCACCGACCACGCTACGAGTACGGACCAGTCTGTTTAGGGTCGTTGCACAATCTTTACGGCGAACAGGTTTCGTATTTTTTTTATAAAATATTTAAAACAACTTAAGAGTTGAAATGACGCCGTTACTACAGATAGATTTGTTTTCTTAACAAAGAATACGAATATTTTAGATATTTATACATTGATGTTTTAAAGGATTTAATTTTCCGTAGGTCACTTTTTGTACTTTGCGAGGCTTTAATAATATCAATTAAAGGATTATCTCGCTTCTGTTAAACTAAAGTTAATTCAAAATCGACCTTAAGTCAGATTGATCTGGACAAAATATCGATATTTTAATAATTCAATGCTATTTACAACCGTAAACAATCAGGAAATCTTATTAACAAGTTGTATATATGTTGAAAATATAAATGAGTTTTTGACGTTTTGAACTATTATGTTGTCTTCTTCTTTGGATTTCGTATTTGTTCCTGTTCATAAAAACTTAGAGATCGGACCATTATTTTGCCTCTCTCTTAGCATTAATGTCGAACTCTGAAGACTAATTAATATTCAAATACGACTTCGTGAAGTGTTACTATTGTAATTTATAATTCGGACCGGGATAGACGGTTTTTGTTTAAAGAATGTAATAACTATAAACTCGGACCGACTGTAAAGTATTTAGAATTATTATGGATTACTTCTGGCTTTTGAAAATAATAATTCTATGCCATAGATCTAGTCGGTAGGAGTATCCTACACAAAATAAACAGTTAAAAGATATGTAGTTGAATAAATATGATGGTCGCACTTTTTTCCATTAAAAGTACAAAGTCAATTCCGTAATAAACCTTAATGAAATATTTGTGGAAATACGATAAATATTTCCGCTTGTTTGTTATTACTTGCATAATTATTGACTCGTTCAGTTGATTTGTTTTGATATAAACTCGCTAAGAAACATTCCAGTGCCCATAGCGAACCGGATGTGGCCCATTAGGCCGGCCGTTGGGCCAACGGGCGAATGCCACACGTGCACTACTCACTATGTTGGCTATTGGCAGTGGTGGTCTTGCACCGATGCCATATCCCTTCCCTGGACCCACAGAGTTCTTGTAAATTCTGTTTTAGGATTTGATTAGTTATAGAAATGTCTAATTATCTGATTAGTTGAACGGTCTCATTAATTTTTTGCAATAAAACATTCCCGATTTAAAAATAACTTATTATTTCAAAGTAATACCTCAATGGAGTTGTATTAAAATGACACGACCTTCAGTTTTTCTGTAATCCGTTGTAGCGGATATATTATATATAAAAGTATTTCACGTGTTAAATGAGTGTTAAAATATATATTTAAACTTTTGGCTTATTTGGGTGCAGGAACAACTAAAATATATCATTTACAACCATAAACAATAATTCAGTTTTGTATATAAAATAGGTATTATATATAATAACATATACAATTAATTAATTATGTTAATTGCAACAATTTTGCAATGTAAGATACGTGTGTTAATGTTAAAATGAACGGTTATCATTTTTATTTCGTGATAAAACTTTCCGATAATTGTGTTTCTGTGCTAATGCCTGTAATCACTGATAATATTTTTATAAATTTAGGTATTGCAAAAATTTATTCTGATAGCGATGGAAGCCTAAAGATTAATTCCAAAAAATTCCAATTACTTTTTTTTATTGTAAGCAAATTCCGTTACAAGAAAAAATCAGCCGATGAAGATTCCTCTTGTGAATAACTAAATTTTCAACTTCGAAAGTTTCGTTTTATAACTAACAATTGTTTAGCTTATCTCTACAGCAGGCAATATTTATGTAACAAAATGTTTTATACTAGTTTTATGTAGTAAAGTTCCGCATTGGTATCGGTACAATCCGCTCCTATGTTTATAGGCAATCGGCACTGTTTCTAATAAATCGCTCCTTTATTGATTCCCAATTCGCAGCTGTACCTGTTGACGGCCGCTCCGTTGGGCCACGGGGGCGCCATCTGCCACGAGCCGTTGCAAAACAACTAAATGCTTATTGAAAACGAAGGCCGTTCGCCCCCTTGCTAAAATAACCATTTAATGGCCACAACCGACCATTCGATTACCAATGGCTTTCAATTTTATCGTGAAAAAGTACTAATCTTAAAATTGAACATCGTTTGTATTTACCATAGTTATAGTGGATGTAAATATACGTATCAAAGCTTTGCAAATTGCCACTTAATATAAAAGTATTACTTTAACTAATGGAGCCCTATGATAACTATGACATCCGTGATTTGTTACTGACCAATCATGAGATTGGTCATTCGAAATTAGAGTAGAACATTTTGTGCTAGACGTTCTGCAGGTTCTGCAGGCCCAAAGCATAGAAGAACCTCTGCGACAAAATGGGAGCATTGGTACAACTTCCAATGAATCGAATACCCAGTTATTAATATCAGCTACATATTACAAATCTCATATGTACCAAAATACAGTGAGTCATAGTTGCGTGTCGTATGCGATCAGCCTCTATACTCGACAATGAATAGCCCTCTTTTAAGAGAAACGGAGATGATGAATCCGCTATTCTCGACGGCCTCATCCTCTAAACATCATCACTTTGACATCTTTTTGGTTCGATCCTTCGTCTTAACATTGTATATAGTTTAAGGTATATTTATTTATTCACTTTTAGATATGCTAAGTTACCGCCTCCGTGGCCTAGAGATTTTGCCCTTGCTTTATAAACCGGAGGTCGTGGGTTCGAATCCTGCCGGGAAACAACTTTGTGTTATCGTTGTTTTATGGTTGGTTAGGACAATTTGGACCGATTCAACAAACTTATTATTAAAATCTACTATGTTGATAGGAAAAGACTCGCTTTTGCTTTTGGAAATTGATTATTATTTATTTAAATTACTTGTTCTCGGAAATCCTTTGTTTGAATCGTAGAAAGTGCAAGTGATTGTGGATAAGGCCGCTTATCGCGACCGTCCCTTATCGGGACGTCGGCCACCGATAACGATAACGGATTTTAGCAGTAATCGATTACGTCCGATATTCGATTAGAGAATAGGTCAAAGTTTTTTTTAAGTAACATTCGTACTTAATGACTGAGCTTTGTTTTCACCTTCTACAATGTTCATCCACCGCGTTTAGCGAATGTTCTATGATGTTCCTGGCCTATAGTTTAAATAATAGATGGACAACGATTTGTTATATAAATGTGTATTAGATGCCTTTTTATGTAGAATCTATTGCTGATGCCGTTAAGCGTCATTGTCATACTACTGATTAGTCATTTTATGAGTCACGGTTGTTTACAACAGTCGGACTACGTCCCCTAGCGTCATTATCGCGGAATGTTTGCACGGTTAGGAGAATCGGTCAGAGCCTGTCATGATGATAAGCCGTTTGATTGCCGTATTTGGACCTTTTGTTAATCGGCTGTTAATAAGCAAAAGATGTATTTCCTAATGATGTTTGCTATTAATTTTTAAGTGCTATTGCCATTTGTCTAAATCCATTAATGTGTATTCCAATTTATTTTTGAGTGGTATGTAGCTTGATAAGTGTTAAGTGTCCGATTAAGTTGGTATAGCTATGAATGACTAAGGTATTATTGCAATTTTAATAAACAGTAAAAAGTAACTTGTGACTTAGTAGAGTAAAGAAATCGTCTGTAACGTTAAAATGAATGCTACTTTATCAATAAACATAGTACAAGTATACATATCCAAATAAAATAAATTATAAAAGCTGCTGACACATTGTAACATATAGCAACGAAGTGGCGTTGTAAACAACTCACTACCCTTTCTTATTGAGATCTAGGTGCCGTGCCGTCGATAAAATCGCTGGTTGCCGCCATTCCGGTGCCATGTTTTACATTGTTTCAATTATCGTATCATACACTTTTCTGGCTTTTTTGTCGTTAATATTAAAGAATTAATTAAGCAAAGCAACATTTAGGAATTTATGTAATGATACAATGAAGGCGCGTTAGTTAAACGCCTTCGTGGACGGTTTGCAGGTGTTCTGCGACATAGTGGTCCGCGACGGCGAGATGGTGTGCGTGGAGCTGGTGGCGAGGGGCAGGGGAGACGCCGCCTGCGCTGTCATCTTCCTCGGCTCCATTCGTTACGATGCCCTCACCAGGGTCTACGACGCCAGGGTAAGTGCCCAACGTCTACATGTTGTTTTGTCAGCATCATACAGCCTACATTTCACGATATTTTAGCCAATTTAGGCCGGGAATTGAGGTGAAAGAAGTAAATTATGGCATCTAATAGCGTCTAGGTTTATTATTGATGAATTGTCAACGAAATGAGATTAAATCATGTAATGTGACAGTTTATTAATAACAATAGCATACCAAAAGACCTCTCTGTGTAGTGATTTATTAGTGACCATCCTTAGGGTAAATTGATGCTGACAGTTTTGTCTATACGTTTGTCTTTTTTTGTTATACATTAAAAATATATATTTTTTAATTATTACATAATAGATGAAGCATAATTTTTACAGTAGGTACTTCCATAAACGACACTTCGTTTCGTTGTCTTTGGAATATTAAAAAAGTATATATAAAAAATAAATAATATTGCTTGAGCCCATGCTGTAAAAAGACCATAATCTTTGTGGTTTTTGTGGAAAACATTAACCGTACCGAAATATAGACTCGCGGAAACTTCGACGCTCGAACGTTATAAATTTATAATACAACGCAGAATTTTAAACTCACCAACAGAGTGTTTGGTTATTTCAGGTTGCCGATTTTTAGTGTACACAGCGTACACTAAACATAACTGTTCTATTGTTAAATTTTTGTAGGTTATAGAATAATAAATCTATTCTAGTACATGCAACAGGTAACTTAATATGCTAATTGAAGCCATACACGTATTGTACGCTAAGAATGTTACAACGTCCGGATCGGCGGGAGCATTGCTTTCCGCTCGCGAGTATTATTATTTCCTTTAAACAAATAAAGATAATTTTATAAATTCACTAGTTTTGTGCAAAAATATTTCGACTGATATTTAAATTAGATTTATTAATATTGCATTACATTAATTGTTATTTACCGTGACGATTTACCTCATCATCATCATCAGTTAGTCCACTACTGGACATAGGCCTCCTTTGATGCACGCCTTCTCTATTAGAGGGGTTTTGGACCGTATCCCACCGTTTCGTTCTAATGTGGGTTAGTGGGTGGATTGACTTTTTACATGCCTTACCGACGCATGTATCATTTGGCTTTTCCGACAATTGGGTGATATGCCCAAATTGTCCTAACCAACCAGAAAACAACGATAACACAAAGTTGTTTCGCTGCGGGATTCGAACCCACGACCTCCTGTTAATAAAGCAAGGGCCAATACCTCTGGACCACAAAATGCTAATGATTATTATGCGTTTTATATTATTTATAAGCAGCACCGATTGTTTATATTTTGCTAACAAGACTGATGTGTCGCTCAACACAGAGTACATTTGTCATTTCGCATTGTTATGTTGGAGAATAGTATTTATCCTGATACGTGTGACATTTGCGGACGCTGCGCTCTCTTGATTGATTGCTTAGTTGGTTTCGACGCAGGGTTGTTACCAGTGCATTTATGTAACGTTTCGAGCAATTTCCATAAGTAAAGAAGCAGTAATATAAATATATATAGCATTATAATTAGGATATTTTTAGTGTCTATATATAATTAATTATGCCCAAATAAATATCATTTCATCAACTTATGCGTTAATAGGCTACCTTTTATTTGATAGCATGTGATACATTAGATTTTCGAGAGGAGGTAGGTTGTCTACAGGGAACCGTCTAGAGTGGTACCACCGCGGTCCCAATTTTACGGCAAAGCAGTAGTGTGAAAAAACTACTGTGTCTCGTTTTGAAGGGCACCGTAGCCAGCGTATTTACTGGGTAAACGAGACTTAACATCCTTTGTCTCACGGTAGCGCATTCGTGATACCTTCCTTTCATTGCTGCTGTCCATGGCGCCGGTGACCACTTTCCATAAGGTAAAAAAGACATTCAATATCGTGTTCAAAAATGCCGCAATGAAAATATGTTATATCATTATTATATCTATGTTGAATACAGTTCTCATGGCAAGTGTGTTAGACGTGCCTCTGTACGTGTATTACGCAGCATCGTAAAACTGAGGCCAGTTCGAGTTCAAGTGCGACCGCTTTAATATTCCACCGCTATTCGAGTCCCAGACCGGTCCAAGGCGCAATTATTTACGCATAAATTGAAAGGTGGCACATTCCAATCATTTTAAAGCCTCAAGTGCACCGCTGTATATGAAATGAGCTATATATCTCGTATTCGGAGAAATAGCGTTATTTTGCAATATTGTCGATTTTAAATTGACTGCACCCTTGATATTGGTAGGCCTGGGGTGCATATCCGCCGCTAATCAATAGTGTGTAATTGATACTGTCTTTCGGTTTGAAGGGCACCGTAGCCAGCGTAGTTACTAGACTTAATATCCCATGTCTCAAGTCGTTCAGCGGATTTGTGTCGTCTTACGCTGCGTTCCTTATTGGCAGTGCGTATTACTTGCCATCGGGTGAACTTCCTGCTTGCATCATTCCTTAAACCAATACAAAAAAAACCTTCAAAACCGTTTCTTTATAATTTTTTTACGTTTTTGGTCGAATAAAGTAATTTTGACTTTTATTAAAACATGGATAAAGTATTTTTAGATTAACCGCTTTACGCAGAGCTTATGAAAGAACGTAATAATTGTGATATCAAATGTGAGAGTTGGATTGTTAATGTTACAGTGTCGACTGTGCTGTGTAGCGCGCACAGATAATGTTAACGCAAGGGTACGCAATTTTGTATTGTTCTGCATCTTTATTTTATAATAAGCATAACCTCATAATGTAACTAAGTAATAATTTAATAATTACGAGACATTTATTATATAAAAATATAGTAAAAATAATAGTATTGATAGTTAATTATAAATAGTTTTCGGACCGACATTTCAAGGGCCGCGTTACAAGGATAATTCGTTACGTCACAATTGAGGGAATTTTGCAATGATTGTGGCTATAATAACTTTAATAACGATACTGAGTTGGCAAGAATAAAGATGTAGATAAGACCACTATTTTTAGGCAGAGCAACTATTTAATTGCTAATAGTCTAATTTACATGAACCGGTTTTAAAATGTCTTCAACGAACCAAAGTTATTAATCCTAACGTAATTGCAGAAACAGCTCGTAAATAAACTATTAGTTAAATAAGCCTAAAAAACAATTAGATAGCTTAGTATTTCGTCATAAATCCAAAGATAGTTAAAGACGTTACAATTTTTGCTATTAAAGATAATGGTCTAACGGAAATCGCTCCCAAGATTGGATTTCCTAAGAGCAAAAGCCCCGATGTAGCGAAGTGTGGCAATGGCGTCGTTGGCCCCATTTCCCGAATCCCCGCGGACACCTCAGTTTACCCGACCAGTGGGGGAAGAGCGTTACATTCATTCACACTACTGTTACCGTTTACATTACATTTTCTGCTATTTTAGGCATGGCTTTACAATTAGGTTAAACCTTTATTCTCTCATTTTAACTTTGTATGCAATGATTGTTGTAGCATTACATATACTTCACTTTACGTGGAATAAATATTGATTTTACTAAAGCTAATATTTATTCAAAGTCCGCCCCCAACGATTAGTTGTTGCTAATTTGCTGACTGTTTTTTTAGAAGAACAATGGCATTTGTTGCGTATTCCTAACGAGTTCTTATTTAATCTTGTGTCCGTGAGAGATCATCCGTGTTAAATTTATTATTCTATTCCGCTCTGAATAAGTTATTACGTGGTCTTCTTTATATCCTATATTGTTTCAGCTGTTATTAAATTCGTATTTGAGTGATTAATGAATAGAAATCAATCAATGTCAGCTAAACAATACCGAGGTATAAGAATATTTACTTTAATTGTATGCAAATGGGTTCGTTTCACGTAGCGTATGAACAATGTTGGCGATGACGTTTAGGGCATCGCGTGGCGCTCGCCTTGACCTTGCGCGCGTTTGCCAAAGTGCGCTCGCTTCTCCTATCGCGACCCCGCTCTGTGCATCGTCCCCCCGGTGACGTCATAATGCTTACGAAATCCTTGCCATTCTATGATTCATGCCTAGATTATTATTAATCTGGTGTAATGTTCAAACGTACTACATATATACTTGAATATTGTGGTTAATACAACAGTTAAACTAAAGAGTGACCGTTGAAATCGTTATCAAGATATCCATGACGCCCTGCAATGTTATTTTTATAACGTTCACGCCTATTTTATTACTTTGTTACTTTATGTACATTGATAATGCTTAATTTATTTAAAACAATCGTGCAAGGCTGGACATTCTCATTATAAAATAGACATTGGTCACGATTTTTTTGAACGCCTTTTAATAGTGAATGACATAAAACTGTTTTGAGTCATACAATGTAATTTTATACACGTTTTCGTACTAATTGATTTGAAGATTCTCGTGCGCATGTAGAAAAGAGCAACATGGTCGTTTCTAGGTTTTCGGTAAACGTTTTCGTTTAGAGTTTCGACTCTTCGGTTTGGCATTTTATTGCGTCTGGTTAGAGACGATCCCATTGACGTCTGTCTGGGATTGGAAAGGGGTGGATTGGGGACGGGGATGGGGGCAGGGGGTGGTTAGGAATTGGGTTAACGAGGCGGGGTGGCGGCACGGCGGCGGCGGTCGCCGGCACAGCGCCCACGCGCCATGTCGCTCAGGGGTGACGGATGTTAAGGGTATTATAGTTCTCCCATGTTACTATGTTGGGTAATTACATACATTATTATGGTATCATTGCTTCATCGGATTCAACATCGTAAGATATTGGAAAAGTAGTAATTAATAATTATTAGCGTACCATAAGTTTTTAATGATTTATGTAATCGCTATATTATTATAGAATATGTAACCATTTGTACTTGTTGCATCGTTATAAAATTTGGATTATTCTTCTTTAAACAGCACACTGCTATTTGTAAATATATCTGGGGATCATACTGGCTATATATTGTACACAATTTAAATGTAATTGAAAGCTAGTCACAACATTTAACAAGATGATTGATAGATTAAAACAGTCGCCCAATGTAACTCACATCGGTGGCAGCCCCGAGGACCCACCCCTCGGAGAGTGAAAGCGGCGCGGGCCGAGAGTGATGGCGCGACTTTCGCCACTCGTGGGATGCCAAGCTCCTAACGTCCCTCGAGTGCACTCGATATTGCACTCGGTTTCGATATTGCGCTCTTCCTTTTTCCATTGCGGTTAATGATCCTTGTTCTCTCTCTCTCTTCTCGGGATTTCTAAAGAGACTTACATTAATATTGCTATTGTTTCTACGTTAATTTATAGTCAGCTGAATTTGCACACAGCCCAATCTAATCGTTTGTCTTTCAATAATAACGCATCAGCGATTTATTAATTATCGTTACTCTCTTAATTTATGTTTTATAATAAAAAAGGTCAACGGAATACTGTCGTGCAAAGCCTTTGATGTTAGCATTAGTTTCATCCGTCTCAATCAACAGGTTGTCGAAAACCCACATTTGAAATCTGCCTGTTACTTGTCTCTGTTTCCAGTGTGTGCGTGAAAGAATTCAGGTAACTTTTCTCAATCACTTTGAAATTTAAACAAGTTACCACGAATTGCATAAATGATTTATACGTTTCCATCGAATGATTGACCCCATACTACATCGCTACACAGTGTCCTATTATTACGCACGCTGTCCTGCGGCAGGTGTCGATCCACTTAATGGAGGTTAATGGCTTTTGTCGGCTTCCACTGGCCCGTGCGCTCGTGCTGAACTTTCGCGTGAAACTATATTCATATGACACACATTCTAAAAGGTCACTCGAGTACGTTAAGCGTAATGCTTCTGTGATTACATCTTCTATTATATATTATATACAGTAAGAATACTTTTAACAAGATTATTTGTTGTTGCCAGCCATTCGGAAAAAACAATTAATGTTTGACAACGTCAAAAAACATTTTTTTTTCTCTATCTTTTATCTCGCCTTAAATTTTAGTTTACCCTCTATTCTCAGATCAGAAATTTTATGGTCTATGATTCATAACGATCTAATTTTTAAAGTTATGCTTTCTAACGAGAAAAGGATGAGATATCGGATATTAAAATCATAGTTTTTGTTAAAAACAAACAAAACTAAGAAACATGTTT
Source organism: Lamproptera curius (assembly GCA_029286875.1). Lineage (NCBI taxonomy): Eukaryota > Metazoa > Arthropoda > Insecta > Lepidoptera > Papilionidae > Lamproptera > Lamproptera curius. The sequence goes on along the minus strand of JAGSMT010000100.1, from coordinate 1,451,379 downwards.
GGTATTGTTGCCAAAAGGTAATGTAAATTTTCAGTTTACTAATTTTACTATAACTTGCAGTTGTACATCAAAATTGAATCGCTCATCTTCTTTACATCACTTGTCTAATTGCACCTATACCATGCTTTACATGTAACTGACATGTATAGGCAATAATATCACTCTTAAAGTAGACGTAGTTCATCGGGGTTGTTAGTGCGGATAATGACACCTTTATATTTCGAGGTCCATTTGTTCTGTTTCGACGTTGCTGGTTTCGATTGATCATTTAAAACGTATCGGTCGGAGATATATCGATGACCTTTGGTGGGTAACGCTTTCTTTTCATCTAGTTAAATCTGCGGTCTGATTTCATATGTTCCCATGTTTTTGAGCAGCAGATCGTCCCTGTCCACGAAGATGGCGCAGCGCATGTCGTTCGGGCTGCTGGGGGGCGTGGGTCGCAATGCAGCGCGCTGCGAGTTCGTACGCATGAAGGGCCCCGGCGGCAAGGGGCACGCGGAGGTGGCAGTCTCGAGGCCCAAGGGCGCCGCCTCGCCGGGCTCCGAGCCGGGCCTCGCCGCGCCCTGGCCCGACGACCTGGACGACCCCGAAGACCTGTTCCTCTACAAGCACCAGGTGAGCCGATCGTGTCACACATGGAAAGCGGAACGGAGAACTTTGGGATCGTTATTCCCAATGCCGCTATTTCTAATTGGAGATGGGGACTATAAATAGTGGCTAGTAGTCTGAAAACGTCTACGTTGTTTTTGCAATGCTTGAATCGACTAGACGCGCAAGTTGATTACCTAGTGGTAAGCAACACGCTGTACCCATGGGAAATGAAGTGTAAGACGACGTCTTGAGACATCGTCTTCTCAGGTCCGTTTTGTAGCCGACTATTTGGGTGATTTGGCTACGTATGGCGTTGCAGCGCCGCCTGAGCGACCCGAGCGCCAACATCGCGCGCTTCGTGCGCGGCGGCTGGCGCACGCGCGAGCCCGCCGACCACAGCCGCTCCGAGAACGACGGCCTCGACTCGCTCACGGACGGCGTGGCCGAGGTGGAGGCGGGCGACCTGCGCGACGGTGGGTCCCCTCTCTCTCTCTCTCTTTTATCTATCTAGCCATGGCTATGTCTTATCTGGCTCTAGCTCAAGGATGCCTATTTCGCAAAGCTGTGTACTGTGAAAATACTGTGTATTCCGGTTTAAAGGCAACGTAGCCAGCGTATTTGTTGGCTAAATGAGATGTAACATGCTTTATCTCACGGTAGGATGATACCCTTGGTATTGCCGATGATCCATGGGCGTCGGTGACCGTTTTCGATTCCGCCCGACTGTTCGTATGCGATAAAAAACCCATAACACTCGCTTATGAGAAAGCATTAAATATATTTTCTCTTTTACCTTCTGTTTGTCACCGTTATTTTTGTATTAAATATATCGTTATTTTTGTACCAAGACAGTAATTGTGTTGTAGTTTAGAAACTTACTATGCTTTAACCGTTAGTACCTTTTAGTAATGCTTTTAGCGGTTTGAGTTTTTCCTTTTGTATCATTTTGTTCCTTGTAATGGTTCCTTGTAATCATTCGTTACACGTAAAAGCTACCAGTATTGTATATCACAATTTTTCTATAAAACTGTATTTCTATTGTTATGTTAAGTAAATACTTTACAGCGTATATTCATTACAATTGTAACATTGTAAAATATATTAATATCGTTTGTGCATAACAAACAGTATACATATGTTATAGATAGAGCATAGAATTCATTATTCATATACCCCGCCATCGAAAAATTTAATACCCATGTACATTACCATAGAAATAATGAAATTGACACTTTCCTTAATAATCATTATGTTTAATTTGCTCATGCATTTTGAACGCTTATTAAAAATAGCCTGTTTGTAATTTAAAAACCTTTTTGTTTTATTACCTTTTCACAAGTCTCAGAATTTTAAAAAGCGATCTGATTGTATTTTAACGTCGGAGCTATTCGCTGCTTCTTTACCCTATTAAATTATAAATAATGTCGCCTTACACTTTCTAAAACACCACGAAGACTCTTTTTGGTGTTAAAAAAAGGTTACAGAAATAGTTGGGCGCCGAGGCAGCTCCGTCTACGGCCTTTGACCCATTTGACCTTAGGGTAAGCTATCACTATTATTTGATTCTTGAGTAAACGAAGTATTATTAGTGTGCTTCATATCGCTTTATTTGTTTCACCTCATCTATTCCAAAACAAATTCGCCTCACGCTTAATCTGTGTTGTCTTGTCGCTTAATCTCGCCCTATCGTTGGCGCACGCGCAGCGCTCGGAGGAAGCCTCAAAGATGCGTTTCAATTATCGACTCACGTGGACAATGTTAGGGTACAAGTTCGGACTATTTTCATACATTTCAGACACATTAACTATTTTAAAGATATTTTGACTCCGATACGCTCTCAATCGGTATCTCTCTTCGTGCCGTAACTCACGCGCTATTAAACATTCACCGTTTCCTAATATGTAGTTATGTTACGGTAACTACAAATATCATAATTGCGATTGAGTAGAGTAGCCGTTCCACGGCCGGTTAGGGCGCGGGTAGTAACGCGGCGTGTCTGTCCGCAGCGCGGCGCGGCTCTCAGGCTTCCTCCGCGCGGTGGGGCTGCTGCGGCGGCGGCGCGGCGGGGGGGGGCCGCATGCGCGAGGTGTACGCGCGCGGCCGCCGCGACACCGACACGCCCGCCTGCCTGCGCGAGGTGGCGCCGCGCAGCAGGCCCGCGGCCCGCGCCGTCGCCGCGCCGCCCCGCTGCGGCCCCTGCCGCCGCGCGCGCGCCTCCGCCTGCGCCGCCCCGCCGCGCCCCTCGCCGCGCCCGAGGACTGCGAGGTGGCGCTCGACGCCGCCCTCGACTGCGCCGAGCCGAGGCGGCGGGCGCCGGCGAGCAATGCGCCGTGGCGGCGCCGCGCTGCGCGGGCGAGGCGGTGCGCGGCGCCGAGGAGCACGCCAGCGCGCGGCTGGAGGGCGGCGCGGGGACGGGGGTGGGCGCGGGCGAGGGCGCGCGCTGGAGCGGCGGCGCCGATGCCTACGTGACGCTGCCGCGGCGCCAGCGCGGCGTGGCGGCGGCGCTGTTCCGGCGCACGCGGCTGCCCCCGCGCCGCACCACGCCCGACGGCACGGACATCTACTACTGGTGCGAGCTGCCGCCGCGCGCCGCCCACGGTACTGCCGCGGCGCCTCGGCCGCCCCTCCCGCCCCTCCGCCCCCTAACGGCTGCCCTCTTCCGCAGAGCTGGACGACGGCGCCTACAACCCGCTGTGGGCGATGCGCGGCTTCACGCAGACCTTCCACCTGTGGAAGGAGGGCAAGCGCCAGCAGTCGGCGCCTCTCAACGCGTACCTCACCTACGTCACGCTGCCCTGGTGGAGCATCGCCAAAGGTACCTCACTCTTATCGCTTTTTAGCCATTGAGCGAAATGAAATGGCCTATACCCACTGAAATACCTCTGTACGAAATGGCAAACGCATCTCGCACAGGTATCTAATTCGCACACCATATAAACTATAAAAAGTAGCTTTACAATATGAAGTGGAGTTTGTTGGTTCGTGAACTATTAGGATGCAACCTGATGTTTTCGCTGTTTTCCCCTTTCATTAACCTATACAATATGCAACGTGATTTTTCGTGTGGTGCAAACCTAAAAGTAGTTTGTTTAAAATCAGTAACGTTGTCTAATTAACTAGTTTTCACACTAGTTTAACCATTGTCCCATAATTCTGTTAAAAACTAAACGAATGATCACCACTATGTCATACGTGACATCAAGTGAGCGACGACTATTAAACGAACGATAGCCCAGGCCCGTACTTTTCCTTTCAACGCACCCCTAGCGTCGGGGTCTTCATTGACCTACGAGAAAACAAAGTGTGGCTTACCCAACGTAAAATAACTCATCATCAGCCTGTGATAGTCCACTGCTGGACATAGGCGTCCCCTAATAAACCCCTATCCATTAGGGGGTTTTGGAACGTATCCACCACGCTGGTCCAATGCGGGTTGGTGGCTGGACTGACTTTTTACATCCGACGCATGGATCGTCTTACTTTTCAGACAACTGGATGATCGGCCCAAATTGGCCCAACTAACTAGGAAACAACAATGAAAATTTGTTGAGTCCCCAGGATTCGAACCCACCACCTCCGGTTTCTATAGCTCACACCCATACCACTAAGCTACGGAGGCAGTTAAGTTCATGCTTTAATCTTTTCGTTTTCGATTGCAGACATCCTGGACCACCGCGAGGACCCAGTGCTGACCTTCTGAGTGATGCTGAAGCCCTCTCTCTTCCGACGCTCGCTTTTCCCCTCATTTGTATACACTTATAAGAGAGTCGTTTTATGAGACCAACCTAACAGTGATGTTAAGCAATAGTAGCATCTGATGGACATTTAGAATACTCATAAGGTTTAAGTTTAATTGGTAAAATGATAGAGGAGTTTAGAATACAACCGGAGAATGCAAGAACCAGATAATCCTTTTTTGTATAGGACGGCAGACGAACAGTCGCTGACTACCGTAGGACGTAGGATGTTGTCTCGTTTACTCAGTAAATACGTTAGCTACGATGCCCTTCAGACCGGAACACAGAAGTGATTTCACAATACTACTTTGCGGCAGAAATAGGCGCCCCAGTCGGGCCCCTGTAAAAAAGGGACCTTTAAAAATAATTCTACATAAGTAACAAAACCAACTTAAAATAGTATGTATTGATTGAAGTTTGAATTGAAGAATGAACGGAGGTTTGTCTTATACACTCTTCGATAACCCTGTGCTATATATTTCGTCTATTTAATGTTCGAGCCGCAAAAACAACTTTTTGGATTTAAGAGCACCAAGGTACACTTGGTGATGCCATTATAAAAAATGAAGAAGGAAAAGTACTTAAGAGATTTAATTTGGCTAGAACAACCTTTTATTCTTATGGCCTCAAATTATTCTAAGGCTTAAGAATTATAGTTGTGTACTCACCTATTCTAGTCTTAGATTTAATTTGAATTAAGTCTATACCTAGTCATGATGTTTTGGATTTATGGAATATATTTTGTGTATTATTAATGATGGAGACGAATGAGCATAAACTCATTGGATTGTAATGAATTGTATGCCATGCCATTTTAACTAATAAAACTGCCATAAAAAGAATAGAAATAAAAAGTAAAGCATGACACTTTTAAGAATTTATCGCATATTTGTAAGACAATTATTAAAGTTTTTTCTTGTGAATGAGTCTTGCATTTGCTTTAAAGAAACGGGTAAAATAGTAAATTTAATTAAAGGTCGATCTCTTACTACTTTCTGAAATAGGAATTGTAAATTGAACAACTTCTATGAAAATATTTTATGAGATTGTGCTGGAAATTTAAAGAATTTATGTCTTTAATTGTTGAATAATTTGATATCTGCACTTGAAATTGACATGGAATTGAAATTTAATGAATGTTTAATTGTTAAACGCAGATAAAATTAAACAAGCAATATACCACATGGACATATGTTTGCAGTAATTTTAGATTTCGTGAATTAAATTAGTCGAAACATTATATTTCAATTATAAAACTTGTAATCTTATTCAAAGCCAACTTAACCAACAAATTAGACTGGTCTCATCACTTAGATAGTATTCAAATAATGCAATTCAGAAATTAGTTAAGTTTAGTCTGTAATAAAAAATATGATAATAGTTAAGTGTATTCATATTGTTTAAAAAAGTGATTTAGAACCATTCCATCATAATTATATTTGTTGCCATTTTTCTTTCATTCCATTGTATTTACATTTATTTAGTTATTAATTTAGGTTAGACATCATTATTATTACCAAAGATTTATTGAAGATCTCGCGTGTAATTTAATTTTAAGTTGGACCAGACCCGCGACTCACGCACATTCTGTAGCAAAACTAATATGTTTTGCTTGGTAATGTTAACATAATCATAGATCAACCTTTGAAACCTAATATTATTAATAATATTGGAATCAGACTTTACATTAAAAGACGTTTCATAACTGATTAATAAAACTGTTTCAGTAATTAACAACCCTAAAATAAGGGTAACTTGAGGCTTATATCTTAGTTGGTTCAATTTTAGCAGTTTGTGACTTATGCTTTGTAATGCTCGGCTGAACAATTACTACCAGAACTTTACCCATAAACGAGAACTCGGTAATGCGTTTAAATGAATTAAAAAAAACTTCAGATTATTAAGACTCATTCAAAAAGAGGTGGTATGTGTTTGTAATGTCATTTGGAAATTTTATTTTTATGTACTTTTTTCAAATCTATACTTATTTTATAAAGAGGTAAGATCTGTATTGTTTGTAATGAATAAACTCAAAAGTATTTTGCCAATTTAAAAAAATCATTAACCATTAAAAAGGTACAATCACCTTGAGTAACAGGCTACTTTGTACCAAGAAAAATATGTTTCAAAATTGTAAGAATTACACGGGCAGAGCTATGGACCTCTAGCTATGTCATAAGATGAGCATTGTGCCATAGTTGCAGAAAAGCTGATCCTAATATGACCAAGCATGCGTAGCTGGATTGTTAAGTTAGGGCTTGAAAATAAACCTGTTCATATTCGGCTGCTATTAAATCAATAATTGCAATATACTATCTTAAAAATTGTTTAATGTTTATGAATGATACTTAAACATTTTTTTAGTAAATAAAATTATATTAATTGATTAATTTAAAAAAATTATTTAACAATTGTACGCCTTTTTAATAAGAAGTATACCGTGACATAAATTTATTTTTTAATTTAATATTATTATTACTGTAAACTTAATTAGTATGCTGATGCTCACAACATTAATTTCCTTTGACTAAATGATTGAGTGAATTTGATATATTTGATGTTGCGAATACTATGTATGTATGACTGATGTAGTGAGAAATTATTTTCCTTCGGGAAAACTGATCTTTATCACAATACGATGTCACCCGAACTGTCAATGAATGATCGTATTAAATGAGTGAGTGACATTTCCATTAATATGAAACTTTTTTGTTTAGTGTTATATGTCAAAATTGATAATTTCATTGTGTAATTTTGAGAAGAATATGTACTTAGACGTTTGAGTTAGCACGATGAATACGAAATTTATAGGAGGAAAATCTTTTCTCGCTATGTATATAACTGTAATTAAACATTCCTGACAATATACTTGAGCTAAATAGATGTAAAACCTATGTAAATCGATAGCCTAATGCCCTAGATGTGGACCGAAAGTCTATCTTTACTTGATTATTATATTTTGATGAATACAAAGTCATTAATTTGACATAAGATTAAGGGCTTCAGTTCGGGTAATTTATTTGGCGCAAGTATAGAGCGATATTTAAGTACAAATTTTGGTATTTTGTTAATCCATGTCATATACATTTATGTGCAGAACTAATGCGCATGTTCTTGTGAGATTTTAACGAAATAATATGTGGGGTCTTATCGGAAGCCAAAGCGACGTTACAAAATATCATTTGTAAATCATGGCTTTTTTCATGTGTGTGTGAAAGTATAATGGAATTTGTGTGTTTGACCTTTATATAATTTGATTAAATAAGTTATCATTGCAATCAGAAACTCTTTTTATGCTTTTATTCGCCACTCCTTTAACGTTTAATTCTAATAAACTGTTATTTAAATAAAACGTTTAGTTTTAACACAATATTAAATTAATTGGTTCTTTAAAATTTTCTAGTGCTTAGAAATTTTACGCGAGTTTAATCTGTAACATGGACACTGAAAAAGGCGCAATAATGTATGTTTGCTAAGTTATCTATAACTTTAACCATGATATTCATCGTACGTAGAAAGTAAAACATAAAATTGATAAAGAACTTACACATCTTTCGGGCCAATAAAGTTGATTACCTGTAAAAAAGCAATAGTATATTATAACACTGTCATGTCCGAAATTAATGGCGGTAGAAGCCCACAGCTTATTATTACAAATAATGTTTAAGTTTTAATAACTTAGACACATTTTACCATATAAATAAAGATCAAATCGTTGAGATGGTAATAAGCAAAAGAACCCACACTGCAAAACGAAGTCAAAATTAAATGAGTTAAACGTTACTTTTCAAAAATACAAGCGATAATTGTTTTTATTATTGTAATGATTTTAACACGTACAAAAGATTTTCGTATAACGTATCACAACAAATATTAGAGTCTCTCTAATAGAAGCAGAATGTACGGCACTATTTTTTATAGAGTATCGCTTAATAAGAAAATTTTAATGTTTTTGCACTATGAAAGATCTTCAATATTGAATTTGCTTCCGGACTTTTTTAAGCCCAGCGCGTTAAACCCTCTATTTTTATCTCTATTTAGGTAAAATAAAACAATTACGATTAAAAGTACCTGGTTTATTCTATTTATGAATAATTTCGGCACATCGTTTTTTTTTATCTTTGTTAACTGTTGTTTTTATCTTTTGCGCGTATAGTTATCCCGAAACTTTTTAAAATGTATGATATGGCGCCTTGAATCAATTTTGATTTTTCCAGTTTCCATTTAACACCAACAATATAATGTCCACTGTATAACTGTTATTGTGTACTTAAAATTTTAAATACTAAGAAAAATTTTAAATTACTTTAAATAATGATTAAAATTATCAAAAATAACCACAGTATTATTAAAATTTTAATGGAGTTAAAGTTTATTTAATTTGAGTTCTCTTATCTCAGGGATATAAACTGATGATCTATATTGAAAGCAGGAAAGTGTCGACGGCGAATTGTCTGCGTGCGTAATTTTATAGTGTCTTTGGGAGTGGGGTGTGGGCGTGGGCAAGGTATGCGACACGCGCCTATGCCGGAAGACCCACTTGTGGCCGAGAGCAACGCTGTCGTCTGCTCATTAACCAGCTCTCGGCCACAAGGTGAGTACACTATTCCATCTACTTAGCACTTGTTAGTTCTAGGTTTCGTTATAAGGACTATACTTTTTACGGATTTTATCGCGGGGTCAGTCTATCCTGTGACCACGGCCGCTGAAAAGTGTTCGAAACGTCGGAAATTTAAATATGTAAAAATAAACGCGATAAAATCCGTAAAAGTCATTTTATTCTTTAGGTTAGTTTAAAGTAAACGCTTTAAACTCATTTAACATTGTTCAATTTCGTCATGCAGTCAAATCACCGTGGTCAAATGTGTGTTGCCGTGTTGCCGTTTCAAATTTTATATAATAAATATTAGTGTTAATAATCTGTATTTTTCCTACTTCAAATCTCATGCAAAACCCATACAACATTAGTATGGGTTTTGCATTTGATAAATGCGAAAGTAACTGTGTCTGTCCGTCCTTACCGTCAAAACCATTAAACCGATTACGATCAAATTTGGTACTTCCAAGAAAGAAAATAGGCTATTGATTATTGCGGTAAAATGGTTTAAAGCGTTGAAATAGGAGAAGAAAATTTACACGGAAATTTGTCGTTGTGGAACATAATACGACAAAATATTGTGACTTGAAACGAGCCGTAAGTGTATTTTTAGCAATTTTGTAGTTTCATACTGTACAGAGAAAAACTTGGGATTAAAATGGGCATTAAGGTTAATGTGGAAATTCATCATCGTCGAAGCTGAAGCCATGAATCTTTGTGTTTCTTGATTGACACATACAATAACACTTCATTTCACCTATTCCGAAGCGACGAAGTCGCGGGTAACAGCTGGTGGTAATAAAAGGCATCGTAGGTTTGAATGGCTCTTGAATGAGACTATCATCATCATCATCAACAGCCTGTGATAGTCCACTGCTGGACATAGGCCTCCCCTAATACACCGCTTCGCATTAGGGGGTTTTTGGACCGTATCCCACCACGCTGGTCCAATGCGGGTTGGTGGGTGGATCGACTTACTTTTCAGACAATTGGGTGATCGGGAAATTGCCCTAACCAACTAGGAAACAAGAATGAAAATTTGTTGAGACCCCGCAGGATTCGAACCTACGACCTCCGGTTTCTAAAGCACACGCCTATTAAATCTGTTCCACAGGTGTTACCCGTGTAAACCACGATCGTACCCAACCCTCCATGACGTCACCGGTGTCTAGGTTTACCTTGACCCTTTGTGACGTCACAGAAGGAGAGCCTTGCTAGACACATTGTTGCACACACCACAGTGAGATTGCAGTTGTAAACGATGCAACTAATATAAACGGCTTTACAAAGAATATAAGTAAATTTTTTGTTCCTGCGCGAGTTGTATTCACATTATAAATTACATTACTACTACTATGTGAGTAATTTTAAACATCGGGTTTATATATATTAATTATCGAGTTTATTTCATATGAGTTTGCATAAAATAAACCCGATAAATCCGTTAACAATAATTAAATTTCTTGTGTATTGAATTTTATAGTTGCTTAGTTATTGGTTGCATTCGTCCTGTCCATGCCTATAGCCAATTCTCATCTAAAGAATGCGCTTAACAGGGACGGCAGCAGACGCCTTACTATAGCTACACAACACACAACATACAAGTCCCTACGACTTGTAATTCATTCCGTCTATAATTTTGATAGGCTTAGTAATATATAACTATATCATAAAGGATTGCTTAATGTGGCGTATCGAGATGTTTCTGTCAAATCTGTAAACGGGTTCAGTCATATGACCGTTTGACACATGACCCCTTATCGCTCCCTGAGCGCTGAGGCTATGGCTTCGGATTCCGCACATTGCGGCGGCGCCCTCCACGCTAAACTTGTCTCTACTCGGTGAGCTTGTACTTTTTAATTATTAGTGCTCTATCTCATACCCGCACTAAAGTGTTTTAATTGAATTTTGTGGTGTCGAGAACTGTTGGTTTTATCTAATAGCACCTTTATGACATAAAACTAAATAAACTTTCTTAAACTATGTCATTACTCAATAGAATTATACTTTTCTGGATTATTTCAACTCGGTATATACCTTGTAATATAAATAAAGATAGTAAATGCACCCATTGATTGTATGTAATGTCCGAATTGAAAATAAAGTTTCTCGCCTCAACCGGAACATAAATTGTAGAGCAAGAGCGGGCGAGTCTCGCTCCAGAAGTAATTGTTCTAACAGACATATCTCGACTGAGGGCATGACGTAAACTCGCTTAATTATAATTACAAGACCAAATGTTGGTCCGAATAGAGCACATCCGCTGTTGGCGACAAGAAAACAAACACACGCCCGCAGGAGTTAGTCTGGATCGGGGCACGTGAACGGACCTCGACGGTTTTACGTTTTTCTCATTTTATCGCAAATCTTTCGTAACTTCTCTCAAAGTCTTGTACTTTTAGAGAATTGAAAGTTGGAAAGTGAAAAGCCAAAGTTCTCCTGTTTGTATTTGATTGCTTCTAGTACTCTACACAATATTTCAACTTTATTGGCCATTAACAAATAAATTGTGATGATATATAATTTTGTTAAATTTTAATTAATGGACAGGTTGTGCTACGAAGGTATCATTGTATTTTAGCTCGTCTCGTAGTTATGCGTTTAGTGTGGTTATTCGAGTTTGTAAGTTGCTGTTTATGGTTGTTGCAGCATGAACAGTTAAGGATGCTGGTGTGGTGTTTGGTGCTGGCCCTGGCGGTTGCCGGGCTTGGCTGCGAGCTAAACCCTGGCGAGGGCGCATCCGCGAAGAGACCAGGGGACAACTTCTACCGGCTTATACTTAACGGCGAAGTGGAGCGGTATGCGCCAGGGGAGCGATACGTCGGTGAGGATTTCATTTTTATTTAGACAAACCAATCGTATACGCTGTGTAATGGCTGACATCAGCGTAACGATAAAATATGTTGTTTCTATTTTACGCAAACTGCACTGTTATAACAAAGTCCTAAAGTTTATGTAACTTAAAAAAATTGTTGCCTGTAAAATCGGTATACGGGCGAGAGGTATACGTGACAACGTCCTTTAGAGATAGAATGATTGTAATTTTAATATTCATCCGTATAATAAAAGAAGGATCAACCCTCTTTCTCTTTCTCTCTGTCTCTTTAGACGCGTCCTTCTCACTTTTCTTATGGTTGCTTATGGAGAGTGTTATGTGAGCGGCACTGTGACACAGTTTTCGAGATCCTCCCTATATTGATCCAATTTATAAGACGTTGTCACGTCAAAAATATTTTACTAATATCAAATAAATGGGAGCAATATTGATGTCCGCAGGTACGCCAGCGGCCCATCGCTGATAAGCCTTACGTTGACGATTACTGGGAAATGATAAATATGCTCCCAATGCGACATGTGACTACATGTTATTATTCATCTGATCAAAACAATTTTGCAAGATTAATGTCGTAATAATATTAAATCCAATTTAAAAATAATTCTTGTGTACCTAATAATATCACTAAATACGCAAGTAAAAGCAATAAACGTACGTAAAATAGTTTACCATCGAATATGTTAAATAAAATATTTTTTTTTGTATTTTTATCACTTTTTAAATTTAGAGTTCCGTTTAAAATGTCCAATACTCACTCTTACAGGCGACAAAAAAACTGATTCTTTGAAATCTTTTGAAAATTTATTATTTTAATTGTAGTCACTCTGGTGGGATCCCGAACCCACGACGTGGTCCAACAATTTACGAGGTTCAAACTGGTGCTGGAGCCCCTGGACCCCTCCGCGCCCAGGTCGCCAAGCAAGCAGGGCCAGTTCCAACTGTTCGCTGATACCTTGACCACCTTCGACGAGAGTTGCATCAATTCGGTCGTGGAGGCGGACGATCTGCTCAAGACCGAGGTCCAGGTCATGTGGAAGGCACCACCGTCCGGATCAGGATGCGTACTTTTGAAGTGAGCCATCTTTATATCGGTTATCTTATATAGTACTTACGTTTAAACAATGTTAAGTAATTACCTACACTAATATTGCAACAAATAAACTCGAAAAGTACTAAACTTATCTAGAAAACTCTTTTGCCATTACAAAGCTACACAGAGTAACAAAGGCTACATTGATTAAAAGAATAATTAAAAATACTAACAAATCTCAACTAAATCTATCCAATAGTGTTTAAAATTTTATAAAAGATGTCTTCAAACACGTTTAAATATCTTTACTAATGTCAAAACTAAAAACGTCCACATGCGAAGCCGATTGAGGGCAAGATATAAATGTACGATTGGTGACATAAATTATACGGCGCTTAGGGCCATGGTGTACGAGAACGAAAGCCTCTGGTACGCTGAGGACGGCCAATTGACGAAGAGGGTCTGCGAGGATACTTCTCTGCTGGTGCCCGACTGCTGTGCTTGCGATGACGCCAAGTATAAGGTACTCATCACTCGTTCTACTGAATTTTTTGGTCAAGCCTGTCATCAGTTTTTTAATTATAATCAATGTTGTCGAAATGACAATGTTGTTATAATGTTATTTTACAATCCTTTTGTTTCATCTTTAATATCTTTTCTATTTTAAACTCCGGTGTGAAAGAAGAAAATCTATGTACTACAGGTTCATTATTATCTAAAGCGTATAACTTGTTGGTCCACTTCTTGATATCTGTCTTTGACTAAAATCTTACTAGCTACATCATAAAATAGTATTTATCTTTTGAGACTCACTTAATTGCATTGCCTACCAATTTTAGTCATTATTTGAAACCTAAGCTGGATTGTCCCAGATGGTGTTCAGGTTTGTGGTCTGCCAGACCTCCAGAGACTTCAGTGCACGCCTGCTCCACTTCTCAGACGTCATCGGCGCCACACACCCCAAGAACTTTTCCTTCTGGGGGGAGGGGCAGATCGCTACTGACGGCTTTAGGTTGATATTAAATCGTCATAAAAATTTAATAACTTGTTTCTTCAACTTGAACGTGATTTCTATAGTATAAATAGTTGTGTATGACTTTGAGTTTTTAAATATCTTGCTAATAGAATGTGACCGAAAACTGTATTAATATATAAGTTTATCTGAACTATTTTCTTTTGAAACATAATATATTTAGGCAATGTCTGTGCTGTTGAACTAAAAACATATTATATAAATATAGTTATATATAAATTATATATAAATATTAAGTGTATGCATATTTTCTATGTCAGATCCTTGGCGGAGTGGGGCTCCGTGGGGTTGATGGAGCGCGAGCTGCGCCAGCAGGGCAGGCTGCTGCGCTCCATCGTGAAAGCGCAGGGTCTGTGGTATCCGAAGGTCAACACCAACACCAGCGCCTTCTTCACCGTGGACAGGCAGCGCCACTTCCTGTCGCTTGCTTCCATGTTCGGTATACGTCTCGTAATTTGACTTATTAAATTGACTGCATAATTAAAAATGTCAGCACATATCAATAATGTACTAAGCCGCAGTCATGTGAAGATGAGTCGATTTCTTCAATGATTTAAAAGCGTGTTCATGTTAAGGTCCGTCCCCCGACTGGGTGGTGGGCGTGAACGGGCTGGAGCTGTGCACCAAGGATTGTGGTTGGCTGGAGGCCAAGACCGTGGACCTGTTCCCCTACGACGCCGGCACCGACAGCGGCATCTCCTACATGGTATTGGGATTGCCTATCTATTTATGTTAAATCACGTCTACAAAACGTTACTTCTTATATAGATACATGAGAGGTAAGCGTTCACATGTCATATTGCCGAATCAAATACAGAAAAAAATATAATCAAGAACCTCTTACGTACAGAAAAGTTTGAATTTTCAAACCTGCAGTAAAATTATTAAAATGTTGTGTCATAATTATCATATCAAATTTCAAAGTCATCTTTATACATAATTATACTCTCTCAAAGTCGCCGAACTCGGAGACGGTGCCCCGTGAGCGCATGTACCGCATCACCACCATGTACCCCGAGGACCCGCGCGCGCCCTTCTACCAGCCCCGCGGCGAAATGAGGCCGCTGGCCAGGCTGCACCTCGTCAGGGAGAAGACCATCCCTCGGGCCTGCGACGAGCAGACCTTGCAGATGATGACCGTCGACGAGACGGAGGACAACCAGTCGGCTGATAGGCGTAAATATTTCTATTCGTACAATTCCATTCGTTATGTTGGACTTGTCTGTTCTGTGCAGAATTTAAGCTATAACGAGAATCATTTGATCATACTCAAAAAGGGCAATAACTCTTGTTGACCTTCATCGCTGCTTAACCAAACTGGTGACAGATTTACGTTATACATTCTAGCATTTAGCACCCGCTCTTATTTAATTTATAATACCGTGTTTGCTGCAATGTAGGCTTGAACGGATATTTTTTGCCTTTGGCTTAATTCCTACTATGTACCCGGGTAACCATTGAACTTTCTCTTGTAATCTATCAATGTGCAGTATTACTATAACTGTTTGACGGCATATGTGTAGCGGAGTGCGCCGTGAGCGAGTGGGGCCCGTGGTCCCCGTGCTCGGTGAGCTGCGGCAAGGGGCTTCGCATGCGCTCGCGCGAGTTCCGCCTCCCGCAGAAGGCGCAGATGTTCGGCTGCGACCGGCAGCTCGTCTCCAAGGAGATGTGCGTCGCGCCGGTGCCCGAGTGCCCGTGAGTTGTGCCCAGGGATCTCCCGAAGAACTTTATTCGATATTAGTCACTATTTCATAATTCTCCTCAATTCAGGGAGGGCGAAGCCAACGCGGAATTGGAGGAGGATAACGTGGCCCCCGTGGTAGAGCTGGACGGCGTGTGCAAGACGACGGAGTGGGGTCCCTGGAGCGAGTGCTCCGTAACCTGCGGGATAGGGATCAGCACCAGGAGGCGTAGCTTCCTCAATCACATGGGCATCAAGAAGTGCCCTCTCGTCTCTATCGGTATGCACCCGCGTTCCTCACGATTACTATAACAGTTATGTATAATGACGTGCGCTTATAATTATTAATTCTTTGCCCCGATGGCGATCAGAGGAGAACCGTAAGTGCATGGAGCCGCAGTGCCTGGAGGAGGAGCACGAGGTGGTGGACCCCGAGTGTCCCACGACGGAGTGGGCGGGCTGGTCTCCTTGCACGGCCTCCTGTGGGCGCGGAGTGAGGTTCCGCGTGCGACTACTGCTGGTGCCCGCCGAGCGACAGCAGCTCTGCTCCGCGCGCGTCGAGCTGATGCAGCAGAGGCCTTGCGTGGAGCGCCAGGACTGCACGCTGGACATGCTCACCACCAAACGTATGCCTCTCTCTTTCATTTCATCATTTTCATCTTCACTCGATTAGCTAATCATTTAAGAAGCCACGTGCTCTTTGTATCTACGACTCTTTTTTACCATTCTTATTGTTACGGAATGTACATAACATGTCACATGACGTCGTTTCTCTGCTCTGTCTTTTGGACTATAAGCCAAATAAGCCATGGAATTGTTGTAAGTGATGAAATTCGTGTACAGTTTCTGTTGCGAAATTGTTAGGGAGTTCAATAACTTAGTATATACTTTTACCGGTGATAGGTCCCCTGTTCACAGGAGACCGTCTGGGTGGGTATCACCGCGGTGCCTATTTCGGCCGCGAAGCAGAAGTGTGAAAACACTGCTGTGTTCCGGTTTGAAGGGCACCGTAGTCAGCGTATTTACTGGGTAAACGAGACTTAACATTCTATGTCTCACGGTAGGCAGCGCGTTGGCGATACCACTGGTATTGCCAATGTCTATAGGCGTCGGCGACCACTTCCCATGAGGTGGCCCGACTGCTCGTCTGCCTGCATATGCCAAAAAAAAAAAAAAATTACTATTAATAATATCATAAGTGCGATTTTTTTTAATATTTGATTTAAAGTACATAGCTTAATAATTATATGCAATATTTTTCATTGATACAAATATCACTAAATACGCCACATTAATTTCGCTACGAATTCGAATTTCACGACAACTGTAAAGTAATCTAGACATAGACATTGTAGACTAGAAACTGCTGACGGACTGACTGCGGATGACCACACCCATTGGACTACCTTGAATCACCTCCTCACTGTTAATGGGCGCATTCGTCGGCCGTTACCTTGTCGCGATGGGAAGGGAAGGAAGGGCTCGGGTGATGCAAGTGGCCCTTGTTTAATTACACTTTCTCACTAATTGACGACGGGCTTTTAACTGTGACCGTGTTGCGTCATCGATTGTTTCTCCGAAGGTTAACGCATTAGCATTCGATGCTGGATATGTTTACTTATAATGGTAGCATTTTTCATTATTTTTTCTACTTCTAACCATTTTTGGAATTGAAGCTAATATACAATACCAAAGGGTTAGGTCGTTTATTACGTAAGAGTAATTATTCAGTATTATTTAATTTAGTTGTAATAAAGGAGTTTAAAAAAATCTTTAAATATTTTGTTCGTTATTACTAGTGTTACTTTCAGCATTTTACTCTATTAATACAATATAATTATGTAATATTTCATATAAGCGAAGAAAAAGATAAGTAGCAGAAAAACACATAAGTAATTGGTTGTCAATTGTAAGATTCACGCAAAGGATAAAAAGTGCAACGTTTTAAGTTAAAAGTTATGTATTTTTGTAGCAAATTATCAGTGCTTTATTAATTTTATACTATTTTAAAGTAGACACAAATCCTCTGTTATATTTATAACAACATGATTGATAAATTAATATAAATTACGTTAATGATATAGTTTCTCGCTGGCTTTTCCGGACAGGTCAAAGTTTTTGAGCACGTGATAAATTTTCGACGTTCATAAATGTTCAGTAGAACCTAAACACAGAGAATAACGTTTGACTTTGAGTTGGTTCGTCGCAGGCATCTGCATGGAGGCGCCGGAGCAGGGCCCGTGCCGCGGCCTGTACCGGCGCTGGGCCTTCGCGGCCCCCAAGGGCATGTGCGTGCCCTTCGACTACGGCGGCTGCAGGGGCAACGGGAACAACTTCCTCACGCAGCAGGACTGCATGGACACCTGCAAGGTCCTGCTGGGTACGTCGCTCATCGCACTGTTTTAGAGCCCACTGCGGAGAGATATTATGGTGCGCAAGTGTACGCGCAAATACAGGTGCACTACCTATTCCTTTATACTATCAAAGCCGGCTAAGACGGATAACTGGTAAATTAAATTGACCCAAACACTTTTTATTAAAATAAAGATTTAGAACTACACTATGACTGTTACGTGCACAAAACATGTCCGTTAAAATTCTAGTACCTGCAAGCTCAACTGCTTACGGATAGGGTAACAAGCTTTTTACTATCCTCGGTAATGAAACAAAGTTTATACAAGGTAAAGTACTATCTATTTCTTTCAAAAAATATTTCCATTGTATTTTACTAAATACAAAAATATCATCGGTCAATAATGATTGCGTACTTCAAGCAATAACGCTGACGAATCGGATGTCATTGGAAGCGGAGGGCGTCGCTAACTCGCTCGTCCGTTAAATTAGCAAATCAAGTTGTATCCCTTTATCGCTTATTGCTGTAGTATTACAGCATAGTTAGTAGACCGAACAATTTGACTAATATGATTGTATGTCGAAAAAATGGAAACATAAATTGTATTTATTTTTAAAAGTAAACAGATCACTAACTTTAAAATGTTGACATTTTTTATGTTATGCGACAATTTTATAGAAAAACCACTGACACTTTGTTTAATTAAATTAATAAATATAAAGCCATGGTAGCCAAGTGTACTAATATGCTTAAAAATACAGCTCTTTAAATAAAAAGTATTTACAATGCGTGTTATTGAACTGCTACGCACGGGAAGTCTATTGTGAAAGAATGGCGATGCTTCGAGTCCAATTATAAATTTAAACATGACGTTAGGCTCTAAGAAAAAAAAGGTCGGTGTAATGATAAACGTAAAAGATCGAATAACAGTTGATCTGAGGCATTTATCTACTATCAACAATTGTATAAAAGTAATCAAAACGTATAAGAAATCGCTGAGAAGTGGTCTTAATTATTTTGTGATTATTTTTAGTTTCTTGCTACATCCATTCATATTTGTAATATAAAGTTATATGTGACGTAATTTTCTACCAGGTTGTGTTATCATTTATAAATATAATCATATTATGATATCCTTCACTCATAAGCGTTCCTTTACAGCTTTTTATAATTTCTTACTAAACCTTATAGTTAAAATCTTAACGTCTACTGGTATTTTGTTTTGAAAACGTATAAATTGTCTCTTAAAAATTACTTATTCTTTGCAGTCGAGTTGCTGATGGAACTCAATTACGTTCGTTTCTATTATTTATGACATGTGCATCACAATGTTTAAGATAATTATCTCGTTTACTGCACATACAATAGGATTTCATATACGTGCGTTACAATGTGTGTGCTGCAAAAGCGGTCTAATGGAGCCATTTAGTGCGATCCAGTTAAAACGCGATCAATCATCGTCGCTGTCCTTTACGATACATGATTCCCCTCACGCGACCTATCAAAGTTAATTCCAATCCAAAGCAATGAGCTTAGTCACAGTTGTTAGTGCCTCTGTGACCTTGTGTTGATGACCCTCGCTTTTAAAACCGCAGCAGACCCAGTTCATTTTCAGTAACATTATTTATATAGAGAATGATAGATAGGTCGAAAGGACACGAAGAAAGTCATTTTCTATTGACAATTAAAAGTATATCAACACCGGCACCGAGGGATCGTCGTACGGGCCCTTGCTACCGCGCAAAAAATTATTACATTGATTAGGTTTATTGTCTTTTTTTTCTGATTGGTCTTATAAAATGAACCAATCCCCCAATTAATTGCCTTAAAAATACGATGATCCATGTATAGGATGGGCATGTAGAATTTCGGTTGGTTGTGAAGATTTTCAAATATTTGTCAAGATCTGATCCATGTATTGGTTTTTTTTTATTGCATGCGCAGGCAGACGAGCAGTCGAGCCACCTGATGGAAAGTGGTCACCGACGCCCATAGACATTGGCCATACTGGTATCACCAACGCGCTGCCGTAAGACATAGGAAGTCTCATTTACCCAGTAAATACGCTGGCTACGATGCCCTTCAAACCGAAACGCAATAGTGTATTCACACTACTGCTTTGCGGTAGAAACAGGCACCGCGGTGGTACCCACTCAGTCGGTCTCTTGTAAAAATAGGGACCTACCACCGGTTGTAAAAATGGGGTCCTACCACCGGTGGATTGAGTTTCTTACGCTCGTTCTTCTCAGGTCAGAGGCTTCCATTTCCGAAATGGTGGTAGTTTGTTTGACAATCAATAAGAAAGTGAAATGCGTCCATATTGAATAAAGACATTTGACTTTGACCTTGACCTTGACTTTGTATCGAATGTATTTTACTCTTTAGGTTGTAGAAATGAGATGCCAGTTGCACTGGTACTGTATGTATGAAAAACCGATAAACACCCTATTCTAAAGCCGATGCTCTTACAATGACGCCGCATCGATATCACAACGATACCTTTTTTCAAAAATATGTATCAGTTTTATTAATGGAATATATCACTATTATCCTGATTTTTAAAAGAGATTTAAACGAGAGATTCATCGTGCGCTTTAGCTTAATAGTAGTTAAAGTGAATTGTTATTTTTATCGGCTTCTATTAAAGGTGAATATTGTTACTTAAGTTTACTTTAAGTTTTAATCATTATCAGAAACATTTAGTTAGTCACTCTTTTATGTCATATGAGAATTTATGTAGATTGCCTACTTAAGGACTGTTACTGTTATATGGTTATGAAACTTTTTTCATGGTACAGAGGAAATCTTTATTTGTCGTTGATTTTCAGCGTAATAAATGAGCTCGTAGCGGCAGTTAAACGAAAGTTCGTGTCTCTGGGACAGAGACATCACGCCGCCCGGCAGAAGCTATTCACCCGACAAATGTGCAACCAAAACATTGTTTATAGTTAGAAAGTTTGCTCAATAAACACATATCAACGCTTCCACACTTTAATGCTTGTCATTGTTTCGACTGCAACAACAACTGGACTTTCATTAACATTCTCAAGCAGCAACAACAGACATCTTTTTATAAGCTCTTTGTACTGACTGTTACTTACACCGTTGCCTACTGACTCCACCGCCACCCGGTATTGCTAATAAAAGTAACGGTCGGTTAATATTTACAATAAACATTACGTCATGCACAAAAGTTACTTATCTTGAATTAAACACGTTTGCAATGTCATGGGAATTATCCGTTTTGCGAAGCAAGGTTAATCCGGGCCCCGCGTAGTAAGCTCTTTAACGTGTCACTGGTTTCCTGGTACAATGACAATGACATCAACGTTTAAAAGTACATAGTAACAAAAGTACATAATTATCAAATCCACTAATTTACTAATTTTTTGCGTTACTTATATTTATTTATTCCCGACAAATATAAGCAACGGGAAAAATCTGTATATTAGTGTAAATAAATAAATAAAAGTACATATTATGAAGTACTACGTAAAAGTGATAGTCAAAGAAAAGTTTTTTATTTTGCGGACATTGACTTTTAGTTTTGGTGTTTTTATCCTTTTATTTAACTGTGTATCGGTTATTAATCGTGTACAGTTGGAATATAATTTAAACCTCTTAAATAACGGCTCATTAGGAAAATTACATGTCTCACACAAGTAATTTAATAAAAAACCTTAAATTAAATTTACTGAGAAACTAATTCATCCATCGAATGTAGTTTACGCTTTGTGTTCTAGAGGTCAGATGCTCGGGGTAGAGAATTTTGATTATTCAGGTAAATCTGGAGGGATTAGGAGCCGACCTTGATAACTTGGGTAAATAATGAGGAGAAAGAAAGATTTATAAGCTATTTAGATGATACATACAATCCTGTTGTAATTTCTTATTAAATTGCACTAGGTGCTGGTGGACCCCCAAGCCAGGCTCCGGCAGCAAGCACCAACAGCGTTGATGTTAATACCAGCCCCATTGGAGCAGTGCCCGCCAGTGACAATGGTAATGACATAGTTGTTCTTTAATTTATTAAATAATTAGTAAATAATAATATTAAAGGTTACAATTTTAGTTTAATGTAAATAAGATCGTGTTTTATGTTTTGTCAATGTAAAACTTAAATAAAAGACGAAACGACGCATTTTATTGCGTAGCATGTCAGATAAAATCCGTAAATACTTACCATGCCTTTACCTTGACCAAGAACCTGCAAAGAATTTAAAACGCCAAAAATTTTGTAAACAAAAGTAAGCGTAGTAAAATCTGTAAAGTATTTTATCAAATCATTTGTCATATGTGTGTCAATGCAAGATATTGTATATTGGTAAAACATACAATATCTTGCAAAGTAAAATTTGTTAATTTGTTACTAAGAATAGATTTTTTGATAAAAAAGAATTCTATATATGGTAAATTTTAACAGATTGGGGGCATCATATAATTCATATGTTTCATAAATATGTAAATTGTCACTTAAAATTGTTCCCCGTTTTTTTACCTTCTTCTATTAAGTTTCGCCAATATTTATGTATATACCTTGCTCATCTGTTATCAGAATTTTATTAGGCCTTTTATGTACTATTGAAGCAAAAATAGCTAATATTAGTAGTCCACGGAGACCTATTGAATTGCATTCCCGACTCTTGTCCAGCAGTGGGAGGGCCCAGGGAGTGCCGTGTGAGCCCCTGGGGCGAGTGGAGCCGCTGCAGTGTGACCTGCGGCACCGGCTATCAGGAGCGCACCAGGACCATTCTGGTGAGTGGCCACAAATGCTGACTAATTTTAAATGATTTCTATTCTAGAAACATCCCCTACAATATACATTGAAAAAAATTGTTTTCTCTTATAAAAAAGGTATCCTTAGTTACTCCTAGTAACATCAGCTATCAGTGAAAGACCCATCAAACGGACTAGCTATTCCAGAGCTTAGCCAGAACAAACAGACAGACAGACAAACATTTAAAAAACCTTATTTTGGAATAGTTACCGCATATTTGTCACAATGTTACAATTTAAAACCTATATTGTAATGTTACAAATGAACACTGTAATTTATTTTATTTGTATAGATGACAAAACTATTGGTAATAATAATTAAGAATTACCAAAAAAACGTCTTATTTTATGTACATCAACGAATTTTTAACATTTAAAGTTGTTATGTCAATGCTAACGTTCATTTGTCCAAACTAACAGTGATACTGAATTAAATGACTTCGTAACGGTCCACGGCCAAAGCAAATCCCAACAACTGGCTGCTTGAATAGATTTTTTACGGATATTATTCACACTGACTTGAACAAATTCGCTTTAATTTACTAATGTACACAATGCATGGTCACGTTTCCGTCTTTTTTCAAATAACATGAAATTATTAAACAAAGATTTCGAAACATGTTCGTTATACATTTTTTGATTTTTAAATTAAAAATTATTATGCGTCTGAATTTAAAATGGACAATAATAAGTAAGCAAAAACCATTTTATCCTCTTGTCATTAACATTTTTAACGTTTATAACGGTATTTTTTAACGTTTGATTTCTTATTAAGATATTTGAAGAAAAAAAATTGTCATTATAAACGTATGTAACACAATAATTTCACGAAATGAAGCATATACGAAAGGTAGTATGGCAAACCTATTCGGTGTCCTAAACGAATCCCCTTGCTACATGATAAAAAATTCGAGCAAAAAGCTTTAAAAGAGCTCTTCTATTCTTATCTTTACTAGGATTATTAAAAATAACCATATTTCTATATTTCACTTCTTCTATACCGCACGCTTTTAACGAATATTTTAATGACTTAATCACCATATAAGTTAATTAAACAATAACAAAAATATTTCTTATTCTTCGTCTGAGGTATAAGTCTGAATTAAATCAAGAATCGTTCCTAGATCTATTACAAATAGCTAAACCTTTCCACATACATCAAACTTGTATCAAGTTCGATATGTTGAAGTGTCACTGTCAAGTGCAGGTCTATTTGACGGCCAAAGACTATCTCCCGTTAGATCTATTTTAGTGCGAGAGACATCTGATGTCAGATACTGGTAAATTTTACGCAATGTTTTACTTTATCTAGTTTTAACATTAGGTACCTTATTAGATTGTACAACTGTGCTATTGCTGTAGTGCAAAGAGCAGATCTTTTATTTGATTGCAAATTGTTGCTTGTGGCTTAGAAACTAAATCTTTTTTTTCCTTTAATCGGTTTGCTATTCCACTGATAGGATCAAGTTTGTTTATAATACTTTTAGGGAGTTCAAATTTGATAAGTAATAATTACATTATGTCATTGAAACAAATATTGTGACTACTCATCTACCTTTCGATAGCAGATGTAATTAGTACTTCCATTTATTTCCCAAGAGATATCATCGCAACATGCTATCTCTTCGCGCGGTATGTGAATCGCGTTTTTTTCTTAATTTTGTTTATTTGAAATATTAGTTGGTTAAAAAAATATTTAAATACAAATATTTATCACTTACTTATGAGCTTATATCACTTTATATTAACTCATGTTTGGTTAACATAACAAAAATTATGTACGACATGTATTAACACTATCTTAAGACAACCTGCTAAAATACATTGTCTTGAAGTATTATCAGTATTTACTTTGGTGTAGTATTTAGTTTTTTTTTAAGTTTGACTTTAGCGTAAGATAAAAGACCCCTCCAAAAGCATTTTTAAATAATGCAACAAGACGAGCATGTCGTTTACCTGGTGTTAGGTGACACTATTAAGAAATGCAGCGATTCAACGAAAGAATTCTTTTACCCACTAATTATAGTACAGATAGTACAGTCTCCGCAGCACGAATCGCATCTATGTGTACACACTATTGCTTCGCTTATCACAGGCAAGCCATTCGGTTTTCGTCCGAAGCACTCGTGTCCCGAACCAATCTATCACCTGACGAAATTCATTCTGAATGGCCTTCACTAAAACAAATCACAGGATCTGTCTTCTTCGATTTCGCAAAGGCATTCGACAGTCTCGCTCAACGGCTTGATTTACAAGCTGTACATACTCAAAGATTAAAACAGTCGCCAGAACGATGGCGTCTCTGTTCGCAAAGCGATCGTCGACGAGTCCATAGAAAAAATGCCTAAAACTACGAAAGAATGCTTAACGCACGTACCTTCTGTTCGTGTGGCCTTCATTTTTAACAATCAGAAAAAAAAAGAATCAACCACTTAGTTCGTGGTACGGTTGCTACCGGAACTCCGTTTTAGAGAAAGCTAAGCAAAGACATGACTCTGGAAGCATAACATCTTTGTTAAAAAAGAAAACCCTGTTGCTTTGCAGCAGAAATCACCGCAGTAGTCGGTCCTCTGCAAATGATGAATTTTCTGGTCTTACATAGTTATGCTACATTTAACTAAATATTGTTATGATTATTTCAAGGAGCCGCCGAGTGCCGGAGGGGCCCCCTGCCCCACGAGACTGGCGCGCAGAAGGAGATGTACTAGAGCGTGCTAATGAAACATTCGTACATGAAGACCTATACAATGGACGGATTGTGACACAGTCTCCTGTCGTAAACTTAATGTTAGTAATAAATGTTCTATAGTTTTGATTATTTTTTTTCTCATTTTCAGTGATCAAATAAATACTCTTGCATTTACAGCTTTGGTTATTTTATTTTATTTTTTGAACTTTTTGAAATTCTCTTGCTAAAAAGGTTATATTATTATGATCCTAATACTTGCTTGGAATCCAAATTATTTATAGATACCCACAACATTTACTTTTTTTTTTTTTTGTTAAACATAGAGTTTGGAGGTTCAAATTTTTTGGAAATTAAATGATGTTGTTGTTTTCTGGCCTTTCAGGACAATACGTCCTGATCTCCTAAATGCCTGAAAGATAAAACCATTCTTGCGTGGTAACAGAAGTCGATTCTGAAAGTCAAGATCATCTTTGGAAGTCGTTATAGAACGTCTGTGCTCATAAAATTATTGACATCTTAGTCATCCATCGAATATAGGCTTTTCCTACGGGTTGTGAAAGTCGCCAATGGCTCAATTCAGGAAATCTCTCATTCTCTGATTTAACCATTAGTTGCACTAGCCAAGGTGCATTCAAACAGAAACATAGTAGTTTTTCTACTCTTCAGCTTTGCGATAGTATACTGAGATTCTGTATTACCAACCTTTAATAAGATTTCCAACCTTAAACTATAAACTTAGGAAACAAAGTGAAAGGCACGAATATTGATACGCAATTGCAAAGATACTTTTTATTAAAAGTTTCTTTCATTGCAATTTTAAACGTCTGATAAGTATTACTTATAAAAAAAGCCATAGAATATCGGATTCAAAAACTTGACACTATGGGTTTTCGTAAATCGCTTCCGCCTTGATCGTCCCTTTGGTAGTTTATGATTATTAAGAGATTTGAATAGCTCTTTTCTATTTCGGATAATTCTTTCAAGATATGCAAATTGATTATATTATTTTAAGTCACTGAATGTAAGCAACATATTATGTATTGAAACGACAGATATTGATATTACAAAACATTTGAAACTAATTGTTATACAATAATTATTTAATTGTGTTCCTTACAATAGAGCGATTATTGTTGACAATTGTTGCTAATTAACGACGCTTAATTTATTAATATTAATTTCTGTTACTTTTCAAGCTTTGTATTACAATTATCTGCAAGAACCCTACGCCAGTGATAGACGATTCTGATTTAAGCAGATTTTAATATGATTCTACAAAGATGTTGTTAAACGTACCTTTATGAATATTAAATATTAACCTTATTGTAAATCTTTCTTATTTTATAGCAAACTTTCGGCAATCATAAATTAACGTTGTTTATTTAATTACATCGATGTGTTGAAACAAAAATTGTCCTAAATATGATTAACTGCCTCCGTAGCCTAGTGGTATAGCGTGTGACTTAGAAACCGGAGGTCGTGGGTTCGAATCCTCGGGACTCAACAAATTTTCATTGTTGTTTCTAGTTGGTTAGGCAATTTGGGCGATACCCAATTGTCTGAAAAGTAAGATGATCCATGCGTCGGATGGGCATGTAAAGTCGTCCACCCACCAACCCG
Source organism: Lamproptera curius (assembly GCA_029286875.1). NCBI lineage: Eukaryota > Metazoa > Arthropoda > Insecta > Lepidoptera > Papilionidae > Lamproptera > Lamproptera curius. The sequence goes on along the minus strand of JAGSMT010000100.1, from coordinate 1,424,433 downwards.
CATTGGACCAGCGTGTGTGGATACGGTCCAAAACCCTCTAATGGATAGTGTATTAGGGAGGCCTATGTCCAGCAGTGGACTATCACAGGCTGATGATGATGATGATGAAATATGATTAATTCAATATGTAAATCAGAGGTTAAACTTTTTAACTGGTAAATAAAATTGATGTTTAAATATTTTCATACAAGATTACCTGTGAGAGATTTCGGTATATGTACAAAGATATAAAAAATACCGCTATAAATATTAATTTAATCTAACATCTCGGACAATTTTGAACTAGAAAAACGATTAATATGGTTAACAGAAAAAACTAAGCATAACGCATATTTCTTTTATTTTAAGTCTGTTTTGTTTTCTTGGGGCAAGATTTAAATATTTATATGTTGTAATATAGATAGACCTAAATCTAGGTCATTATACCTCTAGCCCGTAATTACCTATAATTGCCTGTTTGGGCTTCTGTCTTTGGCGCATCTGATGTTCTGATGGCACCTTCTAGCGTAACTAATATCTATATGATATATGGGAATTATTTAAATTGTAAAACGAGCATTGAAATCGTAATTGCCAACAATTTAAATAGCAATACAGGCATCCATCGATCGCTTGTGTTGTTTGGTGGAACAACATGAAGTGTTGAATCCAAAGAAAAATTGACGGGTAATTTTACTAACTAAATCGATATTAAACGGTTCTTATCGCGTTAGTAAAGATATCTTACTAACTAAAATAATTCATTAAGTATATAATTAAACGCGTAAAATCCATTTTATTTAATAATTTGTAGTATTCTTTAAAAGAAATAATTGATTAAACTGCTGACTAGTTTATTATATATACACAATAGTCGCTTATTTAACATATAATTTTTCCTAACCATAATATTTATTGCTTTACCTAATGTGATATGCTAAAATATAATAATTATGTATTGTTCTGTATTAATGAGCATTTTATATGAAAAATCCAATTATATTGACAACGAATGCCAATGTATTGTTTTAAATGTTAGTACTAGGAAAATATTTAATGAATTTAATTTACCTTGTATTGAATTAATTTAATTTATAGTAGCAATTCAACATCGGATAGTATAAAAATTTTAACAAATAATACATAATTTTTCGGTTACAGAAGTTTCGTCTACTCGTGTATGAATTCAAATCAATGTTGTACGCGTGCTCTAGATGTACTGCGTACAATAATTGTTCCATCCATCCGATTACACGATACCGAACGACGGGTAATCGTCGCCCCAAGGCCGTAGTAGCAACAGGCGATGCTTATTAAAGTTGTAATCATTGTTCTCTCAAATAACACACGGCCACGATTAGCTTGTCATAACAAAACAGTCTGATCGATTCTATTGACGTGTACAACATCAGAAAACTAGCATTTTGTAGTACAGTTATGCTAATTTTAAAAAGAGGAACCTGGAAACTTTCACATATTTCACATTTTCACATTATGGAATAGTCGTCAACATAAATTTCATAATTGAGCATTGTACCTCAGGTAGTATTTGAAGAATTGAGTCTGTGAAGTGAGAACATTTTGATTTATACATAAGTAGACAAAACTACCGTTAGCTATTAGAAGTCTTTAAGAACTGCCGAACAAAAAAAATAAATCTCATTAAAATCATATTAATACTTACAATAATATTCCTGAATGTTGATTGAGACAAATTAATATTAAAATGAATATCATAATTGATTCAAAAGTTGAGGTTTTACGAACTTTTAGTATGTTAGAACTTTCAACACAATATTCTTATATGACTGCGTCAAGAAACAGGAAATCTGAATTTGATGTTTATTTCATCTCAAAGGTTCAATGATCAAAAATAAAGCAATTCTGCATTTGATACCCTTTACCTCATATTAACATCGTCAATCACTAATTGCTTATGAAGGCAAGCTTCGTAGTTGTTCAAACTGAGTCCGTCGTAGAATGGCATGTTCAAAAGCCTTTGTTCCGCTTAAGATTCAAATTGAATGGCGCGTCGAGGAAAACGAACTTCGATTGTTAGTGTCTCTAGAAGGAAAAAGTCCAACCTATTCTAGTCTCACATTTCTGATTTTCCAATGAATACACAATTTGACTATATAACGCTATGTGAATAGTAATGACCTCGAGAAATAGAGATATTCCCTGATTTTTTATCCTAATAGCTTGATTCAAATTATCAACAGAAATATCATATTAATATTTTACATTTTTTATATTTTCAGAATACAAAATTTGATTACATTATAGCTATTGTTTTAATTATATTATATATTATATCAATATCGACTAAGTATTATGTACATATGAAGAAGTAACAAAGCAGTAGCATATACATTTTTATTGATCTAAATTTCTATTTGGCTAGCAGGCACTATTTTTTTGGGCTACGCAGTAGTGTAAATGGTCACCGACGCCCAAAACATTGGCAATACCACTAACGCTCTGTTTACCGTGAGACGAGATGTTAAGTCTCGATTACATCGTTTTATAAAAATATTCTAGAAATAAATGTTTTTTAACATAATTTAGTTAAAACGATGCAAAGTGGTGTTTCCAAAGCCAATTTTTATTCAACTAAATTTATTATTTGTTTGGCCCCTAGAGTATGTCAATGATAGACGGCTGTTAATTTTATTGATCCATTTTTCTAGACCATCATCAGACACAATGTAGTTTGTATGGTAAATCATCAGAAATACTTTAATTTCATAATATCTCGGTAACTGTAAAAGAGAATAAATGTAGAAATCTAAAGTTCGGCTGTTAGACATTGTTTGTTGGTTTCGTTGGCAATTGTTGCTGGCTCGAGTGGTCGTTAAATCGGCACTCAACGAGTTATACAAATCGTTTTAGAATGACCATAAAATGTTTTTACAGCTATTCCTAATGCTCTTTGTGTATCAATGTTAAAGAAACACAATATAGTGATTTCGCAGTTTCAATCTCATATTTAGTTAAATGTTACAAAAAATAACAAAAATTACAATGTCAATATGAATAGCTGTCCTATTTACTCTGTATAAAAGTTTAGTTTTCATGTACCAACTAATAGCAAAACCACTCACAGAATTTTCAAAGTAACCTTGTGTTATAACATTACCCGATTTTAACACAGATACACACAGAGATTCGATTTTTTTGAAAAATCAACACCGAAACTGGCTTAAAACCAATTATTTATAATGAAAAAGGACGTTTATTTTTATTAATACTAGAATGAGCGCGAAGTTAAAGAAGGAAATCGACTAGTATCCTACTATTTTTAAATTATACCTGGTATAAAAAAAGAATAATTGCGCTGGGCACAGACAGGCTTCATGATACAAAAATGAACAAAATCGTTGTCCGTATCGCATTACGTCAGCCCCATTTTAGACCGACCATTAAATGAAATCGTTTTGCTCTTGAACTATGCCGCTGCTGTGTGACGTCATCAGTGACGTCATGAGTCACGTATCCCGAGGGACGGGCGTGTACTTGGTGACGTAACATCCAAGACACTACGTCTGCTATAGGTCGTGCGGTATCTAGGGATGAGTTGAAAAGGTAAAGGCCACGTTACAGAGGAATTTAAAGAGAGGCGATTTAGGTACTTTTGCCCAGTGTTGGTCACCTATTTCAAGGGTACGGTAGCTTCCTTCGAACTCTGTGTTGAATGAAGCTTTCCATAGACAAGTGTCTAAAAGCATAACACAACGAAATACAATAAAGAGATTTAGGTACACTGCCGGACATAACAAACAAACACATAAACAAATTAAATTCAAAATATTTAAAACTTTATAAATAACAATATTAAAAATTAAACAAGTATAACGAAAAATAATTAAAATTGCTTTTACATTGAAAATCAACTCTAAATTATGTACTAATAAGTAAGTAAGTTGTTGTTAACTCTGCGATGGTCAGTTAATGCTTTTATGCTAGTATGTAAGAACTACGTTATTTTTTATACAGGAACATTATTCATCAACAGCCTTGTTACTAATGATGCCACGAATATTTGGCTACTATTCGGTATTCCGCCTAGTCGGCATTTTTTTTGATCAGTAAAATTGATCATAGGTAAGTTGCGATGGTTAAAAACAAGCTCTTCAGCATATGTTGGTAGCAAAGATTCCGTTTTTCGTGTGACAGTAGTAAGGATTACAATTTCAGAAAATTACCTCACTATATACGCTACTCCTGAAGGAGAAAGAAAAAAATAAGTTAATGGGTGTTACGATCTATTGCGACTTATGTTATTTATTCTTAAAGTGCTCAATAACCATCCATTTTGTGGCAAATGTTCGGCGGCAGAATATTCGGTGCTTCGGCCCCCATCGTTGCCGAATATTCGGTATTCGTTCAAATCACTATTCGTGGCAACTCTGCTGGTATCTACACTGCATTGTGTAGAATGCTTATTTAACAGCCATATTGGTTTTTATTGATCGAAAAAACTCTGATAGTGCGGTTTCAGGGTCACCACAGCAACAACAACACACGAATCTATTATTAAACTATGTGTAATTTAATGATTTGAAAAAATTATAACTATTGTTCACGTTACTAATCGACTAAAATAAATAGTAATGTAATGTAAATAATGGCGAGCGTGTTATTAAATGAATGGAGTAAATTTATTGAGCGGCAATGACCATAGATAAGGTTGTTAACTTTTTTAAGAAACAAAATATATTCAGATCTATTAAGAATATTTAACAGTATTTTAGAAAAATGTTTGTTTATCGTTTTAAGTACATATTATTAAAGAGGGCTTTAATGCTTAAATAAAAACCAATTCAATGTGAGAATCTTAGCATAAAACATAATGATTATGTGTTGTTTGCATTTTGATGGTAAAAACAGTGTTTTGTATACTTTATATTTGTTCATCAGTGAAAAGTATAATTTAGTGAATTTCTGTATAATGCTGTTTAACAGTATAGTTGCCAACCCTAACTACTATATACTTCGACTTACAGATTATCGATCAGTAAGTCGTTAATTATTAAAAGGCTACACGCAAATGTCGTCTATTTTATTGAATTTTTCTAATTATTCAGGCAACCTTAAATTATTGTTGTGGATCAATTATTGATTATTGTGAAAAAAGGTTAATCTTGGTAATATTTAATCTAATTGTAAAATTAAAATTATAAAGTTTTAAAAATATAGAAGTTTTTTAGTGTTTTCCACTTTTCAGTGGTAGTGCTTTTTTGTAAGTTTTAGTTAATTCTGAGGTTATTTGTTTAAGTAATAAGTCATCGTATTCGTTACTGCGTGACATTAACGTTAAAGTTCATTTGTTTATTGCGTTATTTAAATGTTGAAGTTAATTATAGTAATAAATAATGTACATTGTAACATCACTTCTATAAAAATAGGATAGTGTTTTGCAGTACAAGTTAATGAAAGAAGAACACTATATAGTTCAATGACAGCATTGAAGAACTCTACAGAAACTACATTAGTAACATGTTTTTGTGAAGTAGATCCTGCAGTGCAAGATTGTTTTGTTATTTTTTGTTGTTGGAAAAATCCAACTCACGGATTTCCCTCTGCAAATTTCCTACTCTATCAACCTATGCTGTGACCGATTAAGCAAAATAAGGATAATTTTGTGCCTACATACATATAATATGTATAAAAACAATCATCATCATCATCATCATCCGCCTGTGTCAGTCCACTGCTGGACATAGGCCTCCTAATGAGCGCCACCGCTTCCGATCTTCGGCTATTCTCATCCAGCACACACCGGCCACTTTGCGAATGTTGTCACTCCATCTTGCCGCAGGGCGTCCTACACTACGTTTGCCGAGCCTCGGTCTCCACTCCAGAACTTTCCGACTCCAGCGGTCGTCAGTTCTGCGGCTTATATGACCGGCCCACACTTCAGCTTACTTACTAAAAACAATACTACTATAATAATATACATATACATATAAAACCCCCTGGCACCGTTGCCCGTTGGCCCATATCCCGCGCGCTGCCATTGACCGACATCGATTTGTGGGTCTGCGGCGACGAGGTGCTCAAACTCTGTGTGCAACTAGTACGCACAAACGCACAGTTTTGACAGGACTTAATGCCGAAGGCGTTCTCTGCCAGTTTACCATTGGAAGGTTTAGACAAAGTTGAGTAGGTGCTAAATAAAAAAAAATACGAATTTGCAAAGAAAGTTACAAAAATTTAACTGCTTTTATTAATTTACTTTACATAGAAGAATAAAAAACAAGCATTTGACAAAGCTTTCCTTTTTTAATATTGCCGAAAAGCACATTTTGAAGCCCTCTTATCACAAACACGTAAGCTACGCATTGCGTGTTAAATATTACGCTTTAAACGTTACATAAAAATGTTTTTTAAACATTGAATAACTTAATAGCATGCGAATGGTTGGCACTGATTAAAAGCGCCTCGTCCTTTTAAGGAACATTATTACTTATAGCCTGAAGAGTAGAGGTGATATTGACTTACTCTGTATGTAGAAATATAGTCCTTACCCTGAAATAATGAACACGCAAGCCTTGGGGTCAGTACTCCACTGTAATTGCTCTTTACAAAACCAAATAAACCGAAACTCGGCCAAGGGCGCGCCGATCTCGTCTTAAGTTTTGCAAAACAGGTGCGTTCACTCTCGTATGCCGTAAATGAATTGAAATATTCAGGCTAATTGCTGGTTGTTTGTTTAATGGTGATATCTGACGTAATGTTTTAGCAAGACCTATTTTTATTACACAACGCTTCGATTAATTCGAGAAACCTTGTATTCATTAAAAAGAGTCTACTTTATAACCCGTAGTATTCCAATAAGCATGGTTTATTACGCTGGTCACGGACATTGGGTCAGATAGAGGTGAGGTGACGACCGAAACAGGGCGTCGTTCAAATTAAACAATAATTTCAGCTAATTAACAGCGAAATGGAAAGCACGGCGACCCGTGATGTCCGATTATGATTTCTTTTTTCGCGTGGAAAGAGTCAGTAATTTTGGCGGCCGAGGGTGCGGGGCGCGCCGGGTGCGCCTCATTACGGATGGCTATGATAGTCTTGCGTGTTCTCTGAATTGCCATCATTTACATCTACTTAACAAATGCTAAGGAATGGTCTAGTGGATCAATGCCTTAAATTGTAATTTTAAAAATATCCTACCCATCTTCTTATTATAGGGGCCTATTTAGAGAATTAGCGTTACCATAGCGGTGCCTCTTTCTTTAGTAAAGCAATGATATGTGACTGTCTTCTGGTCTTACGCCACCGTAGCTAGCGCATTAATTAAATAACCCATTTCTTATGCTGTGTAATTCATGAGCTGGGTGTGAACCTCCAGCTTTTCCGATCGCTTTATCAATTAACAAAATCACAATAAATTTAAGGTAATTCATAGCTTTTTTTTAATAAGTATATTGACTCACAAAAAAAAAATTGTCCGAGGAAAACTGAAGAAAATGTTATAGTTCAAAGTTGTAATAACTGACGAAAATAATCTTGCCAGACAAAGTAGTATTCAATTACAACTAGACCGCGCAGTCTGCGAGACTGATTCATGATTGCAGCATCCGAACGTGACAGACGACACTGTTTCTTAAAATGTAATACATTTACGTTCATTGTATCGGTTAATAATGGACTTATAAGCTGCTTGATTTGGTTCAATTTGATGTACTTTTAAAGCCGACAATTTATGGTTTTTTTGACTTTACTTTTAATATGCTAATAGTTTATGTGCCATATCTTTCTATTATTTTGTAATTCAGTTTAGTGCAGTAATGACGGGATATATTTAAATCTTATATTATTTGAATATTAAACAGTGTTTAGTTTCAAGTGTAAACTTGGCTTCATTAAGTCTATTTAATTATTTAATGTTATGGAAAAAATAACTGACTACCTGGCAACTTAATTTAACCAAGGTTTACCTAAAACGATTTAATTTTATTCTAGATATTTTATACTTTATGCAGTTTGATCCGTCTACATTGTTCACCCAGTAACGAGCGCGCTGCAAGGCCGAGTATTTCAGTCTGCTGTTGTGAAGTGGCGATCCTGCATTGTGTAATGCACTCAATCGGCATCCACCGCTTCCTTTGACCACGAGCGAGTAATAGAGACTAGATTATAGACTATTGCAAGGTAATAACTAATAGGTTTCCGTCTCTTTGACATTTTACGGACGAAATGCTGGCCATAATTGCGGTTATATTCGAATTGCCTTCAATATATATCAGCACAAACAAAGCATTTCCTAGTAAATAAAATAAACCCTTTGATAAATACTACGTTCGATGTAAAATAAAGTAACATATAATGTACGCCTTGAGAAAATTACTGGGAAAATAAAATAATTAAATACCAACTAAAAATATATTAATTAAGATATATTTCTAAAATGTAATAATTATTTAACTTAATACGACCGATAAAGACTCATTCGAAAACCACAAAAATAACCACACTTATGTATCACAAATGTTTCACCAGTATTTTCTAAGCGTATTCAATTCATGTGCTCAGTTGACAGATTTATTTAATACATTAATCATACAAATTGTTTGATATACGACCTTACTGAACGCTCCAGTGGGTTTGAGCTAAAAATATAGACTTTCTCCAATATCAACAAACATCTGAAGAGCAAAATGTACATATCAAGGTTATAACGAATAAACAGGCATCGGTTTAAGCCGAAATGTAGTCGTTATATTGCAGAAGCAGACAAGCCTTCCTTTGACAGAGTATTATCTCTATCAAGGAATTTTTGTTGTTTTAGTTTTTCTAATGAAAGAGGTTCATTAAGTTTGTTAGATTAGTTTTATGAAAAGGTCTTTTATCCTCGTAATCTTCAGTTAAGACATTGATAATGAATACTCTCAGATGCAATGAATAAACGGTGGAAATATTTTTCAAAAAAAAGAGCACGATTGAAAGGTATTGAAAGTAGAAGTAAAATTAATAATTAATATATGTAAGCAGACCGCTATTATTTCATTAACTGATAAGAGGAATTATGTCACACGCAGCGATGCAAAACGAGTTTTCAGCCCAAAACAATAGTGCTACATCCGCAGGAGGTTTGTTTACAAACATTTCACATTGTTGTAGTTATGATAGCAGAAACTGACACGAAGAAAGTTATGGATGTACTAGTTATTATCGCTTAAGTAACGATAGATAAGTTGGAACAGTAAACACGGGAGTTCCCATTAGATAATACGTGTTGTCAGCTAAAGCAGCGTATTGTATATTTGCAAAACTAAATGTTTTTCTTCGATCATTGCACGCCCCTAGAGGGTACCGAACGATGTGTATCAATATCAACTCCACTAATTAACGAATTTTGCGCGTTACTTAAATATATTTATTCCCGACGTTTCGGATTCTTTTCAGCATCCATGATCACGGGCAGACTGAGTTGGTATATGATAAAAGAAATAATGATGTGTATCAAACTTAACTTAAACCCCAAATTAAACATAGAATTCCATTTAACTTGACTAAAATTTGTAAAGTCAGGATGTAATAAAGACTTCCAATGTGTAAGTAGGTAACCTGACACGAGGCTTTCAGCTGTTCCATTCGATGGACGTGGGTGTGGCGGTGGCGTGGGGTTATGCTGCCACAGGTCAAGGCCAGCGAATCGGTTAACTGACATCGTTTTCCCGACTTACATAATTCACTATTAAAAGCAAACACGGCTCTTACATAACATCAAAGATTCACAAGTGCTTCGCTTTTAAACTGTTAAGTAAATTCTTTCGATTTAATTTTCATTACGTGTTGTTTTTATTAATGAATTAGTGTGGAATTATTAGTAAAAAACGTTTTTTTTTTTAATATATTAATAGTATATTAAAAATATTTTAATAATTTTTTATATATTAATCAAATATTAATAGTAAAAAATGTATTTTTTTAATCCAAGTCCATGCACTTAATTCACAATAGACGCAATAGTGTAGTATTGCTAAAAAAGAATTATGCATTTTGTAATGAATATTATAGTCATCTAAATATGAGAGACAAAAACAGCTAACTTTCGATTGTTAGAAAGGAATGTTAAGAAGCAGAATAGTAAAATGTGATATATTTTAAAAACCAGTTTCCATTTTTAAGTCTTTATATGGTTAATAAAATTATGCAATATTCTATGTTTTCCACTATCAAGAATATATACATTATGAAAAGGATAAACAGTAAAAGATTGTTGTGTAACTCTAACTCATTCCTTATAAAAGAAGAAGCTGCTAATGTGTAATATCATATCTATTGAAGGAGCGATTTAAAGCAATTCTTTAATTCCAATTATACTCATTTTTCAAACGAGCGTATTGCTATATCTCTGTTGATTCATAAATGTTTCCTGCAATCGGCCTCCGATGTCGGGAAGCGTTGCAATCCAGTGGCAAGTTCAACTTGCACAACAAGTGGAAACAAACATTACTACATCGTCCATGAATGAATACCAAGCCACGATTCATCGGCCCCTGACGTGATTCGCCTAGGAATGCGTGCGGTGCATAAATAAAACGGGGAGCGAACCAATTTCACCTTTGTGTACTGTAATATACGAGTACAGTTTTACTTTACTGAATACTCGCTCTACGAGGCGTTCTCGTATTAATAGCATTAATAGGCAGGTTCTTGATTTTGTTACGTCGTTAGTATGGTATTTTCTAGTCAATGGAATGCAATTAAATAACAATTAAGTTACTTTAAACTTCACGTTGTAAACATCATACCATAGTTAGAAAAAACAAATTCTTTTTTGTAAAATACAGTCGGGTTTTCAATTTAAACTCAAATTTTAAATAATAAATTCTGTCAAACAGAAATAACCGACCTAGCGAATTAACCAAAAGTATTTGCCTAAAATATTTGGGACGTTGGAAGATCTACGGTTTATGTACGGGATAAACATTTTTATTTGCCAAGAGCTCATCAACGAAAACTTATGCAATGCATTTTTTATTTATGTTCAAAGATACAAAGCTGGACCTAATGAAATGGGAGTTTCTACCAATCAAAGGATTTTAAAAAGGAAATCATCGTCAGCCTGTGTTAGTCCACTGCTGAATTATGCCTCCCCTAATGCATGCCTTCTCTATTAGGTAGTTTTTTGGACAGTGTCCCGCCACGCTGGTCTAATGCGGGTGAACCAACTTTTTACATGCCCATCCGACGCGTGGATCATCTTACTTTTCAGACAATTGAATGCTCGGCCCAAATTATAGTGACCAACCAGAAAACAACAATAACACAATGTTGTTTTCCGCGGGATTCAAACCCACGACTCCGGTTTATGAAGCAATGGCTTATACCGCCTCGGAGGCAGGTTTAAAAGGAAAATAAACAAAAAAAAAAATTTATTATTTATTATGGAAATAAAAGTCAATAGTTTACAAAAATACACGAACGTACAACACGTAATACTTAATTACGTATTATATTCCTCCTAACAAATTTTCATTGTTGCTTTATAGTTGGTTAGGTCAATTTGGACTAATCACCCAATTGTCTGATAAGAAGATGATCCATGCTTCGCATGGGCATGTAAAAAGTCAGTCCACCCAACAACCGCATTGGACCAGCGTGGTGGGGTACGGTCCAAAAACCCTTTAATGGAGAAGGCGATGCCTGGTTTTAGAGCCTACATCAGCAGTGACTATCACAGTGAATGAATTATTTATATTTAAAACTTTATGCATAAAAATTACATATATAGATATAAGACACTTTATTATAAATTGTTTCTAAAATGTAAGGATTTGTAATTCGGATTAAGATTATAAGTTTCTGTGTTAGAAAGCAGTAAGGTGAGCTCTTAGAGCGTTTTCTTCGTTTACTTAGCTAATGTTCCAAATTGCGATACGCCGACACGAGCTTAAATTTATTATAAGTGCAAAAGAAATGATTAATTAACAAAGTTATTTAGAAGCCAGTTAGCAGGACTGGCTTCTGTGTTGTCTAATTGAGGTGATCTGCATTTAGATAAAAGTTACACACGTCACCATAGACGCTTAAAGCGAAAATCAAGGTCTGCACAAGCATTGATTTAGTTGGTGAAATTTAACTTTTTGACTAACAACAGCAAATTATGACTCTACCATAGGGTTAAGATTTTATACGCTTATTCTTGATCGTTATTGGACAAATCCAATTAACAAAAACCGAAAAGAAAAACAAAATTTCTGATCCATCCAGCAACATTGTTTAAAACTTCGATTAATTAAAATTGAACCCTAATCAATCGGACAAACGTTATACAGTAGCCAAATCTTAATTAATTTAATTAAAAACAATCTTTTAAACTATTAAAATCTGCTAAAGCTTACAGCTGTCGGCTGTATAATCAGCATATAAAAGATACGCACTCTGAGAAGCGTCGGTAATGAGGTCAGTAATGACAAACGTGAGAGTGGAATGAACGCCGACCTGAGTTCCCCACCTTTTACATGCATCCGATTTTATGGAGACTTCACAACTACAGAGTGCTTGCAACCCTGAAGTAAGAAAAGAACTGATACAGAATTCTATTAGAAACTAGAAAATGATCAGCATACAAAAAGGATTTCGTGATGAACAGTACTTAAGAAATTTTAGTAATTTATTATTATTCACAGGAGTACCGTAACTGTGGTATTTAAGTTTGTTAATATTTACTTACAACGTAGCAACAAAAATTATAATAAAGTAGTATTCAAGCAAGATTTGATTTTTATACATGTGTACTTGTTTACAAATTTTCCTTAAGATGCTGTGGTTGTTATACCCATTTATACGGGTTTCCCGCTACGTTTTAATACTACAAATAAAAGTGAACGCATCCAAAGCTATTCCCGCGCAAACGACGACAGTTGCGAGAACCCTTTTTAAACAAAAACATTTTAACAGCGATCCGTCGTAAACAGCTGTTTCAGCTCACCTGCATCATTCACCGTTGTTCAGCCGAAATAGCACGCCTCAACTATAAGTATTTGTTCAGGTGAATAAAATTTAAACTTACATTTGGTTACTCGAACAACCATTTGCACCTCCAACCATCTCAATATTTCAACTCTTAAATTCTTACTCGACGCAGTACCTGCCCAATTAATTAACTATAGATAGATAACTGTTTAATTTAAAGTTTTTAAGCGTTTCATCTCTACAAGTACTTTTTTAATGATCATTACGATATCGTTTGGAGTAAATGAAGTCATATCTCATGCGAAATAATAAAGCCCTTTGCAAAAAAAAATTGTCGAGCGGAAAGGGAGCAGACTGATGTGATAGACCGCATGATGTTCTAAATTGTCACTGTTATAGTCAATGAACATTTCCTCAGTCCGCCGGCGAAAGCAGCCGGCGGTGTGGCCATGCCGTAGCTTTGTTTATTACGAATCTGTTAATGCACTAAAGGAGTTATTTAAACTAAATATTACTAACAAGCTTGTAGCCTTTTATGTATATAGTTTATAATAGTGATAATTGCGTTGATATGTTTGTCGATAAGAGCGAAGGTTTTTGCGGTTCACGCTGAAATAGCTCACAGATGACTTCTTTTTTATTGCATACGTGACATTTTCCTTATATTTTAGATAATTCTCATATATTTGATTATAAAATTGCAATAAAATACTGATTTTGATATATAAACAATGTTATTATAATTTCTCATAAAAAAACTTAAAATATTTTCTTTCGTATAAGAGTTACAATCAAAGCGTAAGTTCGATACTCTTAACATATAGCGCAATTTCTTATCCAACTATCTATTTCCTAAGAAAGAGGCCTATCTAGAAAAAATAAAATAGTTTTATTAACTCCTTTTTTTAAATACTTAGTCCAAGTAATTTCTTAAATACTTAAGATAAAGGCATCAAAAACGAGTGTCAAACCGCTAATCGCTAACATTCAAAGTCAATTTCTAAGTTGATTTTGAGTACTCTTTCTGGCTTAACTATTGTAATTTTCTTCATTCAGTGAAGTCCAAATTCTTTACTAAGAATAGTGCCGTAAAGACAACTACTAATAGTATATTAATGCCAAAAGAAACATAGTAAAGAAGGAACACTGCAGCTCTTTAGCAAGCAGCGTTAATAACTGACATGGTTTTTTATCCCGTGAATTAAATCTTTTCGGTTTTGGAATTTTTGATAAACATGGAATGATTAGCCTCTGTAGCTTAAAAATATATGTGGATTTAATTTGGCAGTGTTTTATTAAAAACGTTATGAGTAACAATGAAGTGGGGAATGTTAATTGCGTCATTAGCTTTTCGTAACAATGTGTCATAATTGGTCATTTAATTTTTTATTATTCATAAACTTTTTACTTAACTATCATTAGTAAAGATAAGGGTAAATTCTAAACGTAAGATTTATACCATTACGCAATAATTAAGACGCAGGGTTTTCAAAAGTAACTATCGTCACGTACGTAAGAACTTATTATTTCGCTTATCACTTGTTTCAGACTGTTTTATCATTTCTTCTTAATCATCATTGTAAAAGGAGGCGAAATATTTATCCAAAAAGATTATATTCGCTCGACACTATTAATCGCTTTTATATGCATACATCGCATGTATTTAAGAATCGTATTTCTACATACTATTTAGCCGAAACTTTTAACTACTGAAAAGTCCTTTTATTTAATCATGTGTAGAATTGCATAAAATTTGCGTAATAAAAGAATTACTTCTTAATATTTACTACATATTATGTTTATATGCATAAAAAACCTAATTAAAAATTACTGCAAAGTTTTAAAAACATCAAGCTAAATTTCAAAATTGAAAAACGTCATGACATTTTTTAACTCTGAATATGAGAGATTACGACAATTCTATTTATGCCTACGCTTTTTTAATTTATAGATTCTCTCTAAACTACCAGTTTATGCACGGCTATACCGTGAATGTAGTTTTTTAATGGTGAAGGATTTTTTAAATCGGCATTGTAGTTTTTGAGCTTATCATTATACAACTACACACAAAAATACAAATCTTACTTTTTTATAATATAAGCATAGACTAGTTTACGGATTTTAAAGCGTTTAATTTGTATTACAACTTTCCCGATGTTTTAAACACTTTCCTGCCCGTTACCATAGATCCTGTAAAGTCCGATAAAAAAAAAAAACGTCTGAAAAATTGTAAACCAAATTAAACGCGATCGAATCCGTAAAGTTAAATCGTGTGTAGTAGTCGCGTAAACACAAGAAAGTATTATAAATGCATTGTTTAATTTCTGCGGGTATGCACTATAATGTGGTGTAAGAAACTCCCGTCTCGTGGCCTCCGCGGGTTTGGAAAGCCGCCGTCGGAGCGCACGCTCACGCCAACCCCCCGACGTATCAGTGAAAGTGTAATGCGGGATATTCTCAAAACTCACGTAACACCTCATAACACTTGCATGCTAAAATATCTACGTGATAATAATAATCAAAAACTCTTAATTTAAAGAGGTACATAGTTACGTCTGCTAACGTACGTGTCAGCGCTCTATATTCTAAGAATCCAGACGCTGAGTGGACAGTTGAATGATAAGCCCATCCGCTTCACGGAGGTCTTGTTGTTTAGACTCTAGAGCTGAATTATATTAAGTTAGTCTTAGGCATACTCTTGTACGGAATAAACGTTCCCACTTTGAACGATTATCCTTTTTAAAAGACCTCCGGCTCCTCAACACTTGACTGGCGCAGCCGGTAGGATTCGCGTCGCGAAAAGTCTAAAATCAGATCACGCGTCGTACGTTTCTGCGTTTAACGGAAATCCAGAACCAAACAAATTCGTCAAGGAGCATCCGGAGCACGCCTAAGATTCACTGAGGGACATGAGCAGTCTGTGAGTAGACCCAAATCGCTATTTCCAGTCTAAGCCCAACTTTTCACTAGTTATAAGTATCTAGAAAATTCTGAGCACTGTTTCCAAAAATTGAAGTGTGTTTGTGGTTTCTTTTAAACATAGTATAAGATAGTGTGATATTTGAAGAAAATTGTTGATTTATAAGATAAAAGTGTTAGAATTCAGGATAAAAATGGAGAATATAGCCCAGATCCCTAGGGACTTTGCTAGCGTCATCCCCAAATTCGACGGTGACGAGCAATTATTAAATTTTTTTATAAGAAAGTGTGAATATGTAATAAGTTGCTGCAGAATCGATAATAATCCACACCAGGATTTGTACGTGTTTCACGTTATAACATCTAAGCTTATAGGCAGAGCCGCCGCGCTTGTTAGCGAACGGCAAGATTTAGACACATGGCCTCTATTAAAGGGAGCCTTAGAACAACATTTTGGTGACCCACGTTCTGAAGAATGTATTGCGATAGAATTAGAGTCTTTGAAAATGAATAGTGGCGAATCTTACCTAGATTTTTGTAACCGTATCCAACATGTTAAAAGCACATTAATTGCCAAAGTTAACTTAACGCAGGATGTGAATCTTCGACAAAGTAAAGTCACTATATACGACAATATGTCATTAAACGTTTTTCTTTATAACTTGCCAGAGGATTTACTGCGTATTGTGCGCCTCAAAGGTGCTAGCTCACTTGAAAATGCCTTGAGCATCGTGCTCGAGGAAGCAAACTTCATGCACCAGTATAACGCTAAAATAAGATGTTAAGATCTTCGATACCGCCTAAAGTGCATGTGAGTCAGAATCTTTCGCCGACAAACCTCAAGGTTTTAAATTTGGAATACAAAATGCCCCTGTGACTTTACCGCAGAACAAATTTAAATTTGGCATACCTTTTAACAAGCCAATTAACGTGCCTCCCGCACAACCCCAACCAGTGGGACACAAGCCGCTAGTTCAACAACAGTTCGGCTATCGCCCAGCATTCACACAGGGCCAACAACAATTCGGTTATCGCCCACCTTTCACCCAGGGCCAACAACAATTCGGTTATCGCCCACCTTTCACCCAGGGCCAGCAACAGTTCGGCTACCGCCCACCTTTCGCCCAGGGCCAACAGCAGTTAGGCTATCGCCCACAATTTACCCAGGGCCAACAACCATTTGGTTACCGTCCACCGCAGAGACTAGCTCCGCAGATGTCCACGGATGTTAGCATGCGTACAGCCCCTATGAAACCTCAGGGACTTAGAATAAATGAACTACATAACTTAAACGAACCCAACATGGACAACGCTACTCTTATGGGTGAGAATCCCGAGCTAGAGTACTACTACGACCTAGAACTGACTGACAATGGTGAAGCGTATGAATCGACTATGATAGACCAGGATCCCCAGGACACAGATGTCCAGAATGTGGAAAATTTTCACATGGTTGCCTTCGGCAAACCCCCGAAGTAATAAAGCTTAACTATAGTACGCCAAACTTGCCGTACATAGTTATACCAGAAATTAACTCCAAATTCATGATAGACACAGGTAGTTCACGTTCATTTATTAGTCCTAAAAAGGCTAATGAATATTTTGTTGATTCTAAATACTATGAACCGTTTGAAGTTATTAGTACTCACGCGTCTAGTCGACATGACGAAGTCCTTGTCATACCATTGTTCCCGACTTTTAACACCCCTGACTTACATAAATTTTACGTATATGACGTAGACAGCTGTTATGACGGACTTATCGGCAGCGATCTCCTGAAACAGTTGAATGCTAAAATTGATATGAAAAACGAAGTGCTCTATACACAATCGTCTGCTATACCCATTATTTACAACCCTAAGAATGACGTAATTAAAAATGCCCCACGTTGTGAACAAAGAGTTAGGTTGCCTACTGACTTGCGTAATGGAGATGCAATATTAAATTACAAATTGCTTCATGAAGGTGTCA
The DNA here is from genome assembly GCA_029286875.1 of Lamproptera curius. NCBI lineage: Eukaryota > Metazoa > Arthropoda > Insecta > Lepidoptera > Papilionidae > Lamproptera > Lamproptera curius. The sequence continues at coordinate 1,406,631 of JAGSMT010000100.1, read as the reverse complement.
GGATGCCTACCGCTTTGGTCAGATGTGAGAACGGATACGCAACAACTATAATCCAAAATACTTTAGACACAGAAATGATTTTAACAGTCACAGCCCTTTTAAAGTATCTAAATACAATAGCACACAATGTAAAGTTAACAAATTAAACAACCGAACGATTTGGAAGTTGATTCCATATTAACTGAGAATTTAACAAAGCTCGTTTAGACCATATGAACGCTGAAGAACGAAACTCTATACAAAACCTTTGTCTCGAATATAAGGACATATTTATTCCGAGAAGTTACCTTTAACTTTTACTAACGAAGTCAAACACCATATTCGTACTCGGAACGAAGACCCCATATTTATACGTCCCTACAGACAACCCCAAGTTATTAATGATGAAATTAACAAACAAGTTGACAAAATGTTAGAAAGTAACATTATTCAAAATTCTTTCTCCCTGAGTGCACCCGTGCACTTAGTACCTAAGAAGTCCGATGCTAGTAATGAAAAGAAATACCGACTTGTTATCGACTACCGAAAGTTGAACGAAATTACAACCGACGACAAGTACCCTTGCCAAATATAACTGAACTATTTGACAAATTAGGACGCAGCTGTTACTTTTCGACTCTTGACTTGCAGTGGCTATCACCAAATTGAAGTCGCTGAAGAGGATAGACAAAAACCGCGTTCAGCACAAACTCAGGACATTACGAATTTTCTCGAATGCCCTTTGGACTTAAAACGCACCTGCAACATTTCAGCGGACTATTGACAACATATTACGCGGCTTACAAGGAATTCACTGCCTTGTGTATCTAGATGACATAATTATTTATTCAGCAAGCTTGCAGGAACATTTAGCAAAATTACGTACCATTTTTGACAGACTTAGGAAGACTAACCTGAAAGTACAACTTGACAAATCGGAATTCCTCAGAAAGGAAGTTCTGTACCTTGGACATACAATAACGAGTGACGGCTTGAAACCTAATAACGACAAAATTAAAGCCATATTAGATTACCCCTTGCCCCGTACAACGACGGAAATCAAAAGCTTTTTAGGTCTGATTGGTTACTATCGTAAATTCATAAAAGATTTTGCAAAATTACTCAACCGATGACAGCTCGACTGAAACAGAAGCGGTCTATGCCTGTCACTGATGCCCAATATATAGAAGCCTTCCAAAAGTGTAAAGAGTTACTCGTTAACGCCCCTATATTACAATACCCAGACCCTGACAAAACTTACGTATTAACAACTGACGCTTCAGAATATGCTCTCGGAGCAATCCTGTCGCAAGGACCTATTGGTAGTGACAAACCAGTCGCATATGCCAGTAGAACCCTTAACGACGCTGAAACCCGTTACAGCGTAACGGAAAAGGAACTACTAGCCATTATCTGGGCAGTTAAGCATTTCCGCCCCTACCTTTATGGTAAGAAATTTATCATCGTAACTGACCATAAGCCCCTAGCCTGGCTTAACTCTTTAAAAGAAACTAACAGTAGATTAACACGTTGGCGCTTACGTTTATCCGAATATGATTTCGAAATTGTTCATAAAAAGGGAAAGCTTAATTGTAACGCAGATGCGCTCTCACGGATTAGGACTAACGCGTTAGGCAAAGATGAGAATATGTCAACGGATGCTAATGTTGATACGGACGAGAATAGAAATAAGGAAATAAAACAGCTAATAAAGGATATAGCGCAATTAAATAAAGATCAAGAGAGAGTTTCTGATAAACCAGACCCACCTATATCCTTATTATCGGACGATGAAGACACAATAGTTATTTCAGATTCAGATACCCCCGTAAGACGTGGTTCCCCATATTCCATACCGTGTCCATCAAGTTCGACTTTAACTGCTTCTGAAAATCTTCTAGTATTGAAACGACGCATTCAGCGCAGGATACTGAATCTAAGGGTATCCCAATATTGCAAGAGGCTATTGACACTAAGCCCAACCAAATTTTAGTTTATTTCTGGTCTGTGGATAGATTAACAGTAAAGGATTTGTCACGAGAAAGACAAAGGATCCTTGAAGTGCACTTACCTTTAAATCGAATTGATCTTGTAAAACAGTTTCTAAAAGAATACATTAAAATAATACTAAATATTATATTTACTTTGAAGATGAACAGCATAGGAAACAGTTTACCGAAATGGTAATATACTTATTTAAGAAAGAATCAGTTCAATTTGTTGAATGTACTAAAAGAGTAGTTTTCACGGATAACGAAGAGGAACAACAAGAAATAATTAGTGAATACCATACGGGTAAGACATGCCATCGTGGCATCAGGGAAACTTCAGCTCACATTAAGCGTACTTACTTTTGGCATAACATGGAACAGTCAATTTCAAGTTTTATAAATTCCTGTGAGGTTTGCAAGCGTATGAAATACGATCGGAAACCTCTCAAACCAGAATTGCAATTAACTCACACTCAATCAAAGCCGCTAGAGGAAATTTTCATCGATGTTTTCTCTATCGACGGGCGCTACTATTTGACAGCCATCGATGCCTTCAGCAAAGTTGGCCAAGCGTTCGAGATCCCTAACCGGGCTACCCCAGAGATAGTCAGAGCCCTTATTAGTATTTCTCCTTTTATGGTGTTCCCTGCAGAATTAGTCAGACCCGGTTCTGAATTTAATAACGCCCTTTTAAAGGAATTATTAGTTTTATACAAAATAGATCTACACATTGGAACCCCTAATAATCCAAATTCAATGGGTCTCATAGAGAGATTCCATAGCACCATTATCGAAATTTATAGAATAGCAAAGTATGAGCAGAAGTACACCGATGCTTCCTCTGTAATGACGTATGCCATTATGGCCTATAACCACTCTATACATTCAACAACGGGTTTGACCCCCTTTGAAGTTTTACTAGGCCATACGGACTCGAGGAACGCATTTGGCGTAGACTTTGAGAAGCAATACATGCAACAGCTAGTTAGGAACATGCAAAGAGAACTAAGTTTCTATATCAACATTTGTCAGAACAGGCCATTAAACTTAAGGAAAAATAATTCAAAAACGAGGCGGAGAAACCGAGTTTAGAATTGAGCCCGGTGACGTAATATTCGCAAAAGAAGTTAACAAAAGAAGTAGTAAAGACAAACCCCGCTATAGAAAGGCCGTAGTTACTGATGAAATTGTAAGAAACGTAGTTCCCATAAACGCGAAGAACCGCGATACTAAAGTTCCAATTAAAAATATAAACGCCTTCACAGGCACCTCCTCGTGCTTCTGGCAATAGCCATGATGAGCCAACTGCGGGCCCTTCAACTTCAGGCACTTAATAAAAATCCTGGAATCCTGCCCGTGAAGAATGGTGTCGCAGTAATCAGTAACGACAAATGGATCCTTGTAAGGGTATTAGACGTTACCCCCTTAAGGGAAGATTTAAAGTTTAATGTTCAACGTCTTTTAGAGTTAAATAAGTTAGTAGAGAATAAGTTTGATAGAAGTAATGTTACAGATAAGTTTATAGATATAAGAAGCCAAGTTGAGTATATACAAAATATGACTGTTAATAAATTCAGTCAGATCATTCCGACCGCTCGAGTCAAACGAGGTCTAATCAACCCGTTAGGTTCACTTATTAAAATGATAACCGGAAATCTAGATAACGACGATGCCACTAGATTTGACAAATTGATCAGTGAAATTGGGTCTCAACAAAATCTTAATAATAGAAAGTTAACGGTGGTCACCGAGATGGTACAACTTTTGACCAACTCTACACGTGTACTAAATAATAATCTTATTTCTCTAATAGTAAAGTTAATGAGGTGACAAACATGGAAAATTTGAGAACTCAGTTCATTAATGCATACAATTTACTTATTCACAACTTTCAGACAATTTGTACTCAGCTTGATGAAATAGAAACTAGTTTATCTCTTTAGTAAGTTAGAATTTTACATCAGTCTATTATAGAGACGGATAAGTTGTTATACCAACTTTATAAAATTAGTAGAATAGGAAAATTAGTTTTACTCCTAGTTTAGAAAACTTAATTAAGATAGAGCAGTCCATAACTTTGAAAGCTTACTTAAAGGGAACACAATCACTTACCTTTTGGAAATACCTCTGATTGAGAAAGATACTTATATCTATTACAAATTAGTTCCTATACCTGTATTATCCGTGATTCCACTGTTGTCATATTGCCCAAATACCCATATCTCCTGGCTAAAGGGTTGAAGATCAGACTGCTCACTCACCCGTGTCAAGAAATCGACGAGTCCAGCTTCCTCTGCACTGATGATGGAGCTTTGCAGTATACTCATGACTCCTGCATCACTGACTTGATGACGTAGCCGAGAACGTGACGTCATGCACACAGATTCCCATCACCATTGAAAATGTCCGTGTTCAAGCACTACATACTAACAGATGGATTCTCTATAGTAGAAATATGGAGCTACTTACGAGAACGTGTATCAACGAAATTTTCCGTCAAGAGATTAAAGGTACTTACATACTTACCTTAGACGACCCCTGCGAAGTGAGAGTTCAAAACGTCGTTCTGAAAATTCGTCAGATATCTACAGAAAACATAACATATTCTAAGTTACCGATTGTAAATCTACCCTCAATCTTCACACCTGAAGAGACGAAGTACTTGAAACCTGTCAACCTGGAAGGCGTCGACCTGGATGACCTGCAGATCCTGTCAGTGGCTTTGAAGAAAAGTTTTAGTGAATCGGAAGTTAGTGAAAGTGAAAGGGCAATCATCGAAGTGCGTAGAATAAGTGTATGGACTCTCATAATCTATGTTCTGATCATTGTATTACTGTGTTTTGTATTGTATAAGAAATGTTATAATAAGATAGTACGAGGGCAGATGTTCGAAGCTCTCCTGAAAAGGAAAACTTCGCACTTAGAGGGAGGAGTTACGTCTGCCAACGCTACGTGTCAGCGCTCTATATTCTAAGAATCCAGACGCTGAGTGGACAGTTGAATGATAAGCCCATCCGCTTCACGGAGGTCTTGTTGTTTAGACTCTAGAGCTGAATTAATATTAAGTTAGTCTTAGGATACTCTTGTACGGAATAAACGTTCCACTTTGAACGATTATCCTTTTTAAAAGACCTCCGGCTCCTCAACACTTGACTACATATATAAGAGCTAAATAAACACAACTAATGCTAGTGTAACCACTTAATTAAATAACGTTCTTTGGATTATTTTTCAACATTTTTATACAAATAGAATATTATTTACGGTTTTACCCAAAAAACTAATTAGTTCGCGACTGTCGGATTTCTTTCAGTCTTTAGTAGAGTTTAAAAGGTTTATAGCAATAGAGACATGTGATATTATTTGCAAAAATATTTGGTTGAGTATTTACAAAATTAGTCTAATTGAAATTTTCTTAAAAATAAGCAGTTTTAACAATACGAGAGATAATATTGAAAAATAAGCATATTCTCAGGTCGCAATTATCTGTCATTTTAAATTTAATAATGATTATTAATTTATTAGCGTGGGGGCCGTCTGGAGCAGCATCACTGCGGTAGCTATTTCTGCCGCCAAGATTTAGTGGGAAAAAACTACTGTTTAAACGATACTACTGTTGAAACTATTTACTGGGTAAACGAGACGTAACATCCTATGTCTCACGGTAGGCAGCGCGTCAGTCATACCCCTTTTATTACCTATATTCATTAGTGTCAGTGCCTGCTTTCCGTGAGGTGGCCCGACTGCTCGACTGCCAATGCCAATAATAAAAAAAATGTCTCACATTATTAAAAATATCAGTTTAACGGAACGTATCGCATGCTATAACAAGTCTACTTGTTAAAATGTTGTGTTCTTGTCTTAATATATATAAATCACGTGTCACGATGTTTGTCCGCGATGGAATCCTAAACTTCTAAACCGTTTTTAAAATAAAGTTGCCCACAATGTCCTGTTTAATTCAACTTGAAAAATAGAATAGCTTACATCTTAATTCATAGTCGCTATATTGTTTTATTGCGATTTATTTTTTTATTATTATTTGATGCAAAATGTTTGCTACAAAACGGTAAACGTTAGCGATATCTATTGATTGCGTTGTGTATGTCAATAGATGACGCTGTTTAATAGTCTCAACTTTTCGTTCATAATAGGAGAATTGGGACAATAATAAGTAATTGCTTGAAATTAATTAGTTTTGGTCATTTAATAATATAATAATTATCTATTGTTAAAAACAAAAATGCAACTTCATAACGGCGTTATTTTACCAGGCCCTTCAATAAAAAAAAGTAATGAATAAAATAGCTTCCTAACATCTGTGTGAAATTGTAAATTGTTGGAGTTTTACAGAGCAAAATTAAAGTGATTTTGTATCTATATAAAGGAAATATTTTGATGACATATTCAACGGCGAATACGATTGTAGGCACTGTAAATATTCTTTATTTATTATTTCATAGTTGTTTCCTTACGCTTACGACGAATATAATCAACTTTATTTTTAAATAACCATGCAACTAAAACGATAAAATTTTGCTTTTGGTTTTAGTGTTCCATATTCATACAAATTATAACATTTTAATAGAAAACTAAAACTTAAAAGGACAATAATAATTTTTAAAACTAACTCTTTTGTATAGAATTTTGCACAATATCAACAGAAGGAACATTTCGATCGTCTTTAGTCTGTCCACTTGAAATACGAATCCAATCGATTTTTATACCAGTGTAATTTTTTCATTGTAACGCATCATTATCAGCATCATCAAGGTCACTGTTTTTTTAAAAAGGGCTTTCATCTAATAAAACATGGTGGGTCCTCATGACTGATATTCCCTTTCCGCTTATCTTAAGCCCTTAAAATGTTTGTTACAATGTAAATTAAGTAAATTACTAAGGTTGCCGCAGCAACGCGTGGCAGGTCTGCTAGTATTCTATAAGGCAAGTAGTTAATATGTAAGGCAATTATCCAAAACCCCCCATTGACTGATACATTGATATCGTGCCTTTATTAGGTCACCTCCATTAATGTCCCGGAATTTAGGTGCGACCTAGGTGTTAGGGCAGAGCCAGGCCGCCCCAATTCTCAACGGGGACACAAGTTCAAGCTCCGACCTTGATCGGATTTTTGACTGTAATGAAAACGATAAGCTCGCTTTCCATTTTGTTTCGATTCGACTCGAAAAGCAGCTGAATATTATTTTTCCAGTAGGTTCCTCCGTAATAACTGCTATAAAGGCCTCGGATCGATGAACACGAGATGTAATTGCGTTATTGCAATCAGTTACAAGCAGTTGTAATAGATTCGAACAAAGGAATTGACGTACTTGAGAATTAATAACTGGCTTTATTGTTAAAGATAGCAATATATTAACTCTTTTGATTAATAACAACGTACTTTTTGTATCTGTTGTTACTAAAAAAACAGCAACAAAATACAATATTATTATGCAACTTTTTATAAGTTGATGCTTCTATTCAGTTATATAGACCGTATTATTATCAATATAATGATCGTAATTTATTAATTGTTATTATTTAAATGGTTACCACAGAATTGTACAATAAGGGTTCTCGGCACCTGAGCGTCTCAATATTTATTATTAATCGTATTTCGTTAAAGCAAGGACTTGAAGACACTAATGTTTTTATCACTTTTGTGTATCACGTGTTCCCTAGTGGTTGTTCAGTGAGTGAGTGCACGTGGACAAGTCGGTCCGCGGGGAATGTGTTCAAGGCCGGCTGCCTCTCGCCACCTCTCGCACGCCCGTCTTACTTGTTGTGGTAGGATGTGGTGAAACCGTCACTGTGTTACGCCAATCACCACTAAATATCGACTGTCTACCCAATACACTAATAATTTTAAATCAACTGTTAAGGATAATCAATCATTAAAGCCATGCTATTATTTGTGGCTAGTAAAAATAATTTGTTCCTGCTTTTGTTATAGGAAGTGATGACATGAGCAAAACTGTCATATCTCACTCTGAACCGCAAACTTCTGCTTTTCCTTAACCAGATACTATGTCTTTGAGGTGGCAATGTAAATATAAAAGACCTAGTTCTATGTAAAAATGTATACTTCACTAAATAAGATAGCAAATATGTTTTAAATCTATATAGCATCCACCTCTTCCTTATGCAAGGAAATGAAAAGCCGCTCAAGCGGGGCTATAAAATAGAAAACAAAAACCATAAAATAGACGGGATTTAATAAGAGGATGTAACTTAAAATAATGTTTTACAAACGGCTGAACTCACGTGAAATCGGTATTGGAGCCGACTAGTTCCGAACCTATCGGAAGTTCTTCTTCAGGACGAGTGGGATAATTTTGCGGTCGCTTCCTATCTCGCACTGAATGTAATTTGTTCTGTTAATTTTCAACACGGTGTTATGCATTACATCGTTTTATTATCAGTCAAAAGCATCCTACTTAAGAAAAAATCACCACAAGTAAGGTTTTGCGTTAAAGTGACGCGCTCTGTTTTCAAGAAACAAGTGCTGACAGTTATGACAAATGATGATCTAGAGAATCTTCAAAAAATGTCTCAGGACTATAGCACCAAATAAATTTAAAGAATATCGAATATAATAACAATAAACAGGCAAGCGAACAGTAGTAATTACCGATGCTGCAAAAGCGTAGAATATCTAAAACTTTCTTTCATTATTAAATGACTGAAATTTAGCTCAACCTTTGAAAAATAACACTATATATAAAGAAGTTAAAAATATTTTAAAAAGTGATAATGCAACTATCATACCATCTACATCTAGATGTCTCTCTACATATCAGCGAGATTATGAGATCGTATATTTAACTGGCGCTATATCTAAACAAATATTTAAACATAATACAATTGTTATCATGAAAGAGCAAACAGAAAGATATATAATAACAAGTTATTTAAATAATCAATAAATAAATAGTGAAGCGTTTAAGTACCTTTTCACAGTCATAGAAAAAGATTATAGTCAAATTTACTACTAGTAGCTTTTATAGGTGGTAGGTCACAATTTTACACGGGGCCGTCTGGGGCGATACCACTACGGTGCCTATTTCTGCCGCAAAGCTGTTAGTTTGAAAACACTACCGTGTCCCGGTTTGAGGGCACCGTAGCCAGCGCATTTAATGGGGATCATTAAAAGAGACTTAACATCCTATATCTCACGGTAGGCAGCGCTTTGGTATTGCATTATGTCTATGGGTGTCGGTGACCACATTTCATCAGGTGGCCCGACTGCTCGTCTGCCTTCGTATCCAAATAAAAAAAGGAGATAATATTGTTTGTAGACATGCTATTCTATATTTGCTCTACCTTAGTAATAAAGCTAAATTACAGTTATGACCTATAACACACTGATTAATTTTGTAATTCTATTTGGTCTTGAAAAGGTTCTCCTTTTCAAGACCAAATAGAAATTCAAGTGAATCTCAGTCCAACAAATGAGCAGAGAACTGCTCATTTGTTGGACCTTGAGGGATTCACGACATTGTCTGGTTTGAAATTCCCCCTCGTGGAGCGATCGCGGCTCGCTTGAGGCCGCGGGACGTGGACGGAATAAAGCTTCCTACGGTGCGGCTGTTTCGTTTTATTGCGGCCTTCGTAGTACTATTCCATGAGAGATGCCAAATATTTCCTCCGACCACTTGGATTTCGGTTGTAGCGTACTATTAATTCTTTATGAATTTACTATTGTGCTCGTTTAATTACCTAACATCTGCATTTATAGCGACCGATCAACCAGAAAATATAATATTGCGAGATTCAATTCCCTTTACTTGTATTTATCGATAAGTTGGCGATTGCACAAACTCTACGTCTTTTACTTCTGTTTATTTATAAATAATTGACATTATCTATGGCTAGTCCATCTTAGTTAAAATTCGTTGGGAAACTAGCCGACAATCTGCCCTAACCTTGGCCCCTGACTTAGTGCCGACCATAAAAATCTGGACACACCTGGCGACCGCCAATTGACCTAATGAACCCGTTCTACGGTTATGACTGGGTGGCCGAATTAGCTGGCTTCGCTCATGCCCAAATTTGGAGCCGATCTAACACAATATAGCATAAGCTATATATATAGGAATTGTCTGATATAATTACATTTAATAATATATGATTATCGAATAAGTTAAATTCTAAAGGTTAAATAAAATAAAAGCCCTCGATTACGTAATTAATTAATAATAGAAAATTTAATTGAACATGAAAATTTAAGGCATATACCTCTCATCAGTTATATGATTAATTCAACCTTTTCTCAGTAACAGTTCATTAATTTAAAGACCTGTCAAAACAACTCAATTTTCCAGATGGCGGATTATTGTTTAAGACAGTAGAATAGTTTAGCATTAAATTTCCATAACAAGCTCTTAACAAAAGTAAACACATTTGTGGAACTTACTCATACGCTAATGTAACACATTTAATATTGAGTGCTCTAGTAGTTAGTGCAGAAGTAGCAAAAATAGCTTATCTTGTCTGACATATATAAAAATTAATGAACAAGGCCTAAAAAAGGTTGGATTTACGGGTTCCTTAATTTTATTTATATACTTAAGCATAAAATTTCAATTTAGACAATATTGCCTTAAATTTTATATATCCTAATATCATGCTCACATATTACATTATAAATTCATCGACATAATAAATCTTATCTTAATTAGCGTTTAGTAATTCTAGCTGTTTTTCCGGAATTCGAATATAGGAATAATTGTACAATAAATAATAAATAAATTTTTAAATACAAGATAATAGTTTTGTATAAAGATTATAGATTTTTAAATGTTAGGAAACATTTGTTTCACCTCAGTATTGAATTGGTTTTAATAAAGAATAAATAGTGTTTATTTTACGCAACTAGACATATAACTCGAACCATCTATTTAGATTATTAAATAGGCTAAACAAACAGTTATGACTTGCTGATTTGCTCCTTATCACAGGCTGATGCTCGAAGAAGATCGGCAAACATCGCATTCATTCAATAGATACAGAATCGTAACAAACTGCAATGCTATTTTGCATTGTTTTGTATTTATATTGTTCGGCTGCAACGTGACATCCAGTCATTCTTATTATGACATCAGGAAAATCATACACACAATATTATGCGATTCATAATAATTAAACTATTCTTTAAAATTATTGTACAGTAGTTAAGAACGTAGATAGTTTTTACTTTACTTGGTAAAGAAAGAATTCATATGAACAATGTAACCCATATGATAAAAGGACTTTTTACAGTACGGGCCAGTACACGGAGTAGCCGTGTAAAGTATGTAAAAGAAACGCGATAAAATCCTTAAAAAGTCCTTTAATTCAATAATGTGTAGTATTCGCTTAAACAAAATAAATAATTATAACCCAAGTCAAGTCAAGGAGCGTCATACGCCCTCCTTTAAGATGAATGCCACTTAGTTTTCAATCACTAAGCGACAATTCGCTTATAACAACACCATACCTACTATCCTATACGGTTACAGTAATTCTATCTTCTCTTTGGCTCATGTATTCGTTTGGTTGCGGTTTTGTATGAGCCCGTGTGGCTAATGTTACCTATTTTGTAAACGTGGATTCGATTGTACGGCTTACAGCAAAAAAACTAAAAGCTAAACACGCGATTATTTCTCGAGATTGAAATGTTAATATACATTTAAATATTAACAATTCAAAAAAAAAAACGACCGCAGAGTTTCTTGTCGATTTGTCTCTGGAAAGATCAAAACTTCTAAGCCACATTACGTTCATAAGAGCTCGGTAGAGCCTAAATGGAATAAAGATATTTTGAAATTGTTTTTATAAAAAACAAAGTGTTATATTAAATAAAGTTTAACATAACAGTTATTCCAGTTACTTAGCGCATTGTTATGTGTATTTGAAACATAGACAAACCAATTTAAGAATTTTATACATATTTTTTTTTATACATTATGCCACTACCAAAAAATATCCGTCGTAATTGTCAGGCCACTGCCTAAGGCTAATCATGGATTTAGATGATTTGTTTACTTCATTATTATTTACGTAAACCATATATGTATAATTACACGTCATGGAAGCTTAAAAGGCAGCCACGTATTGCTTTCGGAATGTGGCTTACAATTAGCGCCATCGCTAATTGCGACTCGCGTCCCGTGCCCACGCGGGCCACATAACCGGCCCTGTCGATTCTATTAAACATTTGTTGGCTTGCTCCGCGATTCAGGAAAATAGTTCCAATCTATTTGCGATCGCATATCCGAATACTTCGCGGACGCAGTGTTTATGTTCAGAGCCATGTGTTTGCTTTATTATAATCGAAAGTAATATCACATTTTCTATTTTCATGCCGTTTACGTTTTTATTATATAGTATTATACCGTACGGAATGTGTCGTAGCGTGAAAAATTATATGGGATTGATTCGCAGATCTGTCGCAAATGTCGTGGATTCTGTCGTAAGCCAAATACAACAAATACTTAATAGACCAATAATTATGAGCTATATCGGAGCTGAACAGGAGTCAGTAATTATGTAAACGTTGTAACCCATGGCAACAAAGTGTCGATATACATATAGCGATCTTATTGGTGTGTTGACAACGAGATATCTAGTTAGCTAATGACAACACTATGCGTAAGAATCGGCTGTTTTATGGGTTACAAAGTTTACAAAAATTCTGAGATTATTTGTTAACTTTTGCAGTTGTCGGTAATAAACATGTAGAATAAAACTTAACTTTATATCAACTATTTAGGATTTTTATTTGGCTTGAAGTCATGATAGTGTTTTTTACACATATTTAAAAAAATAATATATATTATAGATAGTATATAACTTGCATTTCACCCTTGACATCTTACAGGAAACCTATATTATACTATGTATTTTTAAAACCTATAACGTAAATAAAAAAATTAAAAGGCATAGACAAGCTTATAATGTGTAAATTATTCTAGAAAGATATTCGTTCTTTATCTATAATATAACTAGCATAGATTCTGCTTAACGTCACTTAAGCACTTTAAAAATGTCTAAGTTGTGTTACTCCAGGATCAAAACAAGTTTCTCGGCGTCCGTGCGGTTGCAAACCGGATAAGAATCTGGCTCAAACTTCTTTATGGTCTCCTTTGCTTAATTTGAAACAAGAAACGTAACGAACGTTCCAAGTTCCGTACTAGCATATGGTCAATAAAGACTAATAGTACGGCAATTAGTGTTATATCACCATACGACATAAAGTTATAATTTCAGATAACAGATTTAAATAATTTCAGAGTATTCACAGGCGAAAGATAGGAAAAAGCTATAAACTATTTTATTTTTTTTAACTGGAAACGATAATTAAAGTAAATTATACAAAAGTCGAAATGACAGTGGAGTCAAAATTATTACACCTAATTTAAAAACTGCGTGCACTGAAAAGGAAGTATTGTGTTTCTGTGCTCATTAGTTGGGACGCAAGTGTCGGTTACCTTTTCCGTTAAGCTGCGTCCTCAGCCTGGCCAGCTCCCGGGAGCGACTCCTGCTGCGCCTGTGGGCGGCGATCCTCCTCGGGGACCTGGTCATCTCCAACCCTCGAAGCCTTCAACACTCACATCTCACTGACAGCACCGCGTAATCACAGCGCGCCTTGTTTACAAACACAACTTTGCGCGCGTAACTTTCCCGCCAAAGCAAACAGTGCTGTACAAACAAGAAAACTATCACTATGTTATAATTATTAATTGACAGTTAAGGCACAGTCGTATTATTAAATCGATTAATGTATCGCGTGCATGTTTTCGGTTTGTCGGATCGCGGCCGGCACGAGTATCGTGGTGCACAGCAGACGAGGCACTGGCGGTGGTCGGCTGCCCTCGAGCGTCGCCCCGACTCACCGCCGCGACGCGGTGGGACGAAACGTCTGCACACTGATAACGTGATAACATCAACACCTGTCGAAGCAATCACTCGAATACGCATAGTTTCCCCGTTTTGAAAACTTATTACTCAACTGTGACTGAGTCAACTATGTTATAACGACGTTGTCATTTTTTGTTTCACAGTAGAAAGTATCCCCAGCATTATGTGTTTTTTGAATACAGCGTAATAACGCTACATAAGGATTTATTTACTACGTTTAAGACCAATACAATGAAGTACATCTTAAAAAGGAATCAAAAATATTTCATGTCTTCATAAATTTTTTAACCTAAACATTGCCACGATATTTACGAGTACGATGTAACTTTTATCGTTTTTGCTGTAGTGCTATACACTTACTATACTATAATAGTGGCTATTTTATTTGATCTTTTTCTAGCTATTTTTTATTTACATTTTTCTGCTATTAAGTGAAGTCATCAAAAGAATAACGGCAAAAAGTGCTCTCTACGGAATTTCAGCCCACGATCTCAGGTTTTGGTCGATGTAATTTAACTTTGAAGGTTAGATAACAGTGATTTTATAAAACGTTTTTAAAATGATGCGGTTTAACTACATTTCGTTGTTTATAACTATAGTTCGTTGCCACGGGTAATTCTGTTTTCATCTATTCAAAGTCGTATATGTGTTTATTACGCTAATTCCTATTTAAATGGTTTGACGCTTTCAAAATTTAATACCTTTAATTTAATACTAGTGACTTTTGACGAGACCAAAAAGTCAATTCATGCGATCAAGTTCTATGTTTGATGAAATGGTAAAGGACGACGCATGATTCTCCCCATCGTGGATTACCTACTTCCTGCTACTACCCACATCATAAACTTAAACTCCATTACTATCGGATCTTTTCCTACTTTAAGGGGTAAAGCCAATGTTCGGTCTACCCATAGTTTCACAAATCCATCTATGCCGGCACCTTATGGATCCATCATTGAGATGGCTCCTTCTTTTTCTTGCTTGAGTTCCGTGTTCATTTTACTCTACGCGTGCAATTCTTCCACTTTGTGTTGTATAACAACTTAATTAGCCAATTTCAGTCTGCTTTTCGGCCAGGCCACTGCACCATTACCTACTCGACCTATAGTGACTGGCGACATTCGAGCTGCTTTGAAAAATACCAAAGTCACAGTCTCCGTATTAATAGACTATTCCAATACTTTTAATGCATCGAGTCACGATATCGTTTTCTATACTATGCTCACCCATTTAAAGGTTTCTGATAAAGCACTAGTCTGGTTTTCATCTCGTCTTGGAGGTCGTCAACAGTCTGCTAATACTAATGAAGTATTTTCAAATTGGCTTGGTCTAGCTGATAGCGTTCTATATGGCAGTATTCTCTATCCAATCTTATTTTCTATTTTTATTTATTGCAAGAGGAATCCGAAAAGCAACTGACAATTTGACACGTGCATATGTATTTATAGTTATATTTTGTACATATTTATTTATTTGTGTAAAGATAAATATGTTTATATTTATCTATCTATGTATGGATATATTTATTGTTCCATTACTAGAAAATGTATTTATTACTTGTACTGTAATTCTATATCTAACTTTACACATAGATTTAGTTTGACTTATTTCAATAGTCAATCAAATAGTTGCCTGTCAGATAATGCCGAAGGCATTAAGCCACCTTTGTATTTTTAATGTGCAAAAAGAATAAATAAATAAATAACATTATAATATATGACTGTGTGTGAAATATTTGATAATTATGTAAGGAAGGTTTAATATAAATCATCATCATCAGCCTGTTTTAGTCCACTGCTGGACATAGGCTCCCTATCCATTAGGGGTTTGGACCGTATCCCACCACGCTGGCCCAATGCGGGTTGGTGGGTGGACGACTTTTACATGCCCATCCGACGATGGATCATCTTACTTTTCAGAACAATTGGGTGATCGGCCCAAATTGCCCTAACCAACTAGGAAACAACAATGAAAATTTGTTGCGTCCCGCAGGATTCGAACCCGACCTCCGGTTTCTAAAGCACACGCCCATACCACTAGGCTACGAGGCAGTTAATATAAATATATATAATATTTTAAAAAAAACTATAGTAAAGATATACTCGTGCGCTTGGAAGGCGCTCGTAACCGATGGAACGGCGCGCCCTTGGGCCGGCGGGTCTGTTAATGTTTGTTTGTTCATGCGAAATGATAATGGGATATATTTGTAAATATAACGATACGGTTTATGGCGATTGATGTTCTGGCATCAGGCCGTGATGAATTATTACTGAGAGAATTGAAAACATTATCTTTAATAAATAAGTTTAAAAGGGATAAAATGGCGGTCACAGTCCGGGAATAAATAATGTTTATGAATGAATCATTTTTTATGCATGATAAGACTAATGATTTTCTATTTAGTGATATTGCAATCAAATACAAATATTCAAAGTCTTTGTTGTGAAACAGTGCAAGCGCCGGCGCTTAGTTTTGCTTACCGCGTATTGTTGTCTTTTGCGAAATAGACCCGCCCGCCCACGCATCATTGCTGACATCTTTTGTTCTGAGGCCCTGTGGTGATAAAATAACTGGAATCCGGAAGCGTTGACCCTCATAAATAGAACTTCAAGGTTACGAATATCACGTAATTTCATTTAATGAACAGTTCATTGCTATTTATACTTTGAGACTGCTTTTCTCACGATATCTTTGTGTTGAGTAAATATGTAAGTAGATATAAATATTTCGGATTATACTAGATACTGTCACACACAGTCTACGAAAAACAAGGTATCACAAGTACGAAATGTAAGTTTGAAGATAGCTACAGAAATTAAATTTACGGTACCGTAAATTTAAAATCCTCCATAGTACCGATTTAAACATGACGTCATGTGTACACTAAATGCGTTAGCAGTAATTAGTAAGTGTGCAGAAGAATCTAATCAATTTAGTAGTAGCAATGGAATCATTCGCTTTAATTATATGGAAAATTCAGGCGTTGTATTCTTTTCGACATAACATGACGTGATGCCATGAAATCATCAGCGGAAAACGGCTAATACAGATTGATGATGTCATTAAGGCACATGAAATAATTATTCCTATTTACTTGAGGTCAGGGCATGGAGTTGTGACGATCCCACCGCCCCCTGGACGGCAAAGATGTCTTACAACGGAAGTAAGTTAGATGCGCAGTAAAAGTGGAATCTTACAACATATAATAATATTTCTATAAAACACATCATCTAGTCCCAAACTGAGCAGAGCTTGTGCTATGGAAACTAGATGACTAATAAATACACAGACTTTCTTTTTTTGTAAATAAATACATTTAACATACAACTACAAACAACCAGACAATATTTCACCTGTGGTGGGAATCGAACCCACACACTATGGCGCAACTGTCAGGGCCACTAACCACTACACAAGATAATGTTCTTTTGTAATAATTTATATGAAAATGATGTACAACAATATGTCAATAATGTCTATTTTCGTATAATAATTTAGAATAACCATTCCAACGTAAAACTGTGAAGCTAGAAACTTTATGCAGTTTATTATTTGATCATGACATATTTTATTTTGTAGATCAAAGCTATTGGTATAAAGGTAAGTACAGCTGTAAATAAGAAAATATAAGTGATTTAAGTTAAGCAGTGGCCGATCAGATATGGCTTAGTCAACTTAACCGAGGCCTATAATTTAGTACAATACTTCACTTGATGTCTAGTATATTTTTTGGATAATTTTTCATTAGTTTTTACTAATTTTGTTAAATCAAATCTTGTCAACAGTTTTGAAGGCTTCTTTTAATTGGCTTAGGTATTCTCAGCAATCAAGTCTTATAATTTGATTCTGAGATTATATAGATATATGTATCGTATCATTTTAGAACACGAGACTGTTTTTTGTAAAGTAGCTGATGAAACGAGCTTATTTTTTAGCGATTTTCAGCAGTCTAAGCTTATCGCTGAAATTGCAGCAGTTTTGACGTCTTCTCTCTTATATTAAATAGCAGAAATAGGGGTATGAAATAAAACAAACCAATTATAAAGAACGAGAACAAATAATATATTTCATTTACATTCACATCTTGCTTAGAAATAGAGGTTGGTGGGTACGGGAGGTGGTGTGGCGCGTCTCAGGTTGTGTTCCCGCGTCTGACTAGTTCCTATTAAAATATGATGCGCTTTGGTCCCAAGATTATAAGATTTCACTTAAGCATTACGAGAGGATGCCAGGACCAAGGGATCGCGGATGTCCCACACTGCGTCTCAGACCGTGTCCACCTTAAGTATATGACGTAAACGTATCAACAGTTGAGATCGAAGTAGATTTTTTATGTCAGTTTAAGTAGACATTGATTAATATTTCATTATTTACAATTACGGTGTACATGATAATCAAGTCAATAATATTTATGGATTGAAATGATTTAAAAAAAAAAACTGCTTTGTTGAATTATGTCAAGGTACTTTGGTATTCATTAAATATTATAAACAAATGTATAATAAAAACATATAAATAACTATACTCTCGCATTATGATCTCTCTTCGAGATAAAGTGAACATTAATGCCTTACATCGAGTTAAATAAATTATTAAACTTGTAGATATAATAATATTTTATATCTCTTGAGATAGACACGATCTTCTAAAAAGAAAATAATTAAAAAAATTATATATATATGTTTATTACATATTACAGTAAATTTGTTTCACTCATTCTGGATATAAAAAATATATATTATTAATTCGAGCATAGATATATTTGCGTTTCCATTCCACAGTTCACTGCAACTGTATTAAAATATCGATATCTAAAATACATTTTATTGGTCAACTGAAACATGATTGGACATAACAAAAGCAACGAACAATCCAGCACACCACGTCCTGTACCCGACCGTCAATACTTAGACGAGTTAACAGTCGACAATAACAAACTGTTAAAAGTATAACGTGATAAATATTAGTTGGATACCGTCCGGAAAAACGAGCGGATCGCTTTGTAAAGAATCCGAAAGGTCACCGTCACTTGACCACCATAAAAAGTATATACTTCAGTTGATTCACGTTACGATAGAGTTAGAAGGGGGGAAAGCAATCCATATCGACAAAAGCGAACATCACTTACGGAGGGGAAAGGAGTTTTAATGTTAAAATGTATATCATACCTATATCGTGTGGTGCTTCCTAATTCCGTCGATATAGTGCTGTGAAGTTTTTACATTAATACCACTAATACCGCTCGAATACAACAATCGCTCATACTAACGGAAACATTACAAGCACAATCATCGCGTCATACAGTGACAACGCAGTTATTCGCTACAGTTTACATGATTGAAGCAAGACTGAAATATGACCGCATGTAAAAGCTAAAATACTTTCATTAAACTCATTTATAAGTATTAAATAAATTTATTACGTAATTTTTGGTATACAAATTCGAGTAAACATTTTATATTGATACCTAAATTATGACTAAATTATGTTAGTGATTCAAGCGCCAGTATTACGAGGAAATTGAATAACTGATGCTATTAAAACATTAAACTATATACGGGAGAAGACGATAAGCGAAAGCTTGGTATGACGAATCTAATACTGAATAAAAAATGTTATTCTATTAAATATTTAAACATTTTTTAAATTTATTACACAAAAACAAGAAACGACCAAATCAGTTGAGACGGCGTTTGATTAAATTTTTTTCAGTCAACAAGTAGTTCGTTGTTAACCAGTTACCATAAGAAGTTTACAACTATGCCATTTGTAAAAATAACAAACTGAGATCACAGCTTACATCGTTTAAATATTTAAATTATTTAAAAAAACTGATTTTGAACTGTACAACAACATTATGTGCAAGGAACCTCAATTTTCCTTTCAGTATTTAAGTGAGAATTTCCACTCACTTCCAAGATATCTGTCTTATTGTACCATACACAAATATATTCCCTTTTTAATGGATTTCAAAAAAGGAAGAGGTTCTTCATTCGCCTTTATTTATTCTTCTCAAGAGTACGTTTAAAAACGTTTTGTAACATAAACATCAAGCGAATTTTGAATAATCATGTTATTTATGTCTGAACCTCAATTTGTAATTGAAGTATGGAATTTTATTATTTTTTATTATTTGTACTGTGATGCATTGTTTAACTGCTATACTTGAATATGTTAGAGTTAGAGGAGTGTGGTCACTTTATCTGGATGCGGGCGCTCGCAAAAATAGTCTGCATAAACAGTATGACAAGAAAGTGGGTCAAATATGTTTTTCCAAATCGAATGTTTATTATACGAATGTTACTTGCCAGCTGCAAAAACCACTTTCTCAATAACATTAGACTATAAAATTTGAAGGACGATAAACCAATATATGTTTTCAAGCAAAATTATAAAAGCTCAGTTTCGAATTTCATTTCCATGTTAGTTCATAACGTATTAATTGTGATAACAATCCGAGTCTATTAGCAGCCCCTGTGACCGATTATATTTTGTCTTTTAGTCAATTAATATTTAGACATATAACAAACAAAGCGCAGATTATTTTCATGCATGTTACACATTATTTTAGCCTATTATAACATTGTCATGGTAAGAATTATTAAATAAAGAAAAGTGACCGCATTCCTAAAAGAAACGAGGCGTACGATGCGGTGCTATTATAATTTGAAAATAGGCCACAATCAACCTCAACGTCGACGGCGTCTCCACATCGGTTTACGGTGACAAAACCTAAAGTACATGGTTATAGCGAACTCTTAATTAGTACTAGCAACATGTCCCTGCGGCACGTCACGCGTGCAACGAGAGTCGCGAGCAGCTCCGCAGCTCGGCGCGGCAGAGCGAGGGGGCCCGCCGTCAGCTCAGGAGCGCGCCTGCCTCGGCTGGCTGGTGTCGTAGGCCCGGATGACGTCCGCCTGCGACACCGTGCCGCCCTCCTCTTGCGAGAAGGCGAACCCATCTGCGGCCCAAGAGACACGTGAGTGCGAGCGCGCGCGCCCGAGGCCGAGGCGCCGGGCGGTCCGTACGGAACGAGGCTAGGTCGAGAGGGTGCTCGCGGACGGGGAACACGGGGTGCGCGCTAAGCGGAGCCCACGCCGCGGCCTCTGCGGCCGGGGGGTCCGTTGCCGGCCGTTGCGCTGCGAACGGGGAGCGGTGGTGGTGGGGGCTCGGTGGGGTGCACTGTGGGGGGTGAGTACTCACGGGAGAGTTCGAGCTCCGTGGTGACCCGCGTGGCCGAGCGCCGCCCGAACACGCTGCGAACGTTCTGCAGCAGGCGCGCGGTCTCCGTGAGGCTGCCACACAGAGCTCACGTGACGAGCGTGCCACACCGTATACACGGGGGCCGAGGGGCGGGGGCGGGCGAGGGGGCGCTCCCACCCCTCGGCGGGCGATCGCGGGAGGGCGGAGGGGGCGCGGGGGGAGCGGAGGGGGCAAGCGGCGTGCAAAGCCATGCGAGCGGCGGGGGGGAGGCGGGTACTCACACTGCGCGAGCCGCACCAGCGCGTGCGCGGCCTCCGCCACACTGCGCACAACCACCAGCGGTTAGTTAGCACGGGGCGCCGATGCGGTTAGTCGCCACCGTCCAACAATATCCAAGCGCTCTCTCGCCACTTGGATATTCTTGAACTCGATTAAATTGTTAATTCAAACTAAGACTGAAAATACACAACTCGGTTAAATTCCAACACTTTTATTATTATATAGTGGTCAACGATACAAACAGTAGCAATAACGCTTCCTTAACAACGACACTAGCGGCACGTCGGTGCCATCTTATAACTTTTATTCTAAACAAATGAAAATAAATTAACAAAACAAAAAAAAATCATAACGATACAATTGAAAACAAGTGAAGGCACTGTCATTAAATACAAGTTAATCTGTGTAGATTTTTCAGGGTTTTGGACAGTAAACTATAGTGGGTAATCAGATATCAACAAAATCAATGCTTCAATGAAATGACTGACAGTTGCAACATTTTGCACTTTTGTAAAATGAAATAGGAAAATATAAATGACAGCTGACACGAAATTTTTACATGTGATAAACAAAACAACACAGGAAACATGAAAATTATAAATTAAAATAACAAGCGAAATGAGAGCGGAATAATTTAATTACAATTTGTACATTATTTATACATTTACAGGAAACGCGGAAGAACAAATTGATAGGAATACAATATCGAGATTCTTCTAAAATTCTGAACGATGACTTTTCCCTTTACTCTTAATCCGACTCTATATAAATAAAACGTAGAATGTTTGTAAGCACACTATTTTTACTTTTGTTAGTTTTATCTGAAACGAAAACGAAATGCAGTAAATTGCAGTAACTATTGTACAGTTGTTTGTTTACAAACATCCAGTGTCTGAATTGATATTTTTCCTAAAGAACACTTTATGATAAACTAGTTGACCGGGCAGGCTTCGTGCTACCTCAATCGATCAACAAAATATCTATACTTTTATATATGATTTTTCAATCTACATATAAAAAAATCTAATAGATAGTTAACAACCGTAGTAAAAATACTGACTGTAGCTAAGTGAAATTAAGCTTATTTTTCACCTCTTGAGAAGAAATATGTAGGTAGATACAATTTATTTTGTTCAATTTGGATAATTATTCTGGGCTTACATAAATAAATCAAGACTAAAATTAGCCAAATCGGTTTAGCCGTTCTCGAGTTTTAGCGAGACTAACGAACAGCAATTGATTTTTATATATGTAGATAATACACATTAGCACTACATATTGAAATAGAATTAAGTACAACAATTCACTGAGAAAATCGACATCTTCAACGAGACATTGACTACCACACAGCTAATTGTATAAACAGCCTTTTAAAGACGGAATGTATGATAAAACGTTGTCGAAATCTTTAAAACAAAACCGTTATACAATCAGATTTCAAAGACTATTTGAATATTTTATTTCAAACATAAGATAACACTAGAACCTAAATATTTTGAATAAATAACATATTTTTTTTTTGTAAATTTCGTATAACGTAAATAAAATCTGGTAACGATGTCTAAAAACATCCAAACGTTAATTCAGATTTGGATGAATTATCCTAATGTTTTTGTGGCACACAGTAAACTACTCAACTAATACCAAAGCTAATTAAGATATAAATATTGATGCAACCAATGTAACCCATAGCAACGAAATATTGACAATAAACATAGATAAGTAATTGACAGTGAGAATCTATACACGTAATTAAAATTAGACCCACCAACGGGATACGGTCTAAAAACCCCCTGATGGAGAAGGCGTGCATTAGGGGTAGCCTATGTCCAGCAGTGGACTGACACAGGATGATGATGATGATAAAAATTAGAGTGTCTCATTAAATTAACCATTTTTAATAGAGTACATCGTGATGTATAAACGGTTCGTATAAAACCTTTTTTTATTTTTGTTTATGTCGGTTTGTACTAGCTAATCTCAGAATTGTCTAGTCCGATTTAGAGGGCAACTTTCACGGAAAAATAGCTGATGTAACTGGAAGTAACTTAGGCCAATTTAAAACGAAGCCGCGGGCATCAGCTAGTGATTTAATAAGAACGCTACAAGCAAGACAAAACTTCGTTGTTGTGGATTGCATTGCTTACATCAAAACTCAGGCGTCAGACACGTCTAGTTTCCTTTTAGTTGTTTTAAAGGACGGACATTTTATTTTATTTATTATTTAACCAATTATAAATTTTTTTAAATTTATCTTTAGAAATAAAGAAAATTGGTTGTCAGTAACGATTAAATAACCATTTTAACACTACCGGTACTGATAACATTTTTGTACAGATTTTTTTAATTTTTATCTGTCTATCCGTTTAATCTAGCTAATCTCTTGAATGGCCTGTCCGCTTTTGAAAGACTTTTAACAGGTGAATAAAAGTATGATAGGTAATTCAGAGGTGTGCGGAAATCAAATGATAAACTTGAACTGACATAACCGAATCATCATAAACCAAAGAAACGGCTTAGAGTATAAAAGATTAGCCGAAAACTCATTGTTAAACAGTCGGGTATCGAACAAGCTCTGTTAGATAAGAGATGTCATTACAGAAATAGATAAAACTTAACTATATTAAAATCACAGTTAAACCAAAGTTTACTCACTTGTATCGGTGGCGCCGTCATTGTAAAACGTATTATGTAACGGTTTTGTTATTTTTGATGAATAACTAATAACTTTACTGTTACTAGAAGTACTTTGGTGATAGCAAAGATCTAATGAACGCAGCTAAATGTTCTAGTACTAAACACTGTATGAACATCTTTAAAAAATATATTAACTCAAAGATGTTAATACAACACAAGTTAAAATAAAACTAGACGTGTCTTAGCCCTCAACTTAAGTGATATGGTATTTTCATAGACACAAACGGAAATCTCTTCCATCATATTCAATAAATTAATGATTTGATAAAGTGTAAAATGTCTTTTTTGCATTACGCTTATGAATACACTAATGTAATAACGAAACTACTTGCTGGTGATTGCAGTATATTTAATAAACTAAATTATTCGATAATTTCACTTCAGTATTTTTAAAGTATTATCACACAAGGTTTAATTTTTCGTACTTCGAATCACAAACAAGTAGAGTGAACATTTATACATACAGTATTACCAGGTGCTTTGATGTCGCCGTTCAAGATGCTTTGCACAATCCAACGACCGTATATTTACAGATATAGCCAAATAGCCGACCACACCGTAGATATGTTAACAACAAATCACTCTACAAAAAAACACGTAAATTGTATAATTACCATTTTATGGCCGTAAGTGCCCTTAACGTATACGTCAGGTGAGTCCAACTTGGAGTAGAAACATTTGATACAATCAGTACTTACAAGATAAATACACACATATAAAAATATCTCCTAGAAGACTCTTTTACCTAGTACTAGACGTACCTTGGAAAACTAAGAATACCTAACCTAGCTAGTTAGAAGACATTGCTTTCTGCAGTCCATAAATAGTAACATTGCTTTAGAGGTATCTATACCGTTAAAAATTCAGCAAAAATGCTGTCAATAAATAAGGAAGTGACATTTATTTGTACATTTAATAAAACGATACACTCTTTACATCAAAAAACACATAAATAATCCATCTATACATCACATTTATGTACATCGTCTACGAATATGGAATGTTTCCAATTTATCGAAATAAAGTAGCTGAATGTGTTTTATTGCTGTATTTCATCAGATTGAAAATATTAAAAACGCATTATTATTGGAATATAAGCATTACTATATTATTCTTATTGTGCGGCGAGACGGACCTGTCATACAAATCTTTTAACGTCTCTCGTATGTTGTAGCAGTGAAAAGGATAGAATTTGTACATTAGGTCATCTACGTCTAATTTGTACACTTAATATCAACGATGTCTTTGTAGTACAACAGAGTATTGATCGGAATCTAGCAGAGGAATGATTGTAGTCGCGATACTCGCAAAATATAAATGCACCTTTTAATCATCGACCAAATAAGATAGGTTTCTGACGTGGTTTTCAATGAAAACCTTGGGAATAGTATAGAATCGAATCGGGGAGCTTTCGCTCGCCCACTGGAGTCGGAGGCGCGTTTATTTTGGCTCGGGCACCGCGCAAGGCGTATCTACAGCGGCGCCGGGCGAGGGGCGAAGGCCGAGGGGCGCAGCGCCGTCACACCACGCGGCCCCCTGCGCGCCCCGGCTCGGGCGCCACGCGCCGCCGCCGCAGCCCCCGCCTGGCCCAACACACAGCGTGAGCCCGAGGGCCCCTCCGCCGCTCGTGCTAAACTAACCGCCGCGGCCGATCCGCGATCCGGATCACATCCACACACTCACATAGCGCCCACTTGAGACATTTCTTTTAATTGCCTTCATCCCGATATTTATAGTTCATACTAGCGTAGGCTTCAAAGGTTCTGCATGATAAATATTACCTAAATATAATTTGTTTTCTAGATATGTTCAAACACGGAACGCCACCCATGGAATGGGAGATTGGAGACGATGCGTCCTCGTACCGGCCGAAGTTACCTTAACACGAGCGTTGGAGCTTCCTAGTGCAGAGGGGCGGTGCGAAGCGAAACATACGATATGGAACTAAACTGAACTAAACAGTACGTGCACTACACATGTACCAGTGGTCAACCATCCTCGCCCGGAGTGGCGAACAGCGGATACGATTTTCTTGTGGCAAATGCATAGGGATAGTGAGGAATGGGAAATTATAGCGATAGCAGCTTCATTTTCGCAAATAATATCTAAACAATAAAAATAAGTACATAAAAAATGAAACTGTTATTTCTTGAAAACTAATAGATAATTGTGAAACTTGAAACAATTAAATGTTGTGTATTTATAAATTTTTGCTTGTGAATAAATAAACTAAAAAGCATACATTTATGAATATATTTTACACCTAACGAATCCACACTAAGTATACGTTTACTAATTTTGATATGTTGCCTTTTTGTATAACTAAGTGCCTCATTTAATATACTGATAAATATAACTCAGATACCAAATCAATATACATAGAATAAACTAAAATATAAAGAATACATATAAATATAAGTACATATATTATATTAGTGAAATGGTTAGTAAATATATAATAATAAATACATAAACACAGACTTGGGTTCAAACAACGAAAAGGACGCACACGGACACACAACTTGCAGTTATTATTTATGATCTGGGAAGCTTTCATTGACACTGAATATTTAGACTAAATTTAAATTGGTTCATGTAAATACTCCCAATTTATACAAATATCAGGTCTGTGGACATAGTAAAATATATAAACAGGTGTTAAATAAAGATATAACGATTAGAAGACTTGTATCTAACCTTTGAAATATATAAAATATTTTTGGTTACCCTTTATAAATACTCATTCAAATAATGTTTTGTAGTATTATTATAACATTAAAGGATAATCGGTTAGACCACTGAGTTTCCGCTTAAACTGTAGATGCTATACATTGATCAAGATAGTCTCACGATATGTAAATCTAATTTCAAAACGCTATATTAACTATGCAAACACTATCTTGTGGGTGTAGGGAGCTTTTATACTATGACAATGTTATAGGTAAACAGTTTTCAGAGATTGTAAGAGTTCATATTGACTTCTAATCCAAGACGATGTATATTAAAGGGTCATAGGATCAAATTATAGGCCACTCGGAGCTTCCATTTTCGTCGTTACATTGGATATACACCAACTGTGGTTCGTGACACTACCCGTAGACACAAAAGTGGTGATCTTTGAGGGTCATTACAATAAGTTGGTGAGAACAAGCGGGTACTCACGAGTGCCTCGGCTGCGCCAGCAGGGCGGCGGGGTCGCGCTTCTTGATCTCGCTCTCGCGCACCGCCTCCGTCATCGTCTTGAACGCCGAGTTGTGGATCCTGCGCAAGCGTTGCTTTTAATAACGCTATATTCTATACTTGTACTTCGAGATCTCCTCTTACAGGGGGGCCATCTTATTTACTAAGTAAAGGAGACCTAACATCCTGTCATAAGGATACCCTTGGTATTGTCGATTTCCATGTGCGTTAATATAGAAATTTTTTATTGCTAGTAACTTCGACAACTTAGAAAATTAAGAATATGATTGGAAAATAGAATAATAAAGGTATTCGTACGATATCTGTATCGGTATCCTAAACGAATAAAGGTTTCATGAAGGTTGGCTTTAAAAAGTCTTTATCATATAATATTTCTCCCTAATTCTTTTTTCTACAATTTCAAACTTTATAATGACCTAATAAAAATAACTAAATTTAAACTACTATTATGATTTTACTAAAGTATGTACGTACTATATACTTGTGTAATACTCTAAAATTGATTAAATCTAATATTTTTAACAATTTGCAAACCACAAATACCTAATATAAGCAAAATTTTTGCTACAGCTAAGTTAAAAAAGAAAGGCATGTACATTGATTTATGTTGAGGAATAAACATAGTCTTCTTTATTCTTTGTACGCAATGCTATTCTTCAATTAATTTCAATTGTTTGCTTTTCTGTATTGCTTTGGTATGAAATTTTCCGCAAGAAACGGAATTATACCACCTGGAATCTGAAATGTGCATTTTTTAAGCCAAATGACAAATATAATTTACCTGTATGTTAATAACTTTCATTTAATATAGTAAAATGTAACTATTAATGTACTTTATTTATTTTGTTATAGGATGATAATTAAAACACCATAAAGAAGAAAACAATAGATATATAACAGGTAGCAGTTTTAGATAAAATTGTTATAAGGGTATTTTGGGCGAATTAGAAAACGATCCCGTGACGACTTGAGTAAACACACATTAAAGCTTATTGTTGTTAGTAATGTGAAGCATCACCGAGCCAAATCTAGTTCATAGAAAGACGAAATTAATGTAACGTATAGTAATATCTTTTCAGTCGATTGTTGCTTAGCCTTCGACATTTTATCACTAAGAGGTGGTAGGTCCCTTTCACAGGGGGCCGTCTGGGGCTGTACCACTGCGGTACCTATTTCTACCGCAAGGCAGTAGCGTGTTCAAAGGGCACCGTAGCCAGCTTATTTACTGGGTAAACGAGACGTAACGTCCTTTTTCACGGTAGGCAGCGCATCGGTATTGCCGATGTCGACGGGCATCGGTGACCCATCTCATCCGTGTTTCTTTCGGCCGAAGTACAGATTGAAGATACTGGAGGGTACTGACACGGTGACGAGCAGGTCGGGCACCAGCGTGGCCACGGGGATGAGCAGCATCCCGAACCAGAAGGCCAGCGAGGAGAACACCATGCGGTCCATGCCGCGCATCACCGCGCCGATCAGCACCACGGGGTATATGTTGCTGCCGAGTCGGGGTTAATTGTGTCATTACAACTGTTAAGGAACTATATGCTGGACCTAACTGCCTGTTGGGTGTTAGACAATGCCTAAGGCATTTAGCCCCCCTTGTGTACACTTTATTTGTGCAAATAGTGTAAATAAATAAATAAATAAACATGTAAAAAGGCTGTTGTCGTTGAAAAGACTATTTCAAGTAATAGAATTTACATGCTGTAGAATTATAAAGTATAAAAAAGATATAAAATATATATGTAAAATAATTACAAATGTGTAAGGTGAGGTAAAAACGATATTTGAGAAGTGCAAAATATATAATTTTGGTCGTTGCCCATTTCAAGTATGTTAAAATAAATATTTATGACCGACCTGTAGACGAGGATGAAGACGAACCACATCGCCACGGAGCCCCAGATGGCGACGTGCGTGACCCACGTCCAGGAGTGCGTGGCCAGCCCCGCCTTCAGGCACACCGTCAGCACCACGTACTGCGGGAGGGCGGGGGTCAGTGGCGCCGTGTCAGCCGGTGGTGGGTGGGCCCCACTGCGAAGGCGGCACTCACCGTGTACACGAAGTTGCCCAGCAGCAGGTAGCCGCCGTCGCGGCCGTGCGGCCACAGCGCGGGCTGGCTGGCCAGCAGCACGGGCAGCCAGAACAGCAGCACGGAGTGCAGCAGCGCGTTCACCGCCCACACCCAGAACACGCGCACGTTGAACAGCAGCCCCTGCTGCGACGGGATGTACAGCACCGGGTGCTGCCCAAGCCACGGGCCACGTCAATCTCTCGCTCTCTCTTTCATTACTTAAAACGTAACATGAGCACTCACTTGACAAAGGAGATGTTGCGATTCCCAGTGATTACGCTGACAACGCTGTCTACACACTACTGCATTACAGCAGAAATAGGCAACGCGGAGGTACTGCCCCGGACGGTCCCTTGTAAATAAGTACCTAACTTCTCTCTTCTCCATTTCCCATTTCTTCTCTATCTCCCCCCTCTCTACTTATTTTTTTAAATTTTTAATTTGATGCTTGTTTTTAATCCAAGTGTATGCTCGCAAAAAAATTTTTAGAGAACATATTATTCATCATTTGGAACAAAATATTCGTTCCTACATTAAAAACTTTATCGATACGAGTGAGTCGATTCTGTGAGCTTACTTAAAAACGATATAATTTATTGCTGATTTGTTTGAGTAAATTGAGTAATACTAATATCATTTTTCGTATCGGTATCGAGAATGCATACGTATCGGAAACTCCAGCACTCACCCGCAGCATGATCTCCGGCGAGCACAGCTTGTCGAAGAGGCCGATGGCGAAGGGCGGCAGCGCCGTGAAGATTACGTTATAGAAACCTATCGTCCACCTCTCGAACAAAATCTGTCCCGACCTGTAATTTTGACGCACCATTTTTGGAAGATAAAACGTCTTTACAACGCGTACTGTCAAAGAAAATTAATCTAAAGAGAATTAATCTTCTAGCTGCTTTGCTGTACATTTACGACTAAAATATTTAAATATAGTAACCCATGGTAACAAAATGACGTCCTAAGTCTTCCATTATTTTATACAAACAACTTAACAGGTACCACGTCGCTTCTTTGCTATAGGCAACTTTATTAACTTTTATTCCTACTCCAAATTGGGAAAACTATTGATATACAGCATCTTATTATTATGTTGGCGACTAATCTAAGCATCAAGATGTTTTGTATCCTTTCGGGTCAGATGCTCAGAGTGTACTAATAAAGTAAACGATTATTTCTTTTTTGTTTGGACATCTATATATCGCAGCATAAAATATGTATTGTATAGGTACGTAGTATTAATTAAACAGGGGTACAAAAATATTTACCAAGCCGAGTAGATAGCGAACCAGAGCTCGATGACGTAGAGGCAGATGTTCTTGTAGAAGGAGTAGAGGATGAGCTTGCTGATGCGCGAGTAGTTCCAGGCGCCGTGCACCAGCAGCAGCCGCAGCAGGAAGCGGAACTGCGGCAGAGGGGCGGTCAGGGTGGGTCCGGTCAGGAGAGGAGCTGGTCCCGCAGAGGGGAGGGAGGTGGTACCTGCGCGATGCTGTAGTCGGAGGCGCAGACGGCCTGCAGCCCCTCCACGCCCGAGATGCCCACGCCCACGGAGGCGCGCTGGATCATGGCCACGTCGTTGGCGCCGTCGCCGATGGCCAGCGTCACGGCGCCCGTGGCGCGCGACACCAGCTCCACCACCTCCGCCTTCTGGATGGGCGACACGCGGCAGCACACCACCACCTTGCACGAGATGCACAGGTCCAGGAAGTCCTTCTTCAGGTCGCAGCCCATCGCGTACTTCAGCGTCTTGCCGTCGATCACCAGCGCCACGTCGTTCTCCTTCCGCAGATTCTCGCCGAAGTCGGCCGAGTGCCTGGACAGGCTCTCTCGCGTGCCCTGGGAGGGAACGCATTATTTTATTTAACACTGCATTTATTCATGAATTTTGTACAAGACAACGCTAAACCCTATATACGCTTTTAGTTTTTAGAATAGAATAAAATGCTCTTGATATACATGTCGCTCATACGTGCAAAAAATATGAGAATACTAAAAAATTGTCCAATAGTACTGATAAATATGGCGTTCTTTAATATTAACCGGATGGACTAGACAAAAGCACTAACGTCGAGGCTGTCCTCATTGAGCAGCACGAGCGGCATAGCGGGGTGGATGAGCCGCGCCGAGTGCGCGATGTTGATGGCCGTCTCCTGCTTGTCGCCCGTCAGCACCCACACGTGAATGTTGGCCTTCAGCAGCGCCGCGATCGTCTCCGGCACGCCGTCCTGTCCATGGGTTATCATATTACTGTGCCAGAATGTACTGCGGCATCGTTGCTAGCAGTATTAGAAGCCATACCTGAAGTTTGTCCTCGATGGCGGTGGCGCCGAGGAGCCGCAGGTTGTTCTCTATCAGGAGGGCGGCCTCCTCGATCTTCTGTTCGCGGTCCTGTATCGCGATGCTCGCTTTGTGGTATGTGTTGGACCAGTCCTACGAAAAACATGTTCAATTTTAAATGGCGATTATCATTACGTTTGGCATATGTGTGTAGCACAAGGAAAAGAGCAAATATCTCGTACCTTATAAACATGCTCCGGTATATCCGCCACCGCGAAGACCAACGTCCTCAGGCCCTCGGTGGCGAAGTGTTCGAGGTGCGCTAGGGTGGCTTCGGCGTACTTCGCGTTCTCGGGCCCGCCGGCCAGCCGGGGATATATCACCGAGTCCGCGCCCTTGCAGTACAGCTTTATCTGACCTGATCGGACGAATAGCAGGTTTCACTCGAAACGTGACCCGAACCTTAAAGACGAGCGACTTGATGATATTTACCGCCGGGGGTCCTCACGAGCACCGACATGCGCTTCCTGGCGGAGGTGAAGGCCAGCACGTGCAGCACGGCGTAGTGCTCGAGCGCGGCGCCGGCGCCGGGCCGGATGGCCACGGCCGAGGGCGTGCGCAGCTCGAACGTGTAGCCGAAGGCCGCCGCGCCCAGCACCAGCGCGCGCTCGTCTGCGGGAGGGCTCCGTGAGCACGAGGACGCTCTCGCTCTCAGGGGGAGGACAGGGAGGACAGGGAGGAGGGCACTCACCGGGGGAGGCGGCGTGGTAGTTGACGCGGCCGTCCACGCGCTCGGGGATGACGGTGTGGCAGATGGCCAGCATGGTGAGGAACTCGCGGATGACGGGCGCCGAGGGTGCGCGCGCGAGGTGCTGCGCCAGCAGCGTGTCCTCGGGGCGCTCGTGCGGCAGCGGCCGGTTGTAGATGACCTGCGGAGGGCACGGTCAGCAGGGTGCTCGGCCTCACCTCGGCAGCCCTGGGAGAGGAGCTCACCTCGGCGATGGAGCACTTGTGGAAGTCCATGACGTTGCAGGTGAGCGTGCCGGTCTTGTCGCTGAACACGTAGCGCACCATGCCCAGCTCCTCGTTGAGGTTGGAGGTGCGCGCCATGGCCGGCGTGTCCGTCGCCTCGTGGTACATCTCGCTGTCCATCGCTATGAACTTGGCCTGCGCACGGGTTTAAAGATATCGACGTCTCTTTCCGAGTGCCGTTTTGATGGGCTCATTTATAATTTATGACGTAATCCCTTTGTTTACGATATGTACACCTATCAGAAATAAGGACTTTTAAAGTCTACTCCATGACCGTGGCGCTAGGAATGTCTTCGAAACGTTGGGAATTAAAATGATAAATAAATATATTCCAATCAATATCATCATCATCAAATCCATAGAAAGTCCTTTTGATTCGATTACAGAAGATCTTCTATGAAAAAATTTCCCATGATTTTGCAAAAGGATTTTACAAAAGATATGAGATAGATACCTAACAAGGTAAATATTATATTGTTTGTTCGACTGTCTAAGCAGTAATAATTAGAAATGGTTCTAAAGACACTGAAACTACCGTAGTTATCGGGTAATCGAAATGTAATATTATATTTTTGCATTGCTTTTGCGGTTCAATAGTCCCAGATCTGTCAAAGTCAACAGTCTGCTAGTCTTTGTTTTACATTCGATTAAGATTAATACTAATAAAGTTAATTTAAATACAAAATACTTTTGTTGTTTAAATGACTTAATACTAATAATGTCAATTAATAAGAAACCAGATGAAAAATTTCCTCATCAGCTGGTACATTATTGCCAAAATATAAATAAAATAAATATTTACTTACTTGAAAAAATCTAACAATTTCCGCAGTGACTTGTAAGGATATAGGTATAAGATTATTGTATAATATCAAAAACGTTAAAAAGTTAAATCCGAAATGCGCATTCTGTGCCTCTGAAACAATAGAAAATATCACTTTAAAAACAAAAGCAAATTATGATGAATTAAATTCACTATAGTTTAGCCAAATTAGTTTAGGAATTAATGTAAATTAAGCGCCATATATCAATGAGCCGCCTATACGATGCTGGTGTTACCCGAATATCGCTCAGTAATTAAAATATTTGTGACATTTCGTCAATAAGTATATATGTAACGCCACTTCCTCGTCATGAATTACTTTGTTTACATCAACGCCAAGTCATATTCGGCTGCATTGCACATAATTTTTGAACGTGAAAACGTCTTATAAATTGATTCAAGATAGGAAGGCACTCTCGTGCACTGTGTCACAGCGCAGCTCACGTAACGCATACTACGTAACCCATAAGCAACCATAAAATAATAAGAGGCACGTCTCTCTTACTCGTGTGCAGTTGGCCTGCTTAAATGGAAGAGAGACAGAGAAAAGAGAAAGAGGGTTGATCATTCTTCGTACTATACGAATCTATATTCACATTACAATCATTCTACCACTAAAAGACGTTGTCACGTATAACTCTCGCCCGTATACCGATTTTACAGGCAACCATTTTTTTATACTCCAATCAGAGTATATTCTACAGCAATAGTAAAGGGGTGGGTACCGTCGAGGCCGAGGTACCAGTCGGTGGCGGTGCGCGTGCGCAGCCACAGCTCGTTGCAAGCCGCGCTGAGCAGCGACAGCGCCAGCAGGATCAGGAACAGCATCAGGATGTGCGTGTTCGTCTGCCGGTCGATCGAGGACCGCTTCAGGGGCGCTGTACGAGGGAACAAACTATTGTTAGGTGTGCCTTATAGTCTAAGACAATACCATGTTTGAAAAGAGGAATGAGGTGCTCAACTGACCGAATATTAAAAGATATTTCTTTCTTTAATTATTTGTTTAAAGAAGCGACAAGACTGAGACGTTCACCTCGTGGTTAATTACACGGTTGGCTATTATGAACTACCTCTCTAATCACGGCTAAATATAGATAAGCTAATGATAATGTTGAATTGAGTCCCGACCTTTGGTGGAGTTCTTCATGAGCTTGGTCTCGTGGCCGGTGTAGACCACCACGCCGTGGACCCAGGCGGTGTTGCGCAGCAGCGCGCCGCGCAACAGCATCTGGTCCAGCGCCAGCGGGATCGACCTGCCACGAACCGTTCGCGTCTAAATTATCTAATAACAATGAAGGCGCAACATGTGTGTTGTTATTAGACGACTGACCATTAGTTGCCATGGGTTACTTGGTCTACTTCAATTTCTAAATTGGCTTAACTATATGCCTCTTAGACCACAGCCGAGCCAAAAAATATCGGAATTGATAAAAACAATGTAACCCACAGCAACGAATAAGCGACATTCTAACGGCGTTTTAATTTCTCGATTTACATCTCGGCGACGATTGATTATTAAGAAAACTAGATGTATTGTGCTTCTTTGATCCCATTGGCCACTTTGTTTACATCTATTCCGAAACATAATAGGCTGTATTATGGCTTTTAGTTAAACACGAAAAGGCAAAAATCCCTTCAAAAACTGGTGCATTACAGTGCGAGATAAGTCATGAAACGTATACGTATGTATCCTTGGTAATATCAGAAAGGTATATTGGTGGCTCACATGGTGTTGGTCTCCTTGAGCATGCCGTTGAACTCGTAGAGGTGGCGGTTGGGGGGCTCGCACTGGATGGTGGCGTGGAAGTGCGCGAGCGCCGGGAGCTGGTCGAGGCGCGCCGTCTCGGGGCTGGCCTGCCGGATCTTCAGGTTCGTCTCCCCGTCCAGGTTGGACGTCTCGATGAACGAGATGCCCTGCGGCTCGCTACGGACAATCATACCCAAGTATCTATTTACTAATGCACATAAATAGATAATGAAATAGAGAAGAAATAGAGATAACGAATGAGAGGGAAAGGAACGAAGAAAATACGTAAAGAAGTGGAGCCTAAAAAATAAAATCTAAAATGTTTTTATTGGATCTGTCTAATCAACATAGATGTCCCTTTAAAGGCCTTAAAGGTAATCATGACTTCATAGAATAAAACAAAGTCGCTTTCTCTGTCCCTAAATCCCTATGTATGCTTAAATTTTTCAAACTACGACTGGATTTCGATAGCCGTTTTTAACGATAGAACTCTATCTGTTAAAATTCATTAAACTACTGCGATTTCGATGCCTCTCAATAACTATTGAGGGCATATTGCAGGTATATTTTTTATCATAGCTCCCTTGCGAAGCAGGTCGCTAGTATCATGTAATTCGCGAAGTGGCTCATCTTTGCCAAGACGGCGTGCATTAAAAAGAGTTCCTCATAAATGGCGCGCCGAGCGGGCGGATTGGCTATTGACTAATTGCACTTTTACTGCGGATCTGTCTTACTCCCACTGTGGCAGCAGCAGATCACGCCCAGTCTAGTGGACGGTGTTGGAGTATCCGCCTCTGTACTATTATAGCATAAAGCGTAACTAAATATAAAGTAATCATCACGTTCCGTGGGACTGACCTGGAGGCGAGAAGGACCAGGTCGGCGGGGAAGAACTGGTTGTTGAGCACGCGGCAGACGTCGCCCACCTGCAGCCGGTTCCAGCGCACCAGCTGCCAGGTGGCGCCGCGCAGCACCTCCACCTTGCGCCGGTTCGTCTCATCGTCCGCTCGGTGCCGCTTCTGCATTGTGCAGTTACCACCGTTATATTCATACTCTTTACAGGGCACGCCATCATTTCGCCCAATGCGTCGATCTGAGTAAACGGACTTAACGCCTTGTCAGTAGCAGCGTAGGCGATACCCCTGGTATTGCCAATGTCTTTGGGCATCGGTGACCATTTTCCATCAGGCGGTCCAATTGGTCGTCTGATATTATAATACTTTTTTAATGTTCCCTGTTTGATAGTACACTGTTAAGGTATAAACAGTACACTGTTTAGGTACAAATTTAGCACAAATTGGCTTTAGTATAATTACTACTGTCTTCCGATTCAGAGGGTATTGTAGCCGGCGAAATTACTTGGTAAACGAGATGCTCCCATGTATCATGGAGTCGAGCGGATTGTAACGTCTTACGTTGCGTTTCTTATGGACAGGAATCGTTTACCATCAGGTAAACGTCCAGCTTTTCTTATCGCTTCGAACGAAGGATAACATCATGTTATTCCTTCTTGAAATAAATGTCCTCCTAGTCGATTCCGACTACGGCGGCCGATCTATATTAGAATCAGCCAACCGCGCAGGAGATATTGGGTGCAAGAGTGTATGTGCCTACACAGACACTCTCTATTCTTTCATACTCTCAAATCCCAATGAAACGGATAACCGACACTGTCGTAGAAAAATCAGGCCCAGGACCGATTTTTTATATGCCCATCCGATGCATGTATCATCTTACTTTACAGGCAATTGGATGATCAGCACACATTGCCCTAACCAACCAGACAATGAAAAGTTGTTAAGTCCCCGCATGATTGAAAACCACGATCTTCAATTTCTAAAGCACACGCCTTTATAACTAGGCTACAAAGGTAGTTATTTACACCTGTACGAAAAAGATTTTTCTTTAGCCACCGGTACTATTAGATTATATTTAATATCAATAAAGGTCCGCCACTCACAAAGTCTTCTACAATCTCTTTGATGGCGCTGACGCTGAGTATGAGTATTAAAGGTGTGAGGGTGGTCCAGCGACCGGTGGGCGACACGTCGGGTATCTGCTGCAGCAGCGCGATCAGCAGGAAGAAGCAGTTGGAGTAGCGGCGGAACTGCTCGAACAGGAATAGGGGCACGAACGAGGGTACGCTGAAAGAAAACACTAATTTTAGACCCTTAGGCTTGTGCAATTCGCTTTTGGATATATTCGATTCATCTACTTCAGGGCAGACCCTGAAACGACATCTGATTATAGAAGTTTTCAATTATATATGTTTAGATGACACGTCAGGATGTTTTAAGGTCTCTTACGGATTGCGATAGCTCATTTTCAACAATCGGAAATAATTATAATTTATTCAAGTTCGTGTGAATATTTGCAGGAATACTTGTCAACTTGAAATTCAACACTAAAACAAAGCCAAAGAATAACTCTAATAGATTTCAGTTTAATTTATTTCTCTTTTGTTTGTTTTAAAACACTGAAAACCGCTTTTTATTAGATAATAAACTAAAAAAGCATTAAACTGGTAATAAAATAGCACTTGTATATCCGAACACATTTCACATAGGCTGCTAAAGCTTAATGTCATCTGGATTTATTAAACAATATAATAATATCTCATGTCGCAACGAACACTTTAAGGCCATTAACATATTCTTCAAAAGGTTAATAAGTAATTTAGAGACCAGCTCATGCCAGCACTGTACCTGTATTTTGCGGTGGATATGCTGTTGTTGACGAACTTCTGCGGCTGCTGACGGTTGACAGAAGATGATGCGATTGGGCTGGTCCGCCGCGGCGCCGTCCGTCACGCCGGATGCCGTCGCCTCGTCCTCATCTGCCAATAAACAACCAACGTTTATGCTTAGTTTACTCGGTTAGTGCTTTCAACGTTATCGAACGGATCAAGAAAAGATTACGAGCAATCCCACGGGAGAAAATTATCATCACAAACCTGATCACAGAGTTTATATGTATACTTGTTTAATGTATATTAAACTATAATTAAAAAAAAATCTATTAACAATTATGAACATCAATTATTAATGCAAAAATCGAAAAGATATTGCGGACAAATTTTCTTTTCATAATAATTTAATAGTATAATTTACAAAATTATGCAATCATAATCAATACAAAAATATTGTAGTTATTTAGTTACCAAGGGATATGCTTGTCCTAACTATTTCTTAGCATCATGCCCCTTAGTTTAATTGTTTACAGAATAATAAAACGTTAGGTAAATATTTTTAACTGCATTACGATAGCTAAAGTTATCACTTTCAAGTACAAGTTGACTTTATTTGATTGTCGAACGAAAAGTATGAAAAGGTATAAATGACCTTTTCATATTTTTTTGTTTTGGTTATCAATCGGATTTCTTATGAAGCAATTAATTGTCTGCGCGGCATTAGATCTTTTTTGCAAATAAATGTATATCTTCCACGCGTACATTATTTTTTTGTTTACTATAAAGTTATGATTCTTTTACTCTAGTCAATGGTATGCCTCATCTGACACAGAGATCGCGGGAAGCAACACTTTTTGCTAAAAGCGAAGGGCACACGTACAGAAGCATTAATTTATGTCTTTTAAGGATCGTCATCACTCCGTTAAGCGGGACGCCGACGATCTGGCGACTGCATGAAGCGGTTGCGGGGCGGTGAGAACCGCCCTGGAACGCGCCTGTAATGAGCGCAGAGTACTATTATGTCCGCGTACACCAGGTACACACAATAGTAATCTGCAAAGACAAATTAGTGATTGCCCTAACATCCTTTTGGTGCAGTGCAAATATGACTAAATCGGCTACAGATCCACACAACAATCCATAAGACTAATGCTGTAAAATTTCGCGAAACAAATAATGTTGTATATGGAAAAATTGCATTATTTACTTTATTTCTTTGACAAATTTTTTACTCTGCACCTAAAATTAATAGAAAATCGTAATATTGCACGATTATTTTTATAGGAGAGGTCAAGAAGATTATTATTGATTTTGATATTATGTTAGTAAGGTAACTTGGTAGTGAAACGGAAACATTTGATTTTCTTTGCATTAAATACAAAATTAATAAACGCCATCCAGTTTGAAATGTCTATTGCCATATTTCTTAGACCTTTTTCAAACACAATGTTTAAAAGTGATATAAACTATAAAAAAATACAATTGTATTCCATCTTTGTGCTACAAACTTAAGTACAGTACCAGTGTATATACAATTTAAATAAATAGTATTGTGCATGTACATTAATTTAAGTAATTTCAGCAACTCACTAAAGAAAATCTCTCAGAAAATCTTTATATTTTATAGACAAAGCCTTTTAATTCAACGTTGAGAGATTTAAAACTAACCATATAAGTAAAAAACAATGCATATTTTCAATAGATTTACTAAACAAAGTGTCATAAACACATCCGTGCTCGAAGGTTGCATAAATTTAAACTAAGAAAAAAGCACTATATATTTTATTTTCGTACAGACAATCAGTAAAAAGTATTAATAAATCAACGACATCGACGTTTCATTGTCACGTACAATTTACGCCGATGACGCTATGAGTCCACGGTTATTAAAGAAGCAAATCAGTATAGCAGTTTGTAGCGAGTTAAATCAGTTATTAATGGCATGTTTTATGTGATTAACATAAAAGTCTAAAGTCAAAATTTATTCCTCGGTAAATTTCCGTACACAAGTAGTGAGGATGGCGTGCGTACCGTTATGTATTTATTTATTTAACACTGCTTCCCGTGCGTCAGCGACTGCAGAAATACTTTCTTAATAAGAATCGACCAAGAGCTTTATAAAAATACCAGATCGTACTGTTTCCACTGTGTGTTCTTGAGTGTGACTTCTGGTTTATATTAAAGTTAGAAAATGTCAATTCACATGATATACAGTCTTGGGTTAAGCAAATGATAATAGTATAATTGTCGATAAGTGGCTCAATGGTCTAAATTACTTTAAAAGAAACCTAAATTCGATTGCAAGCGACTGAGAGTTTAGTGAATTTTATGGTTTATGGTTTTTTAATTGTCAGTAATAAAAAATAAATGAGATTTTTGAACGCGATAAAAAAAGCTTTGTATATCTTATATAGTCTGATTTATACCAAAAGAATGACTTGATCAAACTTCTTAGGAAATATTTTTTCGAACGAATTAGCATTGAGTGCTGGCAAAGGGCTAAAGCAAGCATGGACGCTGCAAAAGACCTAAAAAGTTAGAATAAAAGTGAAGTGATAAATCCTTAAAAGTAGTTTTATTTCAAAATGTATAATATATAATTAGCAATCCCCCAACCCCCCTTGTGGGTGGAATTATGTAAAATCCGTTCTTAGCTGACCTCTACTCGGCGAAAAGGATAATCCTACCAAATTTTTAATCGGTACGCTTTATACATCCAGAGATATCGTGATAAGTCAATATATAGGTGGGGAATTTCTTTTATATATATATATATATATATATATAGATTTAAGAAATGTACATTATTTCCCATACTGTTTCACAGAAACACATTAATCTCAGGCGTTTTCATCGCAATTTTCCACGGCCGCATTGTCGACTTGCGTTGAAAACGTGCACCAACGAAAATACAGCCACGGCCGCACTATTCTCGAGTGTGACGCGTTTTTATTAACGCGCCTCATTTAATACAAAAGAACGAGTCCCGAGAGACGGCACCGGCTCATTGCGAAACGATACGACTTCGAGAAAATATAAATAGAGCATGACAATGAATTTATAACTGCCTCCGTAGCCGCGTGGTAAGGGCGTGTGCTTTAGAAACCGGAGGTCGTGGGTTCCAATCCTGCGGGGACTAATCCTTTTTTTATTGTTGTTTCCAAGTTGGTTAGGGCAATTTGGGCAGATCACCCAAGTGTCTGAAAAGAAAGTTGATCGATGCGTCGTATGGGCATGTAAAAAAACGGTCCACCCACCAACCCGCATTGGACCAGCGTGGTATACGGTCCATAAACTCCCTTTTGGAGAAGGGGATGCCTATGTCCAGCAGTGGATTTACGCAGGCTGATGATGATGATGATTTTATGTTAACATAACGTTTCGTAGAATAATTTTATATTTTCGTGGTAAAGACAAGTGTATAACAATTACAGATTTACAATTATCTCATGTACCAATTGGGACAGTTATCCAACATAACGCTAACAAGGCCACTTTTATATATGAAATGTAAATTTCGAAAATCGTATCAACGTCAATAGGTCGAACGTTATTAAACATAATTTAATTAGTACTAGAGTTCTTCCAGCTTATTTTACTACATTTTTTTCAATATCTATTTGAGTTTCTCATATATATTGTATTTAAATTCACGTATAAGTATTAGGTACAGTAAAACAAAACATTAACATCTTTAAAAATATCAAAATCGCCTATATTAAACTGTTAAGCTCGTTGCAACGAAAATAAAACAATTGTGCAGCGGTTGAAAAACACTTGGCATGTTTTTGCGTCTAGAAAGTGTTCATCTCTCGCGCCTCTTCGCGGTCGTACTTTCTAAATATCAGAAATAAAAAAAAACTGAGGTCAGCTTGGCTGCCAATCGATGTTGGAAATACAGTTGTTTAACTATTTTTGCAGCGATCACTTTTTTATCAATAAAGGCAAATAAAGTATTGTTTGCGCGTAGATTGTACCGACGTCTTTACCTTAAGTGATTAAAACAAGTGTTGGCATACTTTACATCAGTGAAATTAAATAATCAAGTTAGCTGACATAAATAGAACTTTAAATGATTAAAATATAACCATAAAAGTATCGTCTAATTCATCGACTAGTTAGCTAGGTTCCATTATTGTAATAATATTGTACTATACTGCAAATATATAGATACATAACATATAATCATCATCCTGTGATAGTCCACTGGACATAGGCCTCCCCTAATCACCCCTATCCATTAGGGGGTTTTGGACCGAATCCCACCACGCTGATCCAATGCAGGTTGGTGGGTGGACCGATTTATTACATGCCCATCCGACGCATGGATCATGTTACTTTTCAGAAAATTGGGTTATCGGCCCAACCAACTAGAAAGCAACAATGAAAATTTGTTGAGTCCCCGCAGGATTCGAACCCACGACCTCCAGTTTCTAAAGAACACGCCCATACCACTAGGCTACGGAGTCAGTTTAACAAAACATATTATAAATGTAATATTGTAACTATAAAAGAACTAGGATAATTCAGTTACTTCGCTCGTAACGTCAATCAGCAATCTACTGTTCAAATACACACGCGACTTCGCGTCAAAAGGAGTGCTTTTAATCCTATAG
Organism: Lamproptera curius; assembly: GCA_029286875.1. Classification (NCBI taxonomy): domain Eukaryota; kingdom Metazoa; phylum Arthropoda; class Insecta; order Lepidoptera; family Papilionidae; genus Lamproptera; species Lamproptera curius. The sequence goes on along the minus strand of JAGSMT010000100.1, from coordinate 1,364,113 downwards.
GACAAAATGAAAACATAAAAAAGAACAAAGATAGAGTATAATAATAACTTTCTGGCAAGTTTATGTTATGAGTTTTATGTGAAGCCAGTACTTGCGGAACAACATGGGGTGCGGAGGTCAAGGTTGTTACAGAAAGGAAACCCTATGCAGTCCAAGGGCACTCCCATAAATGCGTAATACGTTGAAAATTAATACGTTTGCAACACAAAGTGATGTGAAGTGTACTTAGAATATATATATAGACAAGTTATAGAAAGAGTGTAGTGAAATCCATTTTTGGCTTCATATAGGGAATATATGACAAGTAATAAGACAAATATTTTAAAATGAATTAAAAACAGCTACATTTATCATTTGACTGCATCTATAGAAGAAAAGTATTTTTCCTCTTTCTATTTATGGAACCAATGCATTTTTATTGCGACAGACAACAAATGCATTTAATGAAAGCATAAATTTATTAATGGTTATCTTTAAAATATATTTTTAATAAAATGGAATATCAAATAATTTTTCCGAGTTGTTTGGCAAGATTTTTTAAGGTTTCTAGTTATAATTAACCGCAAAATTGCTTGACTTAGGAAATTAGCTGTTGCAAATTAACGTGTCCTATGTTATACTTTCGCATATTTAAGAGCGAGTTTATACTAACGGGGCGTATAAGGTTGAAAATTAAAAAAATAAAGATCATCATCATCATCATCAAGCCTGTCCACTGCTGACATAGGCCTCCCCTAATACACCCCTATCCGTTAGGGGGTTTTGGACCGTATCCCACCACGCTGGTCCAATGCGGGTTGGTGGGTGGACCGACTTTTTACATGACCATCCGACGCATGGATCATCTTACTTTTCTGACAATTGGGTGATCGACCCAAATTGCCCTAACCAACTAGGAAACAACAATTAAAATTTGTTGAGTCTAAGCAGAATCCGAACCCACGACCTCCGGTTTCTAAGGCACACGCCCATACTACTAGGCTACGGAGGCAGTTCAAAAAAATAAAGATACTTTAGTATTATTTTTATTCAATCATAGGTGCGTAGACGACGAGCAACCGATCAAAAGCTTATGAATCAAATTTTAAAAATCCTTGTTTAGTTGGCTACAGGTTAACAACGGGTGTAAATCCAATTATAACCGAAAAAATTAAAATATGGCACGGCACTTGTTGAGTTAAAAAATTGCTTAATCGAATTAAAGGCAGCATCACTTCGTCCGAATCAGCATAACAAGGCTACGAATCTCAAATCAAAAGGAAACAATGAATTACTAGTAAGTTCGTGAAAACTATCTGAAATAAATATTAACGTGATTCTTTTTTAAACTTTCCAATTGAGACGGTGCACATTATGCCTAATTTTTCCTGCGCTTTAGCTTACTGTTATTTAATGCTGCCATATAAAGATACGGCTTTTTACTATTAAAAACTGTTACACCTGAAGTGCACAAAGATTAGCTCTAAAGAGATTAAGTCAATTCGATCGCTTAAGCCCACGTTTACACGTCAGGTGATAATGTATAATATAGGATAAAATAAAAGATTGCGTAAACATACTTATGTGCTTCGTGCAATTATTACAGGGAAACAACAGTTTTATGATGTTTTCTTAACAAAAATGGTTGTTATGTATTTTCTAATGCGGAAGAATGTAGTGTTTTGTGTAATCTTGATTACCAACGCCTCTTTTCCTATTTGACAGTCAAATAAGAAGCTTTGCCTGATCGCATTTAATGTCATATTTATATATATATATATATATATAGAGAACTTTTTTTATTTTTTATAACTTATATTCACGTGCCAAACCAAATATATAGTGGATTAAATAATATTTCTTATCTAGGTTGGTAGATGAAAAAGTTATACACAATGCATCAATAAAAAGAGCGATCGCTTAACACTTTTAAAACTCTGTAAATAAATTATTTTCCTTAACTGCATGAATAACTATCGATTGTTCCAAGAATTTCGTTGAATACATTTATTTTCTATATACATAAAACAACTGTATTTTGTCAAAACTTTCAAATCAAGTTATTGCCTATCGAGGAAAAATATTATTCGTACATCTTTTAAAATGACGTCGTATGAAATGAAAACGTTATGCGACATCGGAAATAAACCTAAAAATGTAAACAACGATGAGAATAAAATCCAGATATACATATATGTTAAGGTATATAGGTCTTTATGTAAAAACACTGTTCATTGACGTTATTTTTAAAATTATGATATCGGAGACGGAGTTTATGTCTGCTGGTTTTATAATTAATATTGACGTACCATTGTCGGAAAAGCAAGGTCGATATGATGCTTACGTGCGTTGTGAGTGATATCATTTTGACTACCTTAAAAGCCTAGGACGGACGTGATGGTATGAGCTGTATCCATTTGCCTCTCAAAATAACAAAACAGTCTAAAAAAAAGGCAAAATAATGCCGTGGTTATTATTGAATGTATTTTATGTTATTTCGAGTTAACAATATGATTTTTTAATCGTACAAAAACCTGTATTAGTTACATTATAAATTATCTTTTTTTCTAAAACTTCACTAACGAGGGTAAAAAAAACTAAAGGCAGTTTTTTTATTTTTCCTTGTGGTTTATTATGACTTAGGAGCAAAAAAAAAACGTTTTTCCGTATTTATTTTGTTCAGTTATTTTACGGCAGCACTTAGATAAAGCCGATAACGCACATCGTTTAAAGACCGTTGTACACTTTTGAACAACATAAGATGACATAAGGAACAGAATGGCGACATAAATTTTTGTTTTATTTCGTAATTTTTGTTACTTTCCTACCCATAAACTCTTGTTGCTTACGCAAACGGAAAGAACAGCGATAATGGTAAAGGTTAACACATTATTTTGCTGTGTGAAAGCGCCCTAAAGATCAAAAACTTCAAGTATAGTAGGGTACCTTTTTTACATGGGACCGTCGGGGCGGTACCACCGCCGTGTCTATTTCTGCCGCAAAGCAATAACGTAAACACACTACTGTGTTTCGGTTTGAGGGGCGTATTTACTGGGCAAACGAGACTTACGATGACCACTTTCCATCAGGTACCCCGACTACCTGCATAGCCAGTAAAAAAAATAGAAAGCTGAATATTGATGTTAGTGAAAAATAACTATAGTCACACAACAGTCTATAACATCATATCATGATAAGCAACACTAAATATGTAAGTTCTACACTATACAGTTTTTAAAACAAATAACAAATAAGAGAGTTGAGGTTTGAGTAGAAACACGGCGATAAAGTTTATTACGTTTTGTATAAACAACACAGTCGTACTTATAATGCGGCTAATTAACGATAGCCTTTATTACGGCCAAATTTACTACAATGGCTTACTGGGTGACCTTGACATACTGGGAGAAATGTTGGTACCACTACCATGTAAATTTAAAACCAAACAGTTAATTTATATATGAACTGAAAGGATTTGTACTGCTTTATGTATTAAAACATATACAGTACCAGCAATGCATAGTCCTGATGCTGACTGGACGATCCTTCAACCACAATGAGTAGAACAATACTTTGTCATCAATATGCTAAGAAGAAGAGTAAGTTCAAAAAACTCATCCATATCTATATCTATGGGCATAACAGTCTAAAATGTAATTGTTATACAAGTATTGAAACAGAAATGTGACAATCATAGGTGATTTGTTAAGATATATCTATGTATGTATGTATTATTTAATGTAATACAAAGCTTGAGCAATGAGATGGGCCACTTTAGGTTACAAATACATTTAATTTACAATATTAACCATTTTGTTTAAGAATCATTTTAAATTTAAGTCCAATAATGTAATGTGTATATAAAAAGATGAAAATATTAGTTACATCAAAACAAATACCAGTGATCTTGAGTTTTTGAGATATGATACCTTGGTATAACAAAACTATTACCCTGAATTTGAGTTAGAAAGCTTTTTATAATGCCTGAAGTTTTAATTTAAACTTTTCTTTATTGTGTTCTTGGCTTAAACTATGTTATTGAACATAATAATATTTGTAATATAATTTAAAATAATACATGAAATTATCTAATGTAGCCATTCCAAAAAAGACGGAATAGATAACATAAAGTAAGGTACAAAGTGATGTCATACATCTAGGTCATTATCACCACCAATGTGTTTGGACTCAAATTTTGCTTCTGTATTTTGTATTTTTTTAAAAACTTATACTCAAGATAAAGTTATGAAGAGTGAATGTATCATAGATATATACAGTACATTTTGTAGCAAATACTTCTTTGAAAATTAAAAAAAATATATATTTATTATATATTGTATACATTGAAAGAAAAATTCCAATAGTTTGACTTAAAATATGAATACTAACTGGAAAAGTGAATTTATTAGCTACGGTATCCCCACTTTAATCCAAGAAGGAAAATTTCTAAACTGATTATGAGGTTGCAAAACAATGTAGTGTTAAATGACTAATATTAATATACATTGTCAAAAGTCCCCTTATAAATAGCTGCATACATTAGTAAATGTAATGACTATATGTTAGGCAAAAAGACCTGTAAGCAAAGTAGTCTGTTTAAACTATCGTTCTGTTTAGAATTGTTTGACAATGCATAAGAAAAATAATGCAATAAATTAGTTTTTTATCATACTAGCTATCGATTGACACTTTATTTGTATAGTAAATATAAAAAAATTGTATTTTTTACTAAAAAAAGTATCCTAAGTTACTGTCAAGTTAATATCATGTCCTATCCAAGCTAAAAGGCTGGTGATGATGCGTGCCAATTATTACAAGAGAGGAAATTATATATCATAGGAATTATAGGAACAGGTCGCAAGATTAACTATTACATTCTCATATATAAGTCGATCTTTTTCTTTTAGACACACTATGATCCACTTATGGATAAGAAATCATGGGTTATTAACTTACATTGCCTAAACCAACAAACTAACATATATGATAGTTATTGATGCCAGAATGCAAACTCACAAGCTAAGGTTTATTTAAGCACAAGCCTATATCACTAGGTTACAGATTATAAAAATGACAAAGCGCTCAGTAAAAAATAAAAAGATAGCAATACAATTAATTACAAAATCAATTGATAAATTCACCAAAACTAAAAGTATATTCAAGCTAATGTGATCTTAACCTTTTTAGAGATGTTAAATTATATGACAAAATTTGCATTTGATAGTAGAAATATAAAAGTGCATGAATGATCTCAAGCATTTATATAGTTGATATTTACAATAAAATTGGTATATATAAGAGTTCTCAAGCTAAAGTCAAGGCACAGAATTATTCATCATCATCACATTGAACACAGTGCCAAAAGTAGTCTTTAGATTGATACTACATGTTGTTCTAAACAAATGTAAAGAATGACACTACCATTCCAAATTAATATAATTCTTTCTAATCTGTATTTTTTATCTGTCTCATGTATTAAAAATGATTTGATTTAATCGTTTATCAACTGTTTACAAATATTAAACTTATGATAAATGTCATAACAAAGATTATATATTAGGAATGTTGCTTTACTCTCATAATTTTTAAAGAAATAATGTGTTTTGTATGCTTACAATAATCCCGCTGGTTCATCTTGAGCACCATGGCTCTATAAAATCTTGAAAACGGCGCCATCATGTTGTGGTTATGGAAGAATCCACTCACATAATCCCTAAGAGCCATTGCAGGAGCAGCAATTCTCTAAAATACTCAAAACACTAGTCCATAACACTGCGCACTGTTTAGATACTAATAATAAATTTGACACCCATTATCACCACATATTTGCTTCATGAAGCCACTAACATGAATCGGAGGTATTGCCCAAAATTAAATTTTCATACATTGTATAAATAATCGGAAGTAAAAAAAATACTTTTGTATTACACTTTGTAAATAGGTATAACGTATTATTAATTAAATTAGATTAGTCTTTCTAATACGCGTAAAAATGCATGTTGACATCACAAACAGCCGCTTCGCGGACCTATCGATCTTACATACACCGCCCACAACACAACTTTATCGTAGGTATGCGCTGAGGATTTTGAGGAAACGTCATTTTCGTATTACTGTCGATATCGACATACAGTATTGAGCATATCTGTTTAGTTTAAATTCTATATTTTATGATATAAGATGTTCGGAATTAAAATTTAAAATTTTTGTTAAAAAAATAGCGTAATAAGTACGAAGGTAACTTAATACATATATTGTAAAATGTGGTCTGATAATTTAGATTTTGTCTATTAATGATTTAGGTAAACTTATGATCCTGAATCTGATGTTATAAGCGTTTTTTTAAATACATAATAATATTTTATGGCCTGTTTTCAAGACCTTTAAGCCAAATGTATTTATTAGATATAACAGTGGTTTATATAAAATATTAGTTTTAGTACATAGAAAAAGATTTTATCGATGTTTTTGTACAGCACTTAGAAACGACACACCAGCGCTTCGTGGTAAGCATTAATACTATTGTGACATTTGTATTACTGCTTGCTAGTTGCCATTACGAAAAAATCGTATATAAGACAAATATTATAAATAATAAATTTAGTTTGAAGTATGCAGGAGTTTCAAATATAAATTCTATTTAATGTGTATCGTTTTATTGAAGTTTTTTTTATAAACTGGTGATATTTCTGTTGTAATGCTTTCACAGCAAAATTCAAACAGAAAGAATTTTCATCGTTTGCAAGCAACATTCTAACTCTATCGAAAGTGTATGATTTTTGTATATTAAGTTTCTTGTGCGTTTCCAAATTCTATTGCTCCTTTAGGTATATTTAATAGAGAATACAATATTTTAATGAATATAAAGACTATAAATAAAGAAAGTAAATTTAATATGCCCTTTTTATAAAACTACCAAATTTTTGTTGTTTTAAACCGACCTTAAGTCTATAAAAATCTAAGTAGATGCACAAATATAAATTGAACAAACTAAACGGAGCTTTAGAGAATCTACTGAAGTATTATATTGAAGCTATAATTAATTAGATATATATTATATAATACTCGATAATTAAAAATAATAATAATATTATTTTTTTTATTCCCATGTTTTTTTAAATATTTATATTTCTCAGGTAATCTTTATAAGGCGATAGTAGTGCTTTAGGGTAAGGACAATGGAAATATCACGCTTAGGCTGCATTTCTTATTGGAAGGCGTAGCATCTATCAGGTAAACGTCCAGTTCTTTTTGTTGCTTTAATCGATAAAAAATATGGTTTACTTTAATCATCTCGTCCTAGAAAAGACTAAAATCCGTATACATGGTAAGAACAATACAATCATAATCCCTAAGAACGTACGACATTTATTATTCATAATGGTGCCATGTTACGCATAAATTGTGCCCCAAAGCGGTCTAAATCAACGGAGCCACTGTTTTCGAAGAATTAAACCTTCCATTGTCGACTAGCTACAACTTAGCAGTAAAGAACCCCCGTAAACTTAGTAATAAGTAAATGCATGCAAATGTCAAAGATATCTTTTCTAAGCGGGTGGAAATTTTCCAGTGACAGATTGTATGGCGCTGCAAATATATTGGTAAATTTTAATCAATGCTCTTTAGAGTATTTAATGACAAACGAGACAAAGGGTTGTCCGGCAGTTGCAATATTTTAATTTAGATCTTTATTTCAAAATTTTACTTAGCGCTTTGTAACTATGAAGTTTATTATTCTTTTGTGCAAAATAGAGGAAAATAAAATAATTAATATTTTTCTATACCTGATACAAACTAGGTGGATTAATTTTTACTGTTATTACTAAATGACTTCAATAACTTTTTCAGGCAGTTGTACACAGTAATTTGAATGCACATATGTGCTCTTTATTGAACGAATAATGTACATGTATATCTAAACTCTAAGCAGCAAAAAACGTTATAATAGCAATATTAGTCAAATAATATGCAGAAGAAATCCTTTGCTAATACGAAAAAAAATATTGATAAACAAAATTATAACCACATATTTTTTCTTTTATAAACGAACAATTTATAACGATAATGTACGTGTTTCTGCATATTCACGACATAGGTATTTTCTTCAGCCTCAAATTATGTTTTGACTTCAGGTGACAATTTTTAAAATAATTAACACTTCTATTATCAAAGAAACTAAAACATTGTTCGTTTCTTTTTCATACTTAACTGTATATTGCTTAATTTCCGTGTAAAACTATTATGATGATATAAACTAACGTTCGTTGGTGCAGCGCCAAAACTGTAACCGGTTGCACGACGCGACGCTTGGTTCAGACCTCATTAGAGGCGGTTAATTAGGGTCTATTGGAAAACCGAGGATTCGAACCCGTGTTCGGGAGACTGTTAACTGGCTCGTACGTTATGTGGGTAATTAACCAATTATTGATTCATGAGCAATAAAGTCAGTACGTTTGCTTGTTACATGGCTGACAGTTTCTATGGTCATTACTTCATTCATAGTCAAGTAATAAAGGTTTTTTCATTGTTACAATTTGTGAAGTGCTAGTGATTAGTATTATTAAGAGATAACAAGTATGAGTACTTCAATTGGCAGAGACAAACAAAATATTAATATTTTATTATGGTAATTAAAAATAAAAATTATAGGTTTTACCATATCAATTTCACACTTGCTAAGTTATCGCAAAACATTTTTATTGTAGAGAACACAAGAATTTTGTTAAATTTTATAATTGACAGGTTGTGAAGGAATCATTATAGCTAGTTTCAGCATTTACTAAGTTCTGACTCTATATTAAAGTTAGTACTAATAAATTGTGGTTTTTAATTATACTAAGGCTTATAGTACTAAGACATCTGTAAGAGGCAGTGACTTAAAAACTTAACAATCAGTATGCACGAACACAAAAAATAATGGAGGCAGACGTTACCTCATGTCAGTTTTGGCACTTCCTACGTAACCTTCGTCTAATACGGGGCAACACGTGCGTGGCCTCTGCGCACTGCAAATCGATAGTAATTACATGCACCTTAACCTTCGTAGGAGCATCACGTGTCTGTTAAGTGCACACGATAGACCACCTTAGAAACATGCAATCCGATAAATCGGTGCTACTTATTGGAGTGCAGCTCGGTACACTAGCTCTTTTTAAATTAATTATGTTTCAGGGACAACTGGCTAGAAATTACCAGTAAAGGAACTCGTCTGTAAAGATGATAAGTAATTTAAAGGTAGTAAAAAACTAATTATTTCAATGTCTCATAATATTAACTTAATGTACAAATGAATTACATTGACTGCAGGCGGTGGACCCAAGAAAAAGCCGAAACTATTTCATACAAATTACATTTAAAACTTCTTAAAATCATAGTTATACTAAGTCTGTTTGACTATGTCAATGTTAGAACATAGTACGAGCCCGAAACTGAATATATATATTGAAAGAAAATGTTTATCTGATTTTTTTATTTTGTTCAATTTGGCCTTTATAGTCAATTTTATCAGAGATTTTTTAAATATAAGATAACTTTTGAATATCTACTTTAAAATTTTATCTTTCATTAATAAAAACCTTAAAAGAAATCTTCCGTGGTGCGCTCTATCGCAGCGTGCCTTAATTAATGCAAATTTTCCAAAAGGTTGTTTAAAAAGAGCTTCCTGGATATCATTAGGTAAATATTAATTCATTTAACACAAAACATCCCTCTACTTTGCTTGAAATTTCAAGACTAACATGTAAGATTTAAAAGTTCTAAAAAATAACCTTCCTGATTATATTTTAATTGCAAAGTTAATTAGCAAGTTAAGTTTGTAACAATACGTTAATGCAAATTAAAGTTGCTGAAGCGGTAAATAGTTTGCTAGTTTTACGGTTTCCGTTTTCAGGAAACTTATATTACGATTTAACAAAATTTTTAAGTGTATAGAAGTTTTTTGTAAATAGTAAGTTAAATAGTAGATCGAAGAATTTATCTGAGAGTTTTTAAAATTTGCAAAATATTTTAGAATATTGACCTTGGAGCACACGTTAAGCCTTTTCAACTAAATTACATACTGCAGCGTGCGGTGTCCCTCAAGACAATGCAGCACCTATAAATCGATATTAATATTAATTTATCGAACAGTAAAAAGCTAAAAATTTGTCGTATATAGTAATTCTAAATATTACGATAATAAAAGTAATTCTATATATTATTAGGTCGATAAGTTTACACCAATCAATAATAACAATAACTTTATTTTCTTCTGACAAAGGGTTAGAATCTTAATATTGGTACAAAATAGCCAATGTATTAATGTAAAGAGACAAGTCCTTGAAATAGGTTCATCTAAGAACCTATTATTACTCTGTATGCTATATGAAGGCCAGGGGATGGAGAAGGCCTGCATTAGGGGAGGCCTATGTCCAGCAGTGGACTGGCACAGGCTGATGATGATGATGATATAAAGGGAGGCATAGTGTAATGTGTTAGTGATGGTGGATGAGTTTAAGTGGTGATTGTTTATTAATTATTAGCGGTTATTAATTTAAAAATCCAAATTTAGTTTTTTTTTTTAAGATTAACTCGAATTCTTTATATTCAATAATTGGTTCATTTAACTTTATTATATTAATTAATTTATAGTATTAAAGAAAAACACATTACTTATGGCATTTCAAACCTTTTGCGTAGACCGTCGCCACGAAATAGACTAAGTTATTAGGCGTATAATATAACAAAATAACAAAATTTTGTTATATATTGACGCTTATACGTTATTATACGTTTCAAAATATTACAAAATTATCGTATTTACGTAATTTTAACACTAATATCGTCGCACAATCTGAATCCGTTTCAACTTTTTTGCTTTGTGGCCATTGTTATGAATGTTACCCGAATAAAATATTAGCAATATTTATCGTTAAACTCAAACTGTCCTTATTTGTGAAATGCCGTAGGCTTTCCCGGGAGCCTGACGAGGTGCGATAATTTGAGCTTCATTATAAAATAATAATTATGAAAGTACCGTCGCGAAGTTTATAAACAATTAGCAGGGATGTTTAATTAATTGATATAATATTAGCTTAACGATTATATGATTCCTTTTTATTCTTTAAGTAAAATAACTCAGTAATAATTGTGCCATTTAAGGAGTATTTGCTGACTTGTAGTCTATGCTCGGCGGTGGGTTCTGACAGGCTAAAACGACGAAGAGAACGATGATAACGAGCAAATGAAAGATTTCATAGAAATCTTGTTTTAACACCGAAGTAAGAGACACCTATGGTAAAATGTCTTTATTCCATTGCGTAGTTTGCGTGTTAGAGGGTTATCATTTATAAATAGATTTAATATCTTTGTTAATAAAGTCATCAAGTTCAGACGATGATTTCCTATCTTTGATGTCTTATCGATAAGTGATTGCTATCATTAAATTGCGATTTATTGATAACGGTAATACCCTGATATTTTTGTGTAACGTTATCAAGCTCTTGTTTTATGTAGCGATTTATGTTATATTATTAGAATTCGAAGATAAATGGTAACGATTGTCTTTTATAAAATGGAATCTAACATTGAATAAACATCTGTAGGTAGTAAAATAGAGGAATAAATTATGATTATAATATTTGTATGCAGAAAAGGCTTTTTTTAATTAATTCTATAATTCCACCCCAAGATAACTTTCATAAGTAACAAGGAGAAACAAGAAAAGCTTTACTCACCGAGTCGTCTGAAAGTGGCGAAAAATGTAAGGAGCCTGTTCCACATTGATTCGAACTCACTAATCTAATTTTTCTCTCTTCAAACAGCACTGACGTTTACTAGACATTGCTAATGATGCGAGGGTGAACGGCGTTTGGTAATCAGAGGATGGTGAAGTAATAGTCTATAACATGGGCGACGTAGAATAAGAGGCAGGTGGCTATGTACATGAAAATCAAGATTTGGACAAGCATGGTGCTCAGTTCACTTCTCCCGCAGAACTGGCGGTGAGAAGCCCCGCAGGCGGCTGGCAAGGTTAATGTCGACTCTGATCTTGTTGGGGCATTACGGAGACTTAGCGATTGCTGGGAGGCATCGTGTTTCACGTAACGAGTAATCCCCCCGCAATGACAATACGGGCAATTAGCCAATTATGCGATACTGATTTGCGTTGCACCCGACGGAAATTTAGCGGGAATTGACAGAGGGAAGACGTTTATTGGTATTCTATCTGGAAGATATTGCATTGGTGAGTTAAATTAAGATGTTTCAGTCACGGTGCATACCACAAAGCGCATTTCATTTGGTCAAAAAAAGTTTTCTAAAAATCGCACATGACGTCTCGCTTGAGTAAACGCATGCGTAACACGCACAAACATCTTATTTTTATTATTTATGTTTGAATACCGAGTACTATTTAAGTGTGAATATTATTAATTAGAATATAAAATAACACGAATCATGGATCAAGGATTCACTAAGCCAAAGAGCGTTAATTTGCCTAGAATCGATAGATAATTCTGGGAGAGTTTTTGTTGAGATGAAACCTAACCTCGAAATAGATTGTTTATGTTTTTACATTTAGACCTCGTACAAAATATTGTTACCAAATACTATATACTAGAATCTACAAAAGAATGTAAAAACTTACGTCAAAGTGATCTCCACAAAAATAAAGGTGAGTACTGGGCAATATTCCTTTTGAATCTCGCCTTGCAAGTTTAGGTTACTTGTTTCGTACTGCTTTATTTTGATGAACGAACACAAATAGCTTATTAGGAGTTTTTGAATGTATTCTCACCTGGGGACCACACCACCTATACACTTTCGAATTCTTATTTAATAACACACAATAACTAAATTCTTGTACGAGCGCAGCGCGTTTACGTTTTGATTATTAAAACGTGACGTCACAAGCGACGACGTGACACTAACAAGCGTTTTAGGGGGAAAATTAAATTATTATTTAAAAATTGCATTTTTTTCCTAGTAAACTTTTAATTTCTGCAAAAATATCTCATTCATTGTAAATAGTATATATTTCTGAACATTATAGGTCCATTTTTCAATTATTGTCATCATGCCTATTGTCCTGCCTGTATATTAAGTTTTTAACCGAGCAACGACCTCCTCTATGACCTGCAGTAAGAGCACCGATGCAGGTCATTAAACAAGAATAAACTTCACAAAAACATATTTTTAAATAGGTTTTTGTGACGGTCATTGTTGTTGTATCAAAATCGATACCTCTTTCTCGGCCACACTGTACTAAAAGCAGTGGACCACAATTTACGATCACTTTTGTGTAAAATTGTATACAGTATAAAAATACATACATATAGTAGGTAGTCATATTACATTTTATGAATGCATTATTTACAATAAGTACCGTTACCCGTACTTATTGCCTACGCAGGCAGACGAGCAGTGACATTGGCAATACTGGAATCCCCAACGCGCTGCCAACCGTGAGACATAGGATGTTAAGTCTTGTTTACCCAGTAAATACGCTGGCTACGGTGCCCTTCAAACCGGAACACAGAAGTGTTTTCACAATACTGCTTTACGTTAGAAATAGGTACCGCGCGGTACCCACCCAGACGATATCTGGTAAAAAGGGGACTACCACCGGTAAGATTATGAATTCATTCGTAGTAAAAAATGTTAATGTATTGAAATATATTTGTTTATCAAAGAATCTTCAATAATACGCATAAAAATTCATGAACTTTATTATAACTTAAGCGAAGATTTCTGAATGGCTTATGTGATCAACATATCTGAATTAACGATCGATACTATGAATATTTCTTCACAGAAAGCTTCCATGTTTCGTTAAACAAAAGTTATTATGCCTGTAAATATAAAAAAAAATTGGATGGTATTAAATTTTTATAATATAGTTCAGCGTGTGAAATGTTTTTTGTGGAAACAATTTAACAATGGTAGAATTGTCAGCTTGACGCCTCTTGTCACATACGGGGGGTTATTGCCCCAGATATGAGACAGCCTACATTTATATGAAGCATAATTACTCGTGTCCCTTGTTTTATGCAAACGTAGATTGCGAAAATGTGTGAGGTTTAATACCCTGTAATAAAAACCAGCAACAGAGCGGTTAAGATCAATAAATAACTACAATGTACTTGTGAATCAGTTTAATGTCATCACATCCTGTTCAGTATAGGGAAGTTAAGAATAACTAGCCAACTAGCGTGAGGAGTAAGGATAGTCGTCGAGGCTGCTCTAAATATAATGAAGATGGATACAGCTAAATCAATTTTAATACCAGTTATTTTTAGTATCAATGACAAAAGCCAACATAAACAATATAGAATAAATCGTATATAAATCTTTTCTTCAATGAAGCGCATGACAGGTCGTTAAGAGAATAAATCTTATAAATTTCTATTGCTTTCATTCAGCTGTAGCCTTTGTATTTCATAACATCTTTATTCTGTAACAAAATAGTAACGTCGGTGACAGCTGCAGGCGTGGAAGCTCTTGAAAACAGTTATTGATTTTAAAATAGTTACTTTATTTTAATATATTCGGCCTTCAGAATATAGCAACGTTATTCATAAAATAAACTATTTTATAAAGCATAAAGGTTTAATTTTATTTAATAATATCCATTTTCAAATAGGTCGATGCTGGCGCATTTTGATTTCTAAGCAACAACACGCTAGACATAAGGTAATACTATGTCTCATAATTTAATTTTAATCGTTATCTCTTTAGGATGAAACAAATATTACATTATAACATAATAATTACTCACACTTATTTATTTTCACCGTTTTATATCCGATTACTGCGTTCCTATTTGTTAGTCCGTTTACACATTTTCGCCGAACCTTGTTTACCGAGGACCCTTTTCAGGATGAGGGCTAGAACTAGGGTTGTCAACTATACTGTTTTATCATTATTATACTGTTTTTGCTAAGTTATACTGTTTATGGTTCTAGAGTGGAGCCCACTCTAGAACCTTAGAGGTTTAGGAAAATGGAGTGTTGGTCGTCCTCCGACCAGGCGGGATGGCGATCTCCGTGCAGTAGCCGATTCAAGGTGACGCGAGTAGCAGGGGATCGGCCGTCTATCATTGAAAAAGGCCTATGTCCAGGAGTGGACTGATAGGGGCTGACGATGACGATGATGATGATGATACTTTTTACTGTTGTACAAAAACAAAGTTTACAAAATACTGTCTTTTGCATTATAATGCAAACACATTATTATTATGTGTTATTATTAGACGCACACACAAATTGGTTTTTAATTAAGCAGAGCGTTTTAAAAATATGATATTCAAAACACCGAATAAAACAAAATAGCGCTAATTTTTCTAAAACAATTATACTTTATTTCTTATAAAAAAGTTGGCAACCCTGGCTAGAACCATTACGTCGGAGCAGTTTAAATATTGATCCCGAATATCCTGTGCCTGTGTGTTTTTAAAATATGCAAATAAGATGTAAGTAAATATATGTTAAACTTTTAAAACTGGTTGATTTTAAATTATCTAAAACAACGGTAAAGCTACTGTTTAATTTGCTTTAATTGTATTATTTTGGGTTATTACCCATGTAAAGATTAATTCTTTGACGATACGAAAGAAATATAATTTATTTGAATAATTAATTAATATCAATTACAAGAAGGTGAAATTTCTGAGGAGTAATGAGTACAGAATTGTACACAGTGGCAGAATTGGATAGAATTGCAACTTAAAATAAAGTTTCTGAAAAAATTCACACATTACTTTTGCTAGTAGGTGTATTACACTCTGCATGTTTATTAAAATAAGTCATTATTACTTTGAAACCTGCAAAATTTCATCTTAGCCTAACTGAGGAGGCTTACTTCTTATTTGTAGCATGCAATAAATTTGAAGAGTTATTTGAATTGAAAACACTTACGGGTCTTCCCCTGGCCGTCGAGCACGGTAGCCCCAGGCACTGCGAGGCCATCGATGCTGTCCTGAGTTCCAACTTCGTGCAGTGGCAACTCCACTGCACCTGGCTCGCCCCCTGGCCACGCCATCGCAACACCACACACATCACTCCATTGCAGTAAATGTACACTACTCACTCAGTTCTCCCTTTTCAGAGCAGCAATGTACTTCGAGCAATCGTTAGAGACACTAGTAACTGAGGTATTGAACACTTCTAGCACCAACTTTGGTTCACGTTAAAATGTTCTACGAAAACTATTTAATTAAGTAAACTTTATCGATAGGGATAACGTGTAGATATGATCTTTGTACGTATGGAAAGTTTAACGTTATTAACGTTTATAGATCTTGCTAATGAAAATATAAACCACTGAAATATTCGCTATAAAAAAAAGTGGAGAAGACTACAAGAGTTTTGACATAATAACTATAACGAATTTAACGCTATCACAAAACACGTATGGACTACAAGCCTACATAATAACTACAATCAATAATACTATAATTAATACTTAAAATGCACTTTATGTATATAATTACTTTTCAATTACAGCGTCGTTCGATTATCGTCACGACCCGCAATGATTTTACGCGTACACTAAATACAATTGTGTTTTTTTTTTATTGCATACGCAGGTCAGACGAGCAGTCGGAGCCACCTGATGGAAAGTGGTAACCGACGCCCATAGACATTGGCAATACAGGAATCACTAACGCGCTGCCTACCGTGAGACATAGGATGTTAAGTTTTGTTTACCCAATCGCTGTGTGCTTTTTGTTTTCTTAAAATATTAACATAAACCCGTGCCATTTTAATCCTTTGTAGACACACAATTAAAAAGGGACGGATTATATTAAGTACTTGGATATTAGGTCGTAAAATTAATTTGAATTTTTCGTTTTTATTTACCATATCTATTTTTTATTGGCTACAAAGACAGACGTGCGGTCTCGCAAACTTATGATAAGTGGTCACCGATGCCCATAGATAGTAACAATACCAGTAATATCATCAGAGAACTGCGTACCGTGAGACATAGGATTTTAAGTCTCGTTTACCCAGTAAATACGCTGGCTACGGTGCCCTTCAAACCGAAACACAGTAGTGTGAAAACACTACTGCTTTGCGGTTGAAATAGGCTCCGCGGAGGTACCCACCCAGACGGTCTCCTGTAAACAGGGGACCTACCACCGGTAGGGAGTTTATTAATTTTTAATTGCATACATATAGTGTTTAATTGTTCTTGTGTGTTGTTCACGTCAAAATTAGTCTTAATTATTCCAAAATCGATTTGTGCCTTAGTAGGAGCTATGTCTATATTCTTTAAAAGTAAAATTGGTCATATTTTTCATTGGCTATGAAGGCAGACAAGCTATCAGGCCTCCTGGTGGTTGGTCACCGACGTCCAGAGGCATTGGCAATACCAGCGGTATCATCAACGCGCTGCCTACCGTGAGACAAAGGATGTAACGTCTCGATTACCCTGTAAATACGCTTGCTACGGTGCCCTTTACACCGGAAGGCAGAGGTATTTTACCCACTACTGCTTTGCGGCTGAATAGCACTACGGTGGTACCGCTCCAGACGGCCCCTAGTGAAAAGGGGACCTACCATCCTTACTTACCGACCTTAATTATCCGATTATCGATTCAGGTATCTAGCTCGGTGGTGGAATAATTTATTCATTTATAATAAAATAAGTTATATTTATGTTCAAAAGTACGCCTTTAATCATTCCCATAGAGATACAAAGCTAAAACAAGTCTCGTAGACGTCCCGTGCTCGAGATAATGGGCAGGCGGATTAGGGGAATGGGGCCAAGGACGAGCCGGGAAGGGGGACCCACCTACGTCACGGCTGGCCTCTGTTGTGACTGCAACTGACGTCCCTTACTCTAACGCACGACACAATTGAACAATACAATACTTGTGAATAGAATACCGAATAATACCTTATTCCGTCTCATTAAACTGCAAATTGTTTATTTACGTCTGCATTGATTAATGGTTTTTTTAATAAAAGGATGAGATCTCATGTTATTCAGATTAAATTTCTCATTATTAGATTAAATTTATTTTTAAATCTGTCAAAAAAGAAATTAAAATTATTTTGATATGTGGATATGTCCAAGGTCTTTATTTTTTAATAAAACATTTTACTAGTTGCGCCATCCCTTCCGACAAATTTAGCGCTGATAGCGTTTTTTTTTTAGTTTTGCTATTTTTTTTTCTACGTATATAAATATGTTCTCAAAATTTTGATTTAAACAGCAAACTAAGACATTTTATTATAAATAAATAAATTGAATCCAAGTAAATATGAAATGTTTTATCACTATTTTTCAAGTGCAAATTACTAAAAGATAATCAGTTAATATTATCTGAATACGCACTTGAACGTACGTTGCAGCGAAGGTGCTTTGAAGGTGCTTTGAATGATTTCTGTTTTAATAATATTTAGTTTATTATGAATTTGATCTGGTTTAAAATATATTTCAGTGAGAAAACAGAATTTATTAAAATTTTACATGTATTCGTAAGAATAATAGATATAGAATTGGAATACCAATTCCTCTTGGATATCCTTACTCTGGTTGATATATAAAACATTAGTATTTATTGCAGCTGCTATTACATAAAAGTATCGAACTTGATAAGTAAATTTTTGATATACAGTTTATTGGTTATATCAGACTAGTTATCTGCCCAAGGCTCTACCCGATTTATTTTTAGGTTTTTGAAAAAAAAAATTCTTGGAACAAGTAGCCATGTTGCTCTACTTGAATGTAAGGGACATTCAATGATCTAATGATGAATTAGAAAGGTACATTCAAGTAGAGCAAAAAAAAAGATACTTTTTAATAGGCTCAGCAGTTTTTAAGATTACTCATTAAAAAAATACACATAAAATAGAAATCTGCCCGCTTTACAATATACATTACTGATTACTGATTAAATATTGATGCTCTCAGACAACCGAAGCAATAAATAAGAACAGGTTATGTCTAAGAAGAAAAATAAATCCTAATACGCTGTGTCGCTTTAAAAATCCACCATTTGTGAGGCGATTCCTCTTCCGGTACTCGAGAATTGAGAGGCAAAGAGAGGCTCTGTTCCAAAGGCGATTGAGCCAGTTAAGGGCGCGTTGAAACGAGCCGCCACCACACGAGCATTCGCTAAACTTAACTCACCAAAGTATTCCGAGAATCTTTTAAAATTCCAACCTGATAGTCACTCTTTAGCTTTAACTACGCTACAGATTACTTTAATAATTTATCACGCTGCAAATATAGCGTAACTTTAAAAAAAAGTACCGCGTCTCATGTTATTCCGGCTGCAATAAAGAATTGCAATTAACACGTGTTAATCCGGGCGACGTGTCGCCGGGCGTAACGTTCAATTAACGTCACGCTATCGGTCCACGCGGTTGGTGTTACATATCGAATTACAGGCGACGTGACAAATAGCCCGAATAATTGCTCGCCTATTCTGTTTATTCAACGAAAACTGTTTGCTTTTCCGCGCCTGTACGTTTTAAGGCGACGAGCGTGCGCGCTTAGGGTATTATGTGACAGAAGCTTTGTTGCGATTACAGATTAGTGATTTTTAGTTTTCTGCAAGATCTGTTAGAAAGGATATTAAAGTTATAGCATATCCTTTTAGTCACATTTTTTCAATAGCTTCTTTTTGTTTAAAGTTATACCTCTCACCAATGTGCAAATACTTTTTTGGTTAGTAGTGCGGATTGGTAAAAAAAAATAAGCCCACTTGCGAACGACGCCCCGATGCCCCTTTACGAAATACTAACTAGGTATCATGTATATCATGTATTATTAATAGTTGCAATAAAAGTTTAAAGTTTTTTACTCCATCCAAAAATTTCAAAGAAGTTGCAATTTCTAAATTTTCATACAGTGAGGTAATTGGCTTACATTGCTTTAACCTTGTAGCATATTAGCAAATAAACATTAAAATCATATAGTTGGTCTTTGCTTCATTGCACAATATCTAGTGTTTAAAAAATTATCAATACCACAAGAAACTGAAAGCAGTCAATGTAAAAACAAACGATTACAATAACAAATATGTTTGATAACCGAACCAGTTTTTAAATATTTTCAAGCAGAACTTTGACTCGGATTTATTTGAATGGCCCTCGTCGAATAATCGAAGCGCGATGTTCCGGTACCGATTTGAAATGTTTTAGAATCACGGAACCATAAGCGATGCGAATTGAATTAATTCTGTTTAGGTCTAAACACACAAATCATATTAATTTTGATATAAACAAACGAACTAACCGATGCGTAAACAATGCAGCATTGTTGAAAATTAACGCCTGATACCATAAATAAGACAAATTTATATCATAGTTCTATTATTTAGGCATTTATTTCAAATATCAAATATTCCGATGATAAAAAAGTCCTTGTTACAGTTACAGGTTAATATCACGCTCGGCTGACTCTGTATTACAAAGACAATTACAATCACAAGAACCGTTTTGTAAGTTTTAGCTAAAATGTAGTATACATGTAATTGATGTACTTCAGATATAAAGTAAAAATTCATCTGTACCCATATTTCTTGTATACACTGGACATAATGTGATAAATTTAACAATATTACTATCATTTACAACTTTATTGTTAGATACGTGACAATTACTAAATTAATTAAATAGCTAATATATCTATATTGTACATGATATATGTTTATAATAGTAAATTTCTAGCTTAGTAGAGCCTAAACAAAAAAAAATACTATTAAACATTGACTTTATATGATTCAGTGTAACTTGAACTTGAAATGCGGAGTAAGTCTATTAGTAAACATAAACCCATTTAATTCCAACGAAGGGATCAAACGCTGATCATAAAACATCATTAATTCTTTATCACAGAGAGTATCAGACGATTAATTTATCGAACAGAAATATATTTCACGTAGCTTCACGATAAAAATATTTATATATTTTTAATTCTTTTTTGACTTTAAAAGTGCAATTATTGTGTCGTACTTTGAATATATTTTCCATATTTTCACAGATACGTTCATCAAGTTTGTATCAGAAGTTATAACAACCTTAGCAATGTTAATTTTGAAGGGCTATATATACAAGCACTTTAAAAACATTTGTTATGCTACTACGTATTCGTCTTCTTATTGATTAACTATTATTATTTACCTTCAAATAATGTTATAAATAGTTCCCACAAATGTTATTCTAGCGACGAACATACAAGACAATCAATTAAAATCCAGTAAAGCTCTAACAGATCTATTACACAGAGCAGCAGATCCAGTCAAAAAGAAGACAATCATCTAGAACATGATTTGGTCCAAGTTCATAAAACAGATCTCTATAACTTTGTCAAAATCGCGCACTTTAACCAAAATGACAAGCAAGGTACGTATTTACATCGCGAGGTTACACAAAAAACTGAGTAACTCCAGCGACACTATCACCTTAATAGTTGGTAAACAAACATTGGGTAATGCCACATGAGGCTTGGCGGACCGGTTTGGTTGCACAAACTCAATCAAAGATAGCGTGCCTTAAAAGATGCCGCTCCACGTAAAAATAACTGTGATGCAATCACATTTATGAGGCTTTCCAAGGAAAAAAGTATATGTAACAAAAAGATCTAGACGGGGAACTAAGAGAAAAAGGTAAATAAGGTGATTATAACAATCCTTTTCCTGTACGGGTTACTCCATGATTAATAATATAATCAGAAAATAGAAATATTCAATTACGGTTTGTTATTTTGTTGCCAATTTAATAGTTTTAATAAGTAGAATAACGGTTTTTGTACCTTAGGAAATTTTAACAATATTTTGTTGTAATCATTTTATTAATATCTACAACTTCTCTTCCTGTTAGCGTTTTTTTAAATTTATATTTACTTCGACTCCTTATCGAACTGAATATAAAGAATAAAGTTTTTTGAGGTTTTCCAACACCTAATGTCGTATAACTGTTAAATGTTCAAAGTTTTTTTAAGAACCGAATCCGATGTCGTACAAGCTCATACAAAAGCACTTTTTATGTGCATCAGCAAGAACGTATGATCAGACGCATACAAGAAATCAAAATCAACTTAAAGTTGTTTTTCTACTAATTAAACCTTTAAAGAAAACCTTCTTAGAAAAAAGTTTTAGCGTTTTCCATAACCAAATGGTTAAGATTTTAAAATTTACCCCAGAATCTCGGGATCAACACTTTAGTTCAGTATTTCCATTGGACTTATGACTCAGCTTAAATACCATAAAGTTAAGTAATGACGCTCTAATCAACCATAGTATAGATAAGAAGTACATAAACAAGCGTTCCCTCACAGAGTTTAAGCCCAAGAGCTAATACCACAAGCCCACGAAAGGCATTGGATAGTACAGAACTATTATGGTGAGCTTAAATTCAAACAAACAAAAACAGTATGATATGGGAAAAAGGTCGGTTCGTTGTCCCACGAGACATATACCGTGATATCAACCAATTGAACTTATCACGGGAAGTTCCCATGACGATAAGCCATAGGATAATTCTGAAATCCGTATCTCTGTCGAGGTGATGAGGGCGCGGAGGAAGGAGTGTCGCTATCTAGGGCATGGAGTGCCATATGACGTAATGGTGCCGGCGTGACGTCACGGCAATATTCCAAATTAAAGCGCACCTCTTTATGTCGCAGCGGCCAAGAGTGATACAGCCACGGTCTGTAGTTTAAAAACTAGATTACTTACAAGCTAGAAATAGGCCGTTCGTAAATTACACGTTTTCTATGTATTATTTTTCTTCTTAACGTAATAAGAAGTCATTAATTGCTGTTATAGATCTTTAAGTGTTTAATTCTTTGAATTACAATCAGATAAAATATTTCATTAATGCGATAATGGGTTAATCATTTTAGTTTAATAAATTAATGATCGAGAATATATTCTTGTAAAGTACGACAATTACAACGATCTACAAATTTTTTCGAACGTAAAGCATTTCAATTTTTTGTAGACTAGTCATTGCTTAGAGAAGTATTCTTTTAAAGTTTTCTTTTAAGTATTCTTTGTAAGTATTCTTTGGGAAAATAAATATTCTATTAAAAGGCTCAGTATATAAATATTTCCCGGAAAAAGACATGTGCAAACCACCCGTGGTTCCTGCTACCGCAAAAAGTTGTATACAAGCATTCGCTTTTCTTTAAGGTAAAGGAAACGTTACATCTTACAAATCTTTTTGGTGAAGAAGTTTGTTGTATGTTTATGTAACCGTATAGGTATATTATGCCTCCGTAGCCCAACTGCCTCATAGCATAGTGGTAATTGCGTGTGCTTTAGAAACCGGAGGTGGGTTCGAATCCTGCCGGGACTCAACAAATTTTCATTGTTGTTTTGTTAGAACAATTTGGGCCGATCAACCTGTTGTCTGAAAAGCAAGATGTTCTATGCGTCTGATGGGCATGAAAAAAAAGTAGGTCTACCCACCAACCCGCATTGGACCAGCGTGGTGGGATACGGTCCCAAAACACCCTAAATGGAGAAGGAGTGGGGCATTAAGGGAGGCCTATGTCCAGCAGTGGACTAACACATGCTGATGATGTATGATATACATATTACTATTCGGTGACAGGTGTACTTGTCTACTATACTACTATATTGTAACTACAAATAATTTTAGCTATGAGAGTGTACGCAATAAAGCAAAATAAATGTTTGTACCGTCAATTTAAGGTATCTGGAGTCGTGAAGCTATGTACTTATACGTTGTTCGCTGACGGTAAAGCCGCTTGATTTACTGCCATTGCCTAAATTAGTGCAGTAGGCTTAGGCTTTCATCTCAGAGGTGTTTATTCATTTGAATTTTTTTAATACATTTATTTATATATTACTGAAAATGTATTTCGAAGACTTATACAACATGCTTAACTTCTATGGTTCATTGCGTATATAAATTACTTAATATAAGACTCTTTCTTAAATAAATTTTTTGAACTAAAGTATATATTTTTCAAATTCCCCTTTATTTTGTAAAAGAGTATATATCTTATTATGAAATTGAGGTAAACTGAAATCACCCTGTCAATTTCTATTCTTTTGAGAGTGTCGTTTGTATATTTTTCGTACATCATCAGAAAAATGATTTTTTTCCACTGAATCGTAAATTTACGTTAGAGATTCTGTAGAACTGATTATAGTCCCTTAATTCAGTTAAACTCCAGACGTGCTGAGATGTATGATCTCAAGGGACTGAGCCACAGACAGACTAACGAACAACAAAGTGATAAGGGTATCCATTTTTCCTTCAAGGTACGGAACCCTAAAAGAAACAAAAATAACGTGTATGTAAAAGCTTACTTACATATATAAAAATTAACAATTATTAATTTTTTGTCATAGGTACACTATATTTTTAATAAATCTAGCCTATGAATAATACTTTATATTGTCCTTATTTAATGGAATACTAAAAATTTATAATACAGCTAAACTGTAATGAAGCACACATCGAGATAATGGTTTTTTTTCTTTACAGATAAAATAGCAACTAATACAGGATAGGAATATTAGCAAGTCGCACATAGGAAAAGAATGATTAAATTTTAAACTTTAGGTTATAATATTCGAGTCCTTCCTTAAATTTACTTAACTACATGGGAGTGATTGCTACGATCTTATTTCGTTATCTTTTATTCTTATTTGACATCAGAAATATAGTTATAACCATTTAAAACTTACAAAAGACAGAAACATTACGTAAAACTTGTGGCTTCCTTCGTAATTAACATCAACAATTGGTCACGTCGCATCGAATGGACTTCAAATAGATTGAAACGCTAGCTAGCATTTACTCTGACTGAATTATTTTTACAGACACATAGATGAAACAGCAATTTGAATTCTTAGATATTTAACGCGAACCAATAGCTTCTGGATTATTCGCTATGTTCTTGTTTATTGTATAAAATAGATTTTATTTTGAGTAATCAAGTGATCGCGATCGATTCAGATATGAAGTCATACATCATCAGCCAGTGTTAGACCACTGGTGGACATAGGCCTCCCCAAATACACCCCTATCCATTGGAGGGTTTGGACCGTATCCCACCACGCTGGTCCAATGCGGGTTGGTGGGTGGACCGACTTTTTACATGCCCATCCGACGCATGGATCATCTTACTTTTCAGACAATTGGGTGATCGGCCCAAATTGCCCTAACCAACTAGGAAACAACAATGAAAACTTGTTGAGTCCCCGCAGGATTCGAACCCACGACCTCCGGTTTCTAAAGCACACGCCCATACCACTAGGCTACGAAGGCAGTTTCATGAAGTCATAAATAAATATTAATAGTAATAACAGTTTCGGATGTCTTTAATCCAAAGCGGATAGTTGCATTTTATAGAATAAATTATAATTTAAAAATATTTAATGCACAGTACATATTATTTAATGGTGCATTTAAAAAACGCTTTTAGAAATGTCTGCGTCAGATAATTTTAAATAGTTGTGTAATAAGTCTGTACAGCCACTACCGACTAAAGAGCAATTTAAAAATATATACTTGTTAAAAATTGATTTAGCGCTCCTTCGAGCTTGTTTCTTACATTGTATATCATTTTTAGAATGGGGCTTTGCGAATAGTTCTATAATATAGTACAAGACTGTAAATTTTTTCATGTACACATGCCGAATGTGTTTCGGTAATAGTTTTACACATATTTTTTAATGTATTGTCACAGTTACATAGGTTAGAACTGATAGGTCATTGTACATAACTAAAGTTTATATATATCCTGAAAATATTATCTTTATACTTTGATTAGAAATCGTAAATACAGGGTTCGAATCCTGCGAAGACTCAACAAATTTTCATTATTATTTCTTAGTTGGTTAGGGCAATGTGCTTATCATCCGATTTTCTGTACAGAAAGATGATGCATGAGTCGGATGGACATGTAGAAAGTCGTGTCCTGCGACTGATCTCTCTCCGGTTGTGTCGTTTATCCATCGCATCGGACTATGAAGGTGAAGGAAAAGAGAGTCCACCAGTGTTTTCGCGTACATTTGTGGACTATGATATCTCCTGCGTAGATGGCTGATCTCTAATATAGGTCAGCTGCCGTAGTCGAATTCGACTAGGATGACATTATTATGTTACCATATATACTAGTCTGAGACGTGTGATTTTACGTCTCGTTTCCCAATGCTATAGCTACAATAGCTCTGGTCATTTATAAGTATAGCTATTATTATATTTTTAAGTATAGCTACTTCTTGTCAATGGATCAAGAATATTAATACAGTTATCTTGTTTGTGTCTTATTACGACTGTTTGAATAAACGAAAAGGACATTAATACTAATAACTGTCTATGTTTTATAAGAAAAGTAAATAGATAAAATAAAGGATCCCTTTTTGGCTTTTGCCGACGTATTTAATGAAAACACGTTTTCACCGCAATAGGGGAAATAAAAAACGTCACGAATATTAACTAAGCCGTTCCGAATGCTCACAACGTGGCCAAAGGAGCGTCGAGAGCGATTGTGGTTCCTGAATGAAATGAAGCATTCCTAAATTTATTAAATAACGTGATTAAATGCCTACGTTTACAGTTTTAAGTAAGAAAAGTAAAAGTAAACTCTAAAAGAATTAAAGATCAACAAGTATAAATCAAAAAGTAAGTATGTATGTAGGTAAACCATTGAATTGAATTAATTAACAGGGATATTAACTATAATCCGGTGCCTTTATTTTCTTAACAAATTACGTAACACCCTCGACCTAGAAAATCTGTTTGAAATGTGATATCCTACATCGGTAGTGTACAAAAGCATTTAGAAATTGTAAAGATCTAAGAGATCTTTAATTAAAACACCCTTTGACATTTAATACGTTTCATATAAATTTTGGGACACTGTCTCGTTACAGAGTCGTGTCTATTATATTATTGTTATCCTTTGACAGAACATAACCAATTAAAACTTTTGCAATATCCTATCTAGTTTGCTCCATCTCAATTTTACCCTTTCTAAGCAATAGGCGTTGGTGTGTTGCTCACAAAGCGAGTTTCGAATTTAAGCCAGATTATACACATTTCAAAATGTTTATTAAGTGTAAAAAATATACGGTATCAATTTAACATGATTATAGATATCGGAGATGGCAGAATTTAGGCGCCATCATCTATAAAAGCGAATAAGAATATTATTAAGTATACTACTATACTATTAATCCAATATATCATATTGTTTTTGAAGGCAGGTCCCCGTGGTATTATGGTATTTACAGGGGCTGATTGGCTACAGATTGTAGTTATTGACGGTATAAATCTGCAGTCTGGCTATAATTTTATAATAAGTTTAAGATGGTGGTGCATTAAAATTTCGGTAGACGTTGAAGTGGTTAAAAGAATTGAGGTTTTAGGACAGTGAAGTAATCGTTGGTTGGTGCTGAGATATCTATTAATTCCCTTTGTTGTGTGTATTTTGTTGAAAAAGTGGAGTTGATATACTTAACCAGTATTTTAGAAATTTATCGTAGGAATCTATATGACAGTGGTTAAAGGAGACATATTGAACGAAACACATTTAAATGACACGTTAAATGTCAAAGGATATAAGACGGTTGTGCATTGGAAATGGTAAAGACGGTAGATTATAAGATTCACAAGATGTAAAGAGGGCAGTTGAACTGTATACAGTAGAGCACAGAAGTCGGTGGAATAAAGGAGACGGTGGAGGTTTACAAGGTCAAATAGGGATAGGAAAGAAGAGAAATTATGAAGTGATCATGAATAGTGCTTACAACCTCCCAATAGGTTTTACAATTTTGAAGGGTGAATAGAACTAAGCTAGATCACACATCATTGTCAGCATTATATAAAAATCTCCTTTTGGAAAAAGGGATAGCGACGAAGGCATTTCGCTTTATCAAGGGCATGGATCTTCCGGCTTCCAAGGACCCTGTGTTACGGTTTCGGGGATATGTTGCCGAAGAAAATTTCCGAAAAGAATAGAACTAGTTCCTACCCAAAGTTTGGTGGAGAAGGCCGTAGGCTTTAAACAATCATCATGGGTCACAGGATATAGAAAGGTCCTGCTCATTTTGTTGTGACATTCCCGCTCCTAGCTGCAATTGCGTACAATTACCTATATTTAGATTTTTTTCAAAAACCGTTTCTTATCTAATGGTAAATATTTAGAAAAAAAGATATGATCTATATAATCAAATCTGTAACTTGCGGTAATAAAATGCCATGAGTAAAATACAAGTCAAATATGAGCATACACCTAGTTATATCATAGGAAGTTTAACAAAACCCAAAACAATTAACTGCTCCAAATACTGTTCTTAACTAAATAATCAATGATTACGATTTATTTTTCTTTCACTGATAGAATTCGCAAACTTTATATTAAGAAGTCTGTTAACTTAATGTTAAAATATTGTACTTTCTACTTTTATTTATGTTGAGTTTAGGAGTTTTTTCATTTCGTTCTTCGTTTCTACATTCTGACGGTTTACATCTGGAATCATACATTTACTTTTCGTTTTAATAAGTAATGGATTCAATAAACTTTAAGACATTTGAGAATCACGTAAAAGCTCTATTGTTGTACTTTCTTTGATAGAGAATTGTTAATGCATTTTTTCTAACATAAGTTTTAAACATAATAAACATTATTTTCTCAACCTTTATAACTTTGTGAAAATCCAATGGCACGTTTTTCTCTTCTAAAAGTAAAGTAAACAGTATTTTTTCTTCTTTGGTTAATAAAGTGGATCTTATAGCAATACTTCGCTTACAAGTAACCTTTATTTCTCTCACTATTATGTTTGGAACGTATTTGCTCGTTCATGAATTGGCTTTTAAAGTTGAGTTACCCTTCTTTCTAGTCACTTTCCAGATTATGAAGGTCAGCTTATATAATACCAATCAATTATTACCACCTAAACAATTCACAACGCAGAATAGCTAGTGTCTGACGACCATAGCGACGATATATTCTGCATCAGATGATTTGCATTTCTATGACGTCGGCCAAAGATTTAGGTTTGACAAGAGATTACGTTTTTAATTGTTAAGACGTAACACTGATCGTTTTGCAGAAAGGCTGATAAATTACAAAATAAAGTACACAATGTTTATGTTATTATTATGTTGTTGTTTCAACTATTAAAGTTCTGTGAACAATGATTCTTTTATTAAAATATCTAAAATATTGTTACGAAATTCCAAGGTATTTTTATATTTAATACCTATTTATTAATCTGATTGCACCAAACTTTATTAATATTTAATGCTTTGTTAATCATATCACTAAATTAACCACCAAGAATATTTTCCACGGAGAGGGCAACTGCATTAACGAAACAATTGAACTTTCCTAATACCGAACATTCGCCGCACATAGCACTCTAATGTGCACTTTGGAACACCAACTGATTCTATTAAGGCTTAATGCATGCTTGCTGCAGCTATTGGGCTTGCTACTGCTGAGGTTATTTTACCTTTGTTACCTTGTTTGTAACTATCTATTTTGATAAAGGTACAAATGTAGCAGACTGTGCCCTCTGTGGCTAGAATCGTTCTAACTTCACAGTGATTCCTAGTTGTTGACTTGTTAGCAACAAGTTCGAATCCTGCGAGGACTCAACAAATTCATTGTTGTTTCTTAGTTGGTTAGGCAAATTTGGGCCGATCACCCAATGCGCAACCCACGCGCATTAGTCCAGCATCGTGGGATACGGTCCAAAAACCCCCTAATGGAGAAGGCGTACATTAGGGGAGGACTATGTCCAGCTGTGGACTTACACATGATAATGATGATGATGATAAACGCTAGTATTAAAAGGGGATATGTTATGTAACATAAGATACAATGGAATCGAGAACATAGTATTTTACTTTGTTTGTATTGTTGGCAACGATCTATTTAAGGAGTACCCCTGTAAAATACGACACGTTAGGGCTTATTTACACAGTAATGTTATATTCTACGCTATCCCAAAATTCGAGCACAGTAAGGTTTAACTATAATTCTAAAGTAGAAATAGGCAATGCGGTTTTACTTCTTTCTCAGTCCTCTCGTCTGCAGTGACACATACCAAACATAAATAAATAATTATTAGATTTGTTTAGTTGTAATTTGGAAATAAATACGGATATCTGTGAGGGCATCGTTTGGTTGGACAGCAATCTCTCGTTCTGTGTACTTTGATAAGCACCGCATCGTATGATATGTTAGAATTCAATAAAAGTATTTGCTAGAAAATCGAAATAAATGTTATTTTTGAGGATTTATTTTGAAAAACCAATTTCGTAAGTACGCGATACAGAGCTTATGTTCAAGAGATAAAAAAAAATATTGCCTTTTTAAAAACAATTAAAATCCTTTTTATTTTTTTCGAATTATCGTTCTTGTCACATTATTACTAACTTATAAAATATCGCAATTTTGTCCCATGTGCCAAAATCATCTAAAATACATATACTTTAGGTTAAATTTGATACTGCCTACTAAGTTTTTAGCTTTTATTGTAACAAAATAAACATTCATCAAGTTTTTTTCTAATTCTACAGCTACAAACTAATGCATAAAGCCAAGTTTAATAGCCTCAACAAGTCTCAAATTTATTATGACCTCCAAGTCGTAAAGATTCCCTTTATAATAAGGTGACATCACCTGTCTTGCAACACTTTTACGAGGCATCGGATGTTCAGAAGCTTCGATATTACATACTGCAGCCTGGAAGCCGCAACGATCTAAATTGGTTTGAGTAAACAGTGTTATAGAAAGTTTACGTTACGTTAACGCAATCACAACACGCGTATTAACGTGGATATTTGAGATTTTGAAAAATATTAAACACGAAAGAGCCATATGATCGGAAAAATTATCGAAACTATACTATCTTGTTTGTATCTTTGTCTATAAATGTAACACTATTTTATTTGTGTAGTCTAATGTTTTCTCTAAACCTATAAATTAAGCTTTTCCAAAGTAACGTGACGGATCATAAAGCTTCGGGGTTTGATATGTTCTTTAACGTATTTATGTGATATTTTTCCAACTCAAAAGGAGTTCACCAGAAAAACATAAGACGCATAAAAATAATACGTAATAAATAGAAAATGATGAGCATTCTATTAAGTCGTCCGTAGCCTACCATGTACGGCATTGTAGAAACCAGCGCTGTGGGTTGACTCATGCAGGGACCACAAATTTCGCAGTGATTTACCTAGTTGCAAGAATAGATAATCCATGTCGGATGGGCTATGTAAAGTCGGTCCACCACCAACCGGCATTGACCAGCGGTGGATGCCTAATGGCGAGGAGGCAATGTCAGTGACTTACAGGCTGATGATGATGATGATTCTATCTACTGATAATAGTAAATTCTATGCGGGGTGGTTTGATTCTAATGATTTTTTTTTCAAAATAGTTTATGATAAGATGGATTCTTGAAGAATTTGTTTCAGAAATCAAATACCGTGCATGGCAAAAGGCATCCCAAAAGTCAAAATATAACACAAAACGACAATAGGTGTAAAGTGCTCACAAAAACTAGAACATTTTACCAAAAAATGTATTGCTAAAAACTGAATCGTAACAAAACATGAGTTTCGTAAAGCCGTTTTAACAAAACGGGACACATATTTCAAACGCCGTATATTTGCACGGTAGTTCTTAACCTGAATTTCAGATCAAAACACTCGGCTTTGCCCCTTGGCCCGTCTGCGCTCTGTCGCTCTCATAATGTAAATCCTGAACAGGTAGCACTAGCTTATCAATTGAATTTAAGGCGGAGCCTTTTTTATTTAATATATAATGAACTGTTAATTAAATTAAAAGAAAAAATGATACCCTTCCTTATATTCAAGCAGACGATGGTTTAACTTAATTGATATAAATAGACGATGCGTTGTTTATTGCTTTTAATTTTTTAGCTATATATATTAACATTCTTAGAACGGATTATTATTATGGTAACTGATGTCCACTAAAGGTTACAAATCTGCTCACTCGAACGCTCAACCTTCCTTCACTATGAAAGTCCTATGTGCAAAGGTGCACCTTCCTCTTTCACTGACCAGAGGCGGATTATTACATCAAAAAACTCCAGTCAATTGAATTTCCGCCCAAAGTCGTCTCAAGGGTGTTATACTTGTTATAACAAGCCTTAGGCTAGTAGAGTCCTTATAGATAGGCTTCAATAGGCCCTTTACAACTTATTTCGTCATTCCGGCTATTTCACTGGTTATCATAAGTAAGTTGGGAAGTGCCAACCAAACTACAACGTTCGTGAGTTAGCTTACTTATAATAGTTTTAATAACAGCAGTATCAGACGTAGAATTCAGGGCAAGACGGGACGCGACCGCGAAGTTATCCCACTTAGTCTGATGAAGGACCTCCGAATCCGAAACTAATCAACACTTACAATTTTGCGTCAGTTCGGCCCCTATTAAAATATATTTTCTACTTACTAATTTCCAATCACACGATTGCACGAATATGGCATTTCACACTCGAATTGACTAAAACCGCAATGATATATCATTCTCTCATCTAATTGGCGATTTTAAAGAAATGCTTCTGTTTAGATCTTTTATTTAGCTCGGCCTTAAAACAGGCCTAATCTGGTGTAAATGGTCCAGTCTGCAATTATTACAATATCCAAAAATGTTATCGTAAAGTTGTTAAATCGTCTTGTCTTGGCTTCCCAATAAAAAAATGTATAACAATAATTACATTAAAATGGATAAGAATTCACTTTGCTAAACTTTGCAAATGTATTTAATAGTAGAGTAAGTAAATAGCAAAAAAACTTTATCTATTTTTATAAATAACGAGCTTTTACTAATATTTGATATAACACGCCTGGCGGCGCGTATTATTTTTTTGCTTCAAAAGGAGGTTATCTAAAACGGGTGACAAGGCTGTATATAACTTGATACAAGAAATCCTTGGGCTTTGCACTACAAATAAAGAAATCGAAGCTCAAGTTCACCTTTATTAACCTTTAGCGCAGTTAAATGTTTTGAAACAAAAAAAATACAAGCAGACTTAGAATTGCAGATAAATATAATCTGAAGAGTTTAAATTATTATTAAATAAACCAAGTGTTAAGGGCGTGTGCTTTAGAAACCGTAGGTCGTGGGTTCGAATCCTGCGGGGACTCAATAATTTTTTTTCATATTGTTGTTTCCTAGTTGGTGAGGGCAATTTGTGCCGATCACCCAATTGTCTGAAAAGTAAAATGATCCATGCGTCGGATGGGCATTTAAAAAGTCAGTCCACCCAACAACCGGCATTGGACCAGCATGGTGGGATACGGTCCAAAAACCTCCTAATGGAGAAGGCGTGCGTTAGGGGGGACCTGTGTCCAGACGTGGACTAACACAGGCTCATCAGCCTCCCTTATCATTATCGTCATCATGAATTAATCTATGTAGACATATATACATAATGATTTTGTCGTGGATTCCACTCTTATGGACACTCCAGGAATAATATTTCGGGATGATCTGCACTTTTACAGTTTAATATATTTTACATTTTTTCTAATTAAATACACCTTATTATTTTAACTAATTTTAATTTATATTTTAATGTACTAATATACTAGTAATTAAGTAAAACTATAAAGGAACTATAATAATGATAAGTCTCTATAAAATAAGAAGCAAATTTCTTTTAATAACTGTTAGTCTTGTTTTTGTCTGCTGTGACAGTGATTTTAAAATATTACAATTTTATTTAATATCGAATATGAAGCAATTTTAGTTTGTTTACTTTCTACCCACGTGTTTAAACTCATGGTGTTTGTAACTTGTTATGGTTAAATGGAAATCAGACATGATAACAATATTTAGCACAGAGTGATACAAAAGTAAAAATTACGGCAATTGTAAGTAAACATACCATCATAAATTTTTTAATATTTAATTCTATTTTAGTGCACTCTACTGTCCTTATAATGTTCAGTTAAGTTCAGGGTTATCAAACTTTTTATATAAACGTATATTTAAACCTTTAAGACTTATTTTAAGTTGTGGGTTGATCTGTATCAGTATCTAATAATCAGACTATACGAACCACTCTCTGATCATTATCGTAACTTAGTAACATAAATATTCCTTAAGCTCGCATACTTACAAGTCACCGATGATATGTTCTGTTAAAAATACTGTTGTCAAATACTTGTATAAATATATTTTTTTCTGAATCTGACAAAAATGTATATCAAATAATAGCCAATGATTAAAGATCGTATATTTCATGTACGTTTAACGGCCGATCGTTTCAGCACTTATTTACGGGCTTTGTGCTGCGTTAATAATTCATTCGGAGGCTTGACGTAAGTGTGACGTCACGCGGCGGGACACGCGCGTCCCCGTCTACGGCCCGGCGACACTGGCGCTACGCTCTGCCCGAAAGCCCGCCCGCCCCCGGCGCTACGTCACCGAAAGCGCGGGAACGCGGCCGGAAGCTCTCACGCCCAAAATCGCCCACAAGTTGACGCGCACGGTCTATTATCTCAGTGTTACAGGTTCGATTTCTGTTGAATATTGTTCCTTCTGGGCTATGCATTGATAGTTCTTGTATAATATTTGTCAAAATAAGTTAACTAGCTTTCAATAGATAGATCTACAGTACACTTGACAGGTAAGTTTGATATTACTATTTTATGTACGATTTTTACGTAAAATTTGTAGATTATACATTAAAGGAATTACATCAGTCTTTTGTCCTGCTCAATTTATTAAATAGCTAAACAAAATTGTAGGATTAGAATTTATGATGATTGGTTCAAAAATGTGATAGTGGATCTTTCATTACTGAGCATGACAATCAAACTTAAAAAACAATGTGAGTAGTGGCGTTCAAAATTCAATTCATTGTACTATTACGCAAAGAATAAAATAAAAACAATTACTTAGAATTGTTTAATCTTTCTAAAACTTGGAGAAATTCGAGGTTCATACTGTAACAATATAACAGCAGATAAAATTTTTATGGAACAGGTACAGCTATGCTTACATTATTCATTTAATGATCGTGCTTTATTTTAACAAATTGCTCACTGACGCTCCGAAAAGAATTAAACTGAGTATTTCGATGAGAGAAGCAAGATATTGACTATTATCTAAGCTACGTATGAAATCTAAACTATCTAAAAGTTGCTAAAACGTTTCTGCATCATAAGAATAGTGCCCCCTCCTACAAGGTTGCAATGGGTGCTAATGATGAAGATTTCATAGTTACAAAAAACGTCCCGTATTTAGAAGACCTCGTTTAAGATTTGCAATCTAGCGACTTACATTTATTTCTTAGGTTAAAAAAATGGTTAGGATTTATAATCTATAGGGCATCAAAAATGGGTGATGATGATGAAAGGGTTTATAAACGGCACACTATGTGTGCAAATGTGAAACATGACTTCGACAAAAACAAAATAACATTTTATTAAAGTTAGTTATTAAATTATCTTTTTATTTTACTAAAATAATGCTTTTTAAAAATTATCCCTGCTATTAAGCTTCAGAAATAGAAACTCGCATGAGAAACCAAACCAGACAAACAGATAGAACAGTTTATAAATATTATATAAACAAAATATTTTAGTGTCAATTTACAGTTAAAACAGTTTTAGTAAAAGAAACAGCAGCGAAGATTATGGTCGACTATTTCTTTAAAACTCTCGTCAACAACCCTCGTATAGCTCTTATTGTTGATTATCAAATAAAATAGCAGTAGGTATGTTCATTTCGCAGCGAGAAGTGCCTTTAAGTTATATATTATTACTAGCTTAGCTCCAAACGGATTTAAGTTAACTAAGTTGTGCTTTAGTGCTTAACTTGGGACGAAAGTTGATTTCGAAATGGGACTTTGTAATTACGATCGCATACGATATAGTATTGTTTATTGTTAACTGCCTCCATATCCTAGTGGTATAAACTTGTGCTTTAGAAATCGGAGGTCGTGAGTTGGAATCCTGCGGGGAATCAACAGCTTTTCATAGTGTGTGTGATGAGCATATTGCAATAAAATCTCTCAAGTTTGATAAGCCCCACATTTATTTTTATTGATAACATGACTTTTCGATTGCGACTTCGATTACATGAGGAAATAACAGCGTCCGTAGGCTAGTAGTAAGGGCTTTAGAACCGTGTGTGTCGTGGCGTCGAATTCTGCGGGGGCTCAATTACTTTTCTAAGTTGTTTCCTAGTTAAATAAGGCAGTGCGGGCGGATCACCCGATTGTCTGTAAAATAAGATGATCCATGCATTATATGGGCATGTAAAAAGTAGGTTCTGCACCTTATCTCTTTCCGGTCGTGTCGGTTTTCCATCCCATCGGACTATGAGTGTGAGGGAATAGGGAGTGCACCTGTGTTTGGACTTGGGCACTATAATATCTCCTGCGCAGTTGGTTGATCTCTAATATAAATCAGCCGCCGTATTCGGAAACTTTATAAATAGCTTTTTTGTAATAATTTTGTATTTTTGATAAAGTTATTAAGTATATGATTGATTTTAACTTGTCTACCTCCTTGCTAATATTTATTAAAGTTTCTTAGTAGCCTTCGCGATCATACAATTACAATTACTATTCACAGTAGTTTTTGTATTGATTCTTACTTACCAGTACGGCGAATTAAGTAGATACATTTAATTGGACTTAGGATCACGCGAATCAGTAAAATTTATCAATAATACTTTTATTCATATCAAAATTATTTCCATTAGATAAAATTACGGCCGAAAGCAAAGTCCGTCAAAGATTCTAAAACACTTATTAGAAAGTTCGAAGGCCGCTCCTGTCTCATTCAATTAGCTAGCTGTGTTTGACAGCCGAAGTTAAAACAAACTCGTCAATTAAACTTTCTTGAAACAACTTCTAACCTTTATTTTTCTTAGAGAAGTAATTATTTTTATGACTTTTCACTTAAATATTCCACATGTACCTTTTTCTCAATTTTCGATTAAATATAAAGTTTATTTTCAATATTGTAATTTAGCATATATAAAATTTAGTTTTATATAGTTAGTACCTACTTGAAAGAGATATTGAATCAAGTTATATATGATATTTAAAACATTAATGTTTGAATTATTTAAAAACAATTCAAAGATTATAAATATCAGACAATGCTCGCATAAATATATAAACATTTAATCCTCCTAAATGCTTAATGAACAGTCCTACTTACAGAACTTTAGACCAAACACTTCTAAAAATAGTATTTTAATTCAGAACAGTTAAAACGAAAAGAAGACCGAATGTTCGCCAATTAAAGGAAACAATGATATCTCTAATTACACTTAGATAACATTATCAACAGAGTCTGACATTGCAAGGTTTCTCACATCTACCCGGAATGTTTCTCGAATGTTCTGAACTGGTTAAATTTAGCCGTCGTCTCCAGAAATAAAGGTCGCGTAAACAGGGAATTTAGTTTACGCGAACATAAAACGTTTTCTATGAGCTATTTCGATTGTGTAAACTAACCATTTTATTAGCGTCTGTTGTCCACTTCGTAGCTCTATACTATGGGAGACACGTAAAATATAAACGCATTAATAAACTTACATTAACCTCTGTAAAAATGCAATAAGAAACCATTTTTTATGCATAGGAATAAGAAACTAAAAATGTACAAGATGATTTAATGATAAGTAATAGTCTTTAATAGACAGCTGTTGCCCGTGACTTTGTCCGTGTGATAATATATAAGGATTTTATTTCTAAACAAAAGGACCCTGAGTTACATCTGCCAGCTTCCAGTGAAAGTCCCGTCAGAAGCGGACCAGCCATTCCAGAGACTATTCTGAACAATTAAACAGACATACAAAAATTTAAAAGTAAAAGTTGTTTTGTTATATGTATCGGTTTTGTATCACAGTGTCATCATTAAAAACGGTTATTGTAATGTTACAAATAGACACAATTTTATTTATTTTCATAGATAATAAATCATACGTACCCTGATAACTTTAGATAAAAAGAATATAAAATAGGACTAACAACATGACAGCGGAAAATATTTTAGTTGCCGTTATAATATTGGCTCTATGAATAAAGCCATAAAGAAAGTTATCCAGATATTAGAAACATTTATCAGATACCCTGTTAGGAGTGATACTTTCCAGAGATTCCGGAAATCTAGCCTTTTCAAATCAGGTAAAACACAAACTTTTAGTACTTCTTAAATGTTGTTTTTCCCTTTCGGATTAAGGAATAACTCTAGTATCTGATGCAAAGCTCCGCCCGCTTATAGTTTGCTGTGATATTTTAGACATCCATTAAACAGCTATATGAAACGATACATTTTCCTTAGGCTGTATGAAACATTGTTACTAAACTGAAATGGTTCATAGAAAATAAATTACATTTTTGAATGGAACAAAAATTGATAACGAAAGAAATTTCCTTATTTTACAAATAGAATCTTAGCCTTTGATCGACTCGATGGAATTGACCAACAAAATTTCTTTATTAAAAGTAATTTAAGGTCTTCTTTCTTTCTTTTCCGTAGATACTTAATGTTTCATAAAAGATTGACAGTAGTTATTTAAGGTAATAAAAAGTGATACGACAGCTCAAAACATAGCTAACAATCATAATTTGGCAAATACTGAAACTATAGAGGAACCAAAAGTCTACAATGTCAGGGTATAAAAATAAAAAAACTTAACGTTTTGGTACTTCCACGTAGAGAGCGTAAAACGTAAATAATTGCATTAGATATTATAACTTGAAGCATAAAGTTTATAAATACCAATGTTATTGTTTATTGCGTCAATCAAGCAACGTGTGAAGCAACAACGTCAAGTCTATCAATAGCTGATGAAGTCAGTCGTGAAAATCGGGCAGTTATTAAAAATCTGCGAAGGTTTAATTCGAACGTCATTTAATATAACCACAAAATCATGGTATTAAAAATTTTATATTATACACACTGCTGAGCACTGACATTTCCGAATCCATTCAAACGACCTCGATATTTACTGACATTTGTAAAAAAATGGGTAGCAAATATGGGCAGGGATTTTCACCGCGTACATAAAAGTCAGTTGTGGACACGCGGCTTTCGTTGGATGTTTTTCATGGAAATGTCAAAATTTATGCCATCTTTTATGATTTCATACAACTATGTTTATCTAAATAAAATCTAATCTTACATCATTGCGACATATTATTAAATATAAATTTAATTTTAACGCATTCTATCTTTATTTTTTTTTGTTCCGTACGCATAAAATGTTTTCTACTTTCATTGCCACGGAACAAACTAACGTAATGACATTAAGCTCAACGTCAAAATTAGTTTCGTGTACCTCCAAAGAATTATGAGTTTATTATTTTACAATGGTAATGTAAAAAAAGCAATTTTTTTTCTATCTCAGTTTTATTTAAAACGCCTTCAGATTATTGAAAAATGCAAAAACTCCCCAGTTCACGATTATTTTATTTTCGGTTTATGTCTTTTCAACTTGCAAAGAGTTTCTAAATCACTACACTCTTATAAATAAAGTGTGTTCACGAAAGTTCTGCTAGCAAAAGGCCAAACTTAAAACGACGTTGTGGACGACGCAATATAGAAATGAGTTTACCGCTCACACCCAGCAAACGAGTTCAGACATCTAGATATAAAATAAAGAATAGGTTTGTAAAAGGCTTTATATATTTGCTAGAAGCAAAGTCTTCATCGTACAACGCTAACTCATCTTTTTCTATAACATAAATATGCTAGCAGTGTTTGTATTAAACAAATGTAATTTACTAGCGACCCGCCCCTGCTTCGCGCGGGAGCTATGCTGATAGAAAATAAACCTACAACATTAAGCATGTGTTACACATATAAACTCCTTCCACTTCAATCACACTATCTGTTAAAAAACACCACATCGAAAAGATTTAAGCATACATAGGGATATACGGCAGAGAAAGCGACTTAGTTTTATAGTATGTGTGATACAAAACACTGTAGTGTAGTTGATAGTGCACTAAACATGAATTTTCATTTCTATTATTTTTTTTTGAGAAACAAACAAAAAGAACAGTAGATCGATATTTGTGTTTACAATCAATAGTGTATAAAAAAATCACTTTGACAAATAATACACTTATATGGAAATCGACTTGAAAAACAAGTGACGAAGGCAAGCCAGCGCGTGCAAAATGTCGGAGAAGACGTTAAATTCAAAGTGACATTTTCCTTATTCCTAGGAAAATTATACAAGCAAAAAAGACGCGGTAGAAAAATAGTTACCGTTCTTAATGTTATTTACATTTTTTTCCGAAAAGGTTTAAAAAAGTTATAATTACCAGGTGCTTCATTCTTATTAATATGAAATAGTTTACGATATACTATTTCATATGTTCTTGTTTTACTATCTAATTACTGTATAGATACGTATGTATATAGGAATAAAAAAAATTACTAGCTTTTCACTTATTGCATTGAAGTGCCTTTTGTTTGTTTCCTATTTAGTAACAAGGATACGACCAGCTCCGATGGCGTTATGAATTGATTACAGAATATAATTACTAGTGATACACCGCAGTAGCCAGAGGTAAATGAGGATTTCAAATGGCTAAACCTGGTTAAAAATATAAATTATTGTTAATTCACTTTACAGTGTAATTTGACGCATTATTAATATTCGCTCAGTTAAGAAACTCTACCGTGGAAAGCTCACTTTTATATTCGCTTAATGAAAAGCGATACAACGCGTTGTCCGGAATTCGTCTGACATTTCAGTAAACGTACCGGAAACTGGCAGTCACCATTGCACGCGCCTACATCCGGCCGCGCCTCGGCCTTTATTTCTGGACACATACGCTATTGCGCCAGTCACCATTACTGGCAACAATAGGAAAAAAAAAATAGGGATCCGTTTTACAAAAATTTTCAGTAAATTTTCTATAAAAGGATGTGTTATTGGAAAATGTTACATAAAACATGACAAGTTAATTTTGATACTGATTTATTATTTAAAAATTACCTTATATATTTGATTTATAATGATTGTTTTTATACTGAAACGACGTATTAATATAATCATGATGTAAGTATTATTTTAACATTGTATTATTATAAAAAGCGATAAATATACTGTAATAAAAGTTGTACCAGGAGGTCGATAGACATAGTTATATAGTTGATAAACATAGTTCGAAATTCGAAGACAGGCTGTAAAAAATCTATTTTTGATTGAGGATCAAACCTGCATTCAGACTTTGCAAAGCCGGTAAAACTTCGTGTGATCGATATGAGGTCCATACATTATGAATAAATTGGTCTTCAAGGATTTGACGGCAATTGCGTAATGCTTTAGAAGCTAATGAAGCAATTTAATATTGTATGAGTTCATTTCACATAGTGGCTTCACGTTTTGCGTTATCTATTCAGGAAAAGTGACTCACATACATTAGAGACGTCTTGTTTGTTTGAAATCATGTTGTAAATCAGTTTACAATGAATTTAGAATTTTAATATTGCGATACCTAATGCATTTCTACAGGTAAGCAATTTTTTAATATGTATGATACTTATAGAAATGTGCAGCAATTTAAACGGTACAACTTTTTGAGTACCTACCTACTATCAAAAACTTGGCGATTCTTAAAGAAGATGGCCAAAACTTTAAATTATTATTTGCTTCGTGGTAAAGATGCTACTTAAAGTCTCTTTTGAGTTAATTCGGGGGATTTAAAAAAATAAACGTTAAATTTTGGCTGACTGTAGGCTAGGTAGAATTAATTTATTATTAATTAGATACGCAAGTTTTCTGCTGTAAATTACTTTTTGACCTAAACGGACTATTTGACACATTTTTACACATGAAAGAGTGCAATTACACTTAATAAATTATAAGCTATGATGAATAGCCGAAGATCGAAGCGTGGCGTGCATTAGGAGGCCTATGTCCAGCAGTGGACTGACACAGGCTGATGTGATGATGATGATGATGAATTATAAGCTACAGTCTACTTCTACACATCAAGTTTTAATCCATTTTATCAATAAAATAACGAGTAAAAGAATACAGAGTCGCTGCAAATTAAATCAGATTAACAAAATCGCTGATCTGGACCAGCTCGAACTTTCTACTTTACTTATTTAAAAATTTTCAATCACAAGCGTTTCCCATGTTAAAATCAGATCGGTTGCATGTCCAACAAATATCGCATAATGGACAAGCAGAGCAACTGGCAGTGAACCTCTTCTTAGTTGATCTTGACTAATGCACTTATCCAATGTAAGGATAGGCTTCCTTCAGGGAATTAGGTAATTACAAAAGCTAAGTTGGCTGGCCTAGTTAAGTAGTAAACAGCGATAACATACAAGAACCACCACAGGATTCAAACCTACTTCTTCTTGTTTGTAAAGTTAAGACCAAAAGGGGGTCACTAAGTTTACATAAAATAATATGTGTATGAAAGGAGGAATATAATAATAGTAAAAGCAGGTTTATGTTTCAAGCCCAAGAATGTCAGTGGCGAATGATTTGAAAGACTATCGTTCTTGAAGCTTCGTGAAAGACCATATGCTGTTATCGATTTAAAAGACACTTAAGATAGATAAATTACTGCTTTTCTTAGTATTAATTTGTATTGTTTTATAATACCTTCTACGCACGACGTATTATTTTCTCTGAGGTGCACATAAAAGTTTTAGTTACAATCTATTTAAAATATATATATTTTCATTCTATCAAGCTTTTTAAACAAGCGCTTTCAAAGTTTGAATCTGTGCCAAATGGCAAGTTACATCTTTAAAGCGAATTCAACTTGAATTATTTTTATTGTAAGTTACTATAGATTACACGCGGTGCATTTTTTTATATAAAAAGTTATAATTTCTATTAGCACACATATAATAATGTGACATTTTTAATTCTTTACAGCGAGTTGATTGTAAGGTCTGTTGATTTTTAAGGTTCCTTCTATAAAATATGCTATGGAGTCAAGGGCTTCACACCCTAAATGGCCGGAAAAAGATTTACTATTGTATCTAGTTTCTTAGATGACTGGATTTGTATTATAAAAAATGCGCCATGCATTTGTACAACTTTCTAATTTTGAAATTGTTAAAAATATCTATTTACATCATATAACAAGGGTTTGGTCTCCGTTTTATG
Source organism: Lamproptera curius (assembly GCA_029286875.1). Taxonomy (NCBI): domain Eukaryota; kingdom Metazoa; phylum Arthropoda; class Insecta; order Lepidoptera; family Papilionidae; genus Lamproptera; species Lamproptera curius. Next base: position 1,321,054 of record JAGSMT010000100.1, on the reverse strand, counting down.
ACCTAAACTTAACATAAAACAAAAAATATGACATAAATGCTAAAATACACTGGTCTGCAACAAAACCTGTTCCTTCCTTCAAAAATTTTGTCACCAATAGCGAGATTTTAGTACTCTGAATCTGCTCCCGCTACCTGACTATGTCACGTTTAGAATTTACATTATTAATTATCATTAAAAAAATAAATTAAATTAAGGCTTCTTAGTAAACAAAATTGGCAAGCTGTTTTAATTGTAAACTTAGTATATATACGGATAAAATAAATTTTAAGCTAATCGCAGGAGGAACAACGAAAACGACTTAAGTGATTTCTATGGCAGTATAAATGCCTGTGCAGTATTCCTCGCGACCTTTTAACATGTACTTCAATACTGATTTTTAATTATACACGCTTTATGTCAAATATTTTGTACGAAATTCACATCAATAATTTTTTTTAAAGCATTGTATATAAATTTTGTCTATTTTTATAACCGTACTGAAAATATTTTATTTGAATTTAATTATAACAATATGTATTCCAATTAGTGACTTTAATTACCATTAACTAATAAAGTCCAATAGATTTTCACGGATGAAGTTTTCGATTCAAAGTCACTTAAAGAGGACATGCCACTGGGAGCTTTGGTAAGAGTGTCATAATATTTCTGAGTAACACAAAAGCTGTCAACTGCCGACAAATCATCCGAGAGATTCCTTCTGCTTATAAAGCTTTAGGTTGCATTACCCCACTTAAAAAGTGTTATGGACTTATGTCTAGATTTATTTCCGAAAAAACTGCATGCTCTATTAGATGAGAATGGTCAATCGTTTCGATTCGTTCTCGAAAGCAAATAGAGGGTGTAGATATTAAAAGTAACTAACTAACTGCCTAGTGGTATAGGCGTGTGCATTACAAACCGGAGGTCGTGGGCTCGAATCCTGCGGGGACAGCAAATTTTCATTGTTGTTTCCTAGTTGGTTAGGGCAATTATCTTCCAAAAACTAGGCTCCGAAAAACAATGAAATCTTTCATGGGACAATGTACACTCTTCTACTGCTTCTTCTACACCCTGGTAATGAACTGTTCGCTCCAGGCTATTTCAAAGTAGTAAAATGTAAGGTTTTATGTAAAAGTTTTGTAAAATTTATTGAAGAAAAAGGAAAAAGAAAAAGACCCGCCTACGCCGGTTCTTCTCAGGCTTCCATTTCCGAACCGGTGATAGATTATTTGACAATCAATAAGAAAGTGTAATGCTTCCATATTGAATAAAGATATTTGACTTTGACTTTGACTGACAATTTGGGCCGATCACCCAATTGTCTGAAAAGTAAGATGATCCATGGGTCGGATGGGCATGTAAAAAGTCGGTCCACCCATCAACCCGCATTGGACCAGCATGGTGGGCTACGGTCCAAAACTCCCTAATGGAAGGTGGTGTAATAGGGAGGCCTATGTCCAGCAGTGGACTATCACAGGCTGATGATGATGATGAAATGATATTAAAAGTACACGCACTGTACTTGTTTGAGCACCAAATATAATGTTATCGTGCATGAAAACTAAGAGACGAACCACAGAATGTTTTTCTGACCAGAGAGATGTTTCCCCTCCTTTACCCAGTAGTTGCGTTGACTAAGTTGTCCTTCAAACAGGAGCACATAGAGCTTGTACACTATTGCTTTTTGGCAGAAATTGGCACCGCGGAAATACTTTACAATTCGGTCCACTTGCAAGGCGTTTACCATTGTTAAAGTTCTTCATAGTCAACCAAAAATTAAGCGTAAAACAGTTACAGTAACAATACAAAATTAAATTGGTTAAGTTCTCATGTGACGCAAAAATAATTTAAATTATGCCACAAACATAGAAGTTGGACAATGAGAAAGCTTAGATTTTAGTATTAAAGCCAACCTACAACAAGCTCCGGTCCAATTAACTTTTTCACAAATGAAGCTGCGACGAACTTACACTGAAATTGGGAATTTGTTTTAACCCCCTTTACACGAGTGGTAGAAAATGCAATATGCACCTAATACCATTGCTTTAAAGTACATTTTTCTATTTAAGGTTGTATTAGGAATATTTTGACTCTGTATTTTCAACTTTTTTTGTTGATGCTTTGTAACTGTATCCAATTTTAAAAAAATGCACGTGGTTTTATGCGTCATTTGGTAAAATTATTAAAATTATCTAACACGCTTAGTGACTTGATAATACTTAAAAAGCACGATTGCAGTTTTTGAAAATTCTTCGACATTGAAAAATTGAGTGAGTAAGTGTTCATATGACAAATAATGTGTTAATTCATTTACTCTTAGCACTTTAATTCTTCTTTCACCTAGCCATTTTCCCAAGTTATAATGGGGTCGGCTTCTAATCCATCCAATCGACGGTGCGGAGATATCCAACATGCTCCCGTCATAAAGATCTTCACAGACGGGAGCAAAATAGATAATAGTAGGAGCGGCACTATCCATTTGGGATAGTGCCGACGAGATTAGAAATAAAAATTTAAGTTGGGAGATTTCTGCACCGTTTACCAGGCGGAGCTTCTGGCTCTCCGTAGGGCCATAGGGAGTGGCACTTGAGTACTCCGCACGGGGCTGCAAGATTTATAGCGACTCAAGGTCCGCCCTTGAGACGCTATGTAGAAGCGACTCTCTACACCCGATGGCCGTAGAGGCAAGGGAGGACATCGCCCAAATAGTTGAGCGGGGCGGCTCCCTTGACCTTTTTTGGGTTAAGGCACACGCGGGTGTAGAGGGTAACGAAAGGGCGGACCTTCTCGCGAAGGAGGCCGCCACTCGTATTAAAAGGCGACCGGACTACGACAAATGCCCGGTTTCATTCGTCAAGAGAATTCTTCGGCAAGAGTCCATTGACGAATGGAACCGGCGCTACATGTCGGAGCCAACGGCCTCAACCACCAAGCTCTTCTTCCCCAACGCAGTCGACGCGCACCAAATTGTTAGGAAACTAGAGCTGAGTCCACCGCTGGTGCAGGCACTAACGGGGCATGGGGGTTTTGCGGAGTATCTCCACCGCTTCAAGTGTCGGGATGACCCGACATGCGAATGCGATGGGGAGGCTCCGCAGAGCGTCCTGCACCTCCTAACGCAGTGTCCAATCTTCGGTAGGCAACGACAAGACCTAGCCACCGAAATTGGCACAGACATCTCGGAAAGCAACATACCAACTATTATGAACAGCAATAACAAAGCCTTCATAAAATTCTGCAAAAAGGTAGTCGAGCATGCAAACAAAAAGAACGCCACAAAATAAATATGAACATATATCATAAGTATATATGACTTCGATATTTGGATATAAGAGCAAGGGCAAAAATGTAAAATAATAATAGTATTAAAATGTTAGTATTAAGAAAAATAGAAATAAGCAGTAATTAGTAAATGTAAATAGCGGTGAAAATGCACTGGCGTAGGACTAAGCAAAGTGGATACAAATAGTAAAATTATGTTCAAATGTAAATTAAGGAAAGGAAAAGATAAATATAAGAAAATAAACATGTAAACTAAGATAAGGAAACGATAAATATAAGCTAATAAAAATGTAAGTTAAGATAAGAAAATTAATATAAGTAAACAGAAATGTAAACAAAAATAAGTAAAAGATTAATATTAGTATATAAAAAATGTAAATTGAGATAAATAGAACATAAATGTCAATAAGTAACACAAAAACGTAAACGTGTACAAAAGGTCCCTGATCTGACATGTCAGGGGAAAATAAGTTTAAAAAAAAAAAAATCCATCCAGATTTACCTGAATAACAGTTTTTTATGCAGAGTGCCTGGCATCTGACCTCCCACAACCCAAAGGGTGAACTGCATTCGAATAATGAATTAGTTGTCATTAAATTTGAAGGCTCTGATATCCTATCAAGACAAAGAATTGTCCCAACTCGTAGCACTTTAATTGCTATTGTTAAATTGCTTTAGCTTTGATAAGAGTTAACTATACTTAGATATATTGAGGTAGTATAATTTATATTAGGGATACCCTGCGCCAGCCCTAGAATAGGTGCTACGAGTATGCGACCTAGGCTCCCCGAGCTGCTGCAATCACAACCAAACCTTCCCTTCCGTGACTGCAGTATCCACTCCAACAGACCATACTTTTCCTTACCATTATATCCTCTATCCTTGTGGGTAATCTCCTTTCCATGGTGGATGACGGGCAGCAGCGTCATCAACACGACTTCCTTTCTGCGCTCGCCAACCCACCTGCCAAGCGTGGCAAATTGGAAAATACTTTTGGCAAAAACCACCGTTAATACCAGGACCAGGCCCTAGTACCCAGCAGCTCCGCCATTATTGGCCACGGTAGCAGCCATGGTTACGGCGGGGCAGGGGTGCTAAGAATATCCGGGTTGGACCCGGCTACAACCCCTGACGACGACTGGCCCAGGTAACGCACAACATACGCACGCCGAGGACAGACGAGATGTTTGTCGAACTGGTAGAAGTGATGACACTGGGACATTCTGGGGTTATCGAAAATCCAAAGAATGGGGGCTTCATGTGACACACCAAGATGAAGAAGTAGAGGATATGTATGAAGATATAAACCGGGTCATACATGCTTCCAAAACTTACTTAAGTGTTGTTATCGGGGAGTTTAAAGGGGGCAATTTGGATATGGATAACGGAACCCCAGGAGTCAGATGCTAGCCAACTTTCTGGAAAAGAGGGACTGTTTGTTTTAAGAATCTGCCTCATAGGAAATGAACCTGGCTAAGTCCTGACGGTTCTATGAGAAACGAGATTGCTATCGTCTTGACGACAAATAGATAGAATATGTTTAGTGATAACTCTGTGATCAATAGGGTGAAAGCCGACACTGATCACCGAATGGTTAAAAGATTATTGAATAGAAACGTCCAATTAGAAAGGCGTCGCTTAATGAAATCTTCGCCCGACTTACTTGCCATGCCATCTATGGGCATGTAGCCCATATTCAAAACCTCGAGAACTTTCCACTTGACCTGCCTAATCGCTTTGATTTACTAAAAGAAGAACAAAACTTGTTTGTTCACGGAGTGTTGCAAAAAAAATGGTGGTCACAATCGCCTCCAAAACCGGCCTTATTGCGACTATTCCTCTTGAGGGAAAAAGAACGGTTAATGCAGAATGGTATGCTAGAATTTGTTTGCCACAGGTCGTTTCTAAACTCAGTAAAGAGAACTGCAATCGCCGCATCATCCTCCATCACGACGATGCTAGTTGTCACACCTCGCACAGAACATAGAATTATTAGACCATCCCCCGTACAGCCCAGACCTGAGCCCTAATGATTTCTATACTTTTCCAAGTATAATAAATAAATTGCGTGGCCAGAGATTTTCATCACCTGAAGAAGCTCTGGACGCCTATAAAACAGCCATTTTGGAGACCGAAACTTCCGAATGAAATGGTTGCTTCAATGATTGGTTCCATCGTATAAAAAAATGCGTCAAATTTCGCGGAGACTATTTCCAAAAGCAATAAATAAATTTTAAAATAGTAATGTTGTGCACTTCTTGATTCCCGAATTTTTCAGCGCCGCCCTCGTACAGGCTCATCTCGCTCCTGAGCTATGTCCACAAGCTGTTTTCAAGGGTCATCACCTAGAACACAGGTTTGATGACTACCAGCCTCCTGAACAAGCCGGTTCCCGCAAAGGCTTTAGTACTATAGGCCACATTCGTGCGCTTCGGCAAGTTATACAGAAAACCGAGGAATATAACTTGCCACCTTCTTTAGCGTATGGACTATGAGAAAGCCTTTGATTCGATCGAGACCTAGCTATATCACTCACCTTCGATTTGCCGACAGTATTGTGGTCTTGGCAAAATCGCTGAAAACCTTAACACTATGCTTCTTGACCTTAATCGAGTCTCCAAACAGGTTGGTCTTAAAATGAACATGGACAAAACAAAGATCATATTGAATGTCCATGTTGTGCCCACCTCTATCGCAGTTGGGGGCTCGACTCTCGTGTTGTTTACGAAAACGTTTATTTAGGACAAGTGGTCCGGTTAGGTCGGTCCAACTTCGAGAGAGAGAGAAGTCAATCGTCGAATCCAACTCGGTTGGGCAGCGTTCGGGAAGCAACATCTTCTCGTCCAAAACGAAAATTTTCGATAGTTGTGTGTTACCAGTGATATAGACATGGCCTCTCACTATAGGCCTTATTGAGAGGCTCAAGGTTGCTCAACGGGCTATGGAGAGGGCTATGCTTCGAGTTTCCCTACGAGATCAAATCAGGAATGAGGAAATCCGTAGGAGAACCAAAGTAACCAAAATTCATCTCCTCATCAACCTTTTTATTATCGAAGTTCCATTTAATGTAGACTCAAATACAACCACTGCATCAAATCTAGAGTTCTTATAGTAATTATCACCTATATGTCTACCATTAACCATTAACCGGTTTGTCCATCATTAACCGATATGCCTAAATTTAATTAATAGTGGTTTTCCTAGTAACAATCGCGACTAAAACAAGCAAAGGCAAAACTTAATATTAATTTGGATAACCTACAGTTTGAAAATTCGAACCCTTTTAAGACAAACGACCTGATAAAGATATATAAGATAAGTATGTTTTGGTCGTAAAGATGAAAAGAATAAAAATTCGATGCAACGTGGAAGTTTGCAATTTAAAATCGCGCGAAAGCTTTAATTGTTTAATTGATAACTTATGGTAACAATCGCATAAGATTTGAAAATTATTCAAAATTAATTTGGGAAACCAAATATAAAACTAAAGCATAACTTTGTTGAATAACTTAAAGAGGAATTAGGGCTGCCGCATTCAATCGCAGTTAATTAACGGTGTTTATATTTCCGTTTGCTGTCATTTTCGTCTTGTCGTGTATAATAAAAATTAAAGCATTAACTGAACAAAAGCGTGTTTAGTTAATGATTTAAATTTTATTATGTTAGAGTATTTTTTCAAACGCTTACCTTGGTTACTATTGATAGTAACGAAACTTTTAATTGTGTACGCAATGTTTCTTGGAAAATTGTGTAAAAACGAGAATCTAGACTTATGTAATTTGAAAGGAAAATCTAAGGTGTGATGTCAATTTAGACTTTCTTTTTTTGTTTCATTTATTACATTATGTACTGTATAAAACAAGATGATTGCAGAATGAAAGTTTGTGCTATTTTCACACTTTTCACAAGCTATTACCAACTAGGAAATGTCATGTAGGTTTTTACCCTCCTTATGGCTGGAATAAATTTAAAGAAGTTGCCTAGCAATGATTGTGTGCGAAGGCTTTATTCCATTTTAGATTATTTAAATGATTCTTTTTTCATTAAATTAATATATAAGTTTAAACGTAATTTGTGTAAGATTTCTCAGTATTCTTTTGATTACCCTTGTTACGATTATAGTTGCGACCTTTAGCGAAAATTATTTTACGAAAACTGTAAATAGTATTTCCTTTGTACATTACAGCAAATCAAATTCTATAGACTAAACAAATTAAAACGCATTTGCAAACCAGAGTAAATATCTATATATCTCCATGAGTGGTCGTTGACATGCCACGTACCAAATTTTCTACTTACTTAATGCGAACGAAATAATCCCAAAGCATTACACAATGGCTATTTATAAACGTTATAGCGACATATATAAGTATCTTTTTGGTCTAGGTCGAGCGTAATAACACTAAGTGGTGCAGATAAGTGGCTCGCGTGTCCGAGTTCGTTTAGCGCACCCAGCAATTCCTCAGGCTCTGCCCGGGACCACGCCGCCGCTGCCCACGGAGCATCACGCATGCCGCATCGTCGCATGTCACGGTGCTCAAGGTCGGCTACTTATTTAGGCCATAACCTCACCCATAAGTCCCGTAATTAAAAGCTTCCATCATCCACGATAATGACACGGCTTAATCGCGTTTTAATTACGCTAGTGTACATATTTTTAAATGTTTCGTATTTTTTGTTAGCGAACATACTAAGATAAAGAAAGTATAAATTGAGACAGTCTTACGATAAAGCACAGACAAACATTAGAAACGAAATTTAAAACGTAATATCAAAATGATAAAAGTTATTAGAAAAATTACTGCTATACAAATTCATGTTGTAATTTTTGTGAATGCCAAGTAAGTTATTCATGCAAATGGACAAGATTTACAGTCGACACATAATCACGAAGGCGTGAACAGCCCCCATGGCCCCATGGGCCCATAAAAAGGGCGCTGCCCGATTGTTTATGGCCGCCATTGCAATAATGAAAACGTTGCGGACAGACAAAGCGCGCAATTCCTTTAGCTTCTCTATGATTGATGAATAGCGAGATTCATGAAAACTAATCGTCCCTTCCTCCCTCCTATTACATACATAACAGACTTATAGATTCAATGTTTACATTGGAATCTAATTGTGTGGAAATAGTTAATACCCTAAAAAACAATAGTAACTACAATATTGACATATTTATAACGGTTTTGTAAATTATATAATTAAAAAAATGATTGCCGGTTTTTGGTTGGCCTGGTATAAGTTTTTAAGCCAAATAATTATTTTTTAACTATACAGTCATAGTTAAAAAAATTATTGGTACTGGTGCTTTAAGCATTCTATGAGAAAGCATATTTTGTCGTATTGAAAATATTTAACAATCGAAAATCCGAATGAAAACGGTAACAATATGTAAATGCAGTTAAACTAAATCATAATAAATAAGAAACCCTAAGACGATTTTACCTGAACACAACTGATGTGCAATGTACGTATAAATAAATTGTCATTACCACATTGCACTAATGTAGAAATAAACAACAGTTAACAGTTCACAATTTTTATAAACTTTTTAATAGGTAAAAGCTTTCAGTGATGATAACAACAAAAAGGTTATAGACTGCCTGATTTCCAAGTCATTCATATTTCATTGTTGAAATTTTAGTTGGGTAATAAGGAGTTACTAAAATTATGTGACTTGACCAACAGTTAAAGAATACCCAAAGCATCACTGCATTATCACAGAACTTTTCTCAGTACGACGTTCCGTATATCCTGTGACCCAAATTCATGACACAATGATTTCAGACAATATTACTTTCTACGGCACGGCAATTAGAATCGCGTTCTGTTCTGCTAAGGTTGTTTATTTATCAGGTTCAACCATTTTTCTAAAAAGCAATATGTTATTCATACCTCTTTCCAGACTCGCTCCAGGCTTTTTCCAATAATATGATAATTTCATGCTTGTAATTGTTTATTTATTGTTTCAAATTTATTGCAAAAGATGACAAAAAAAGTCCCGTTGTGTTTCTTTCGACGGTATTCTCAGGTCAGAGGCGTACTTTTCCAATTCGGTGGTAGATTTTAACAATCAATAAGTGATTGTATCGCCTTTATGTTGAATAAAGATAATTGAATTTGAATATCCTATCCTCGATTAAGCTCCTCTATTTTGGTCGAACGAGAGAGGTTTCTTTGATGCGTTTGAATATACATTGGTAAAATTGTAGTTCTTTATTCGAACAGCATTTTATCAATCGCGACGACTTTGTGACTGTATAAAGCGGTTTCTGCTAAATTGCTAACATTTTAGGTATCTAGTGATTATTAACTTTATCGTAAAAAAAACTTTATTAAAATATGGAGTAATTATAAGGTTTATTTATAATCATGCGGAACTTCATAAATAATCATGTTAAACAAAAGCCTGTTTTCTTGATTTGAAAGAAAATTTACTTAACTTCGAGATTATTAAAAAAGTACTCACAGAAACGCCGCCATCCTCTCCATTGCCTTTTCGCCCGTTTCCACAGATAACGAAAGTCAACACATTTAAAAATCGCAACGCGGGGATCGTCAATAACTGTCCTGTTTATATTTGACAGCTCGATGTCTGAAAAAAAGAAATTACTTACAAATTCAACTTATTTATAATTTAAAAACTGAACCTTTATCTAGTCAAATACGATAATACTGTCAGGACAGTTTAAACATGGAGGCACAATTGCCTACTTAAACGCTTTAGACATGTTGAACTTTCGTTGTAAACATGAAGGTAATTCTCCTGTTTATTTATTCAATCTGCGGTGCCGTTCGATAATTCAGTCGAACTGAACTGCCTCGTAGCCTCAGTGGTATGGGCGTGTGCTTAAGAAACCGGAGGTCGTGGTTCGAATCCTGCGGGGACGCAACAAATTTTCATTGTTGTTTCTAGTTGGTTAGGCAATTTGGGCCGATCACCCAATTGTCTGAAAAGTAAGATGATCCATGCGTCGGATGGGCATGTAAAGTCGGTCCACCCACCAACCCGCATTGGACCAGCGTGGTGGGATACGGTCCAAACCCCTAATGGATAGGGGTGTATTAGGGAGGCCTATGTCCAGCAGTGGACTAACAAAGGCTGATGATGTGTGATGTGATGTGAACTGTTGTTAGATACCGTTAACCTGACATTTTAATATATTATTTCATTGGTTTCACTATTCCCCCATAAACTGTCATGAATCGAAAATACTGTTGTCAAGTACGCCATTTTTTTTAAACAAAATTAGCTAACTGTCCATTAACTTTATTCTTCCAATAAATTTAAGTTAATCTAGGTGCATTGGAGATTCATATGCACCATTGTAATTTTATAATTAATAAATTTTAATTAGCGTAGAGAGCAGATTAGCATCGTAATATTTGTGTAATAAATAAATTGAATTTAGAATTATTTAATTAAGAATTTAAATAGAATTATAAATAAAAATAGTATTTCGAAACTATTAAAACCATAATCCTACAATTATTGGAGTAATAAATAAGTAGTTACTTTGATAAGTGTTGAAATATGAGCGAATATTGAAAAATTTTATTATTTGATTTGTAAAAAGTAAAGCTTTCAAGTAAAAATAGAAATATTTTTTAAAAAACAATCATCATCTTGTCCCCCAGTAAACAAAGTTTGTACTATTGAAACTAGATAATTGACAAAAACACAGGCTTACTTTTTTTTGTAAATAAATACATATTATATAGATAAAACACCAAGACAAGAGAAAAACACAATGTTCATCATACAATATTTTTCCCGTGGTGGGAATCGAATCCACACCCGTTGGCGCAACAGTAACCACTGCACCATGCGGTTCGTAATCTAGCCAACCATAAAATAAGCCCTAAAAACGACGTATAATTAGTACAAAGACGTTATTGTATAAACATATTACTAATTAAAAGGCGGAAGAATTGCACATAGTAACCATTTAGTAATGGTTTAACCATATCCGTGCCATCGGCGTAAAGCAAATGCGTTTGGCCTGTTAAGAGTTGGCCAAAAGCCTTTCATCTATTTTTCACGTCAGAAAAATCCAGTCGATGTATTTCTCAGCTCTAAATGGAGGGCGCGACAGGGATTTGTAGGGCTCTGAACTAAGAAGGGTTGACAGGGATAGCCTCCAACGGATGCTCCATTCTCAGGTAACTTTTACCAAGGCCGAGGATACGTGTTGTGACAATCTTGACCGTCATTTTAGGAGCTGTGTCTGAACAAACTGTACGTCACCTCATTATCATTCTATTTTCAGTGTTTAGGGTAAGAATTAGAACATCACTTTATAATCTAAGGTGGTTTTTATCTGTTCTGTAGCCTCTTGCCCTTGATGGTTCGGACCGTGTTACGGCTGCGTGTAGATATTGATAACCGCTCTCACATCTATGCTATACAGATCCCTTATGGTGATACTGAAACTGATATATTCATGGACTATCACCAAACGCCTGCAGATACTGTGCTACTCCATCCCATTCTTATCAGTGAAAGTCATAAGTCATCGGATCAAAAAAGGTAATATAATTCTTACTGTCGACCCTTCCACAGAGAATTTGTCGCGTGGGCCGATTCAGAGCACATTGAGAGTTAGTAAAATACTGGTTCAACTTCCTCCTGGTAAGCGAGGTTTTAGTACCTTGCCAAAGCACTCCAATAAAAAATTTTAGGCTCTTTTAGCATCTAATTTTTTTTTCAACGAAATATGAGAGAATGCTTTACTTTCAATCTTACTCTGTGGATCCTTAATACTGGAAGTCCCGTTTCACACGACCTCTGTTTGTAGTACTGGTATCCATACATATCTAGAAGACGAGCGTGCCAAATGGAATTCCTTTTAGCGCTAAGGAGAAGGCAAAAATTTACTCTTATTGTCGCCTTTTCTTTAAGGGCTGTCCTGAAACTCTTGAAAACAGCTCTTGCTTATCCGATCAATAAAAAAGGTACACCATGTCCCACAAGGCTGTCTGTTGTCCCAAGCAATTTGTATATAAATTAAGTTCATGCCATCAGGTCAGCTATCGGTTTCCCGTTTGCCTACTTCCATTTAAAATTTAATAAAAATGCCGATCCTTTTCTGTTTTCATTATCAAGCTACAAGAAGCCAAATAGATGAAAGGTAAACAGCGTGTTTTCAACATCGAACACATAATTACGCTTGTATTACTCATGTAAACAACAAGATAAGAGTAGTAAATACGGAAAACGAAGGCGACAGCTACGATAACGAACTTTTCGTTACCAATAATGATAAGGAGCTGGCGATTAACACTGCTACTGAAAACTAAGTACAGGAACTACATAAATAATGTAATGTAAGTTGTGGTCTTACCAACCTAGACCGCCGATTTCTTGGTAGCTCTGTCGTCGCGGATTTTCCATATTAAGCTTAACTTGTTAACAAAAACTAAACAGTGTATAAAACTCACGTTCAATCTTTATTTTTGATACCGTGCGATAGTGCTGCCAGCTAACGTATATGAGTAGCTATTGCAGTCTTTATCTGTGGCCTGTTATTTAATCACGGAAGATAATTCCGTTATAAAACCTAATTTTTTTGGTATTGATTGAGAATTGATTTATTATGCTTATATCTATAAAGTTTTTGTGCTAATAAATTTGGAGTAAATATAAATAAACATCTCTTTATATTGTATCACGAAACGAGTGCGGCGTGATGTCTCCTAAGTTAACGTTATCCTTGCGTAAAATGGGAATTACAGAGTAAGAAATATAATACCTCCTGAATTTAACTGCTTATATAATAGAGTTTATATTCGATCCTCAAGGTATGTAACATTAAGACAATTCCGCCTATATATTAAAACTTATGGTAGTTTTGGGGCTCAGTACCTGCTACTGAAATGCAAAGAAGAACACGGCCTAGTTTCGTCGTGTTGTTCTGTAAGGAAACTTGCCGAGGCAAACAGATTAAAAAATCCCGCTTTGATTGCACCTACACAGGGGAAAAGTGGAAGATGGTGTAAGAGCCAAGAGACCTGTCGCTCGCAGCCAACGAGTCGATATTCTATAGATCGCTCTTTCTTTCCTCCGCAAAATGACGGAGCACTGCAGATGCAACGGAGCTGTAATGTAGATGAGGGGCCGTGGAAGAATAGATTTGCTATTGTTGCATCCATCCCCCTTTCACTTGTGAGCGAAACGGTGATGCTGGAATTGCTCATGCGATTCTTGAACATGTATATTGATTTGTTTACGGCCTTTCATCTTCTGAGTCTGTTCCCCAATCTTGAGAGTACGACAAAATCCGCCTTTGCCTTGGTGTGGGTTGTAATGCTAAGGCATTTCGCCGCTTTAAAAAAAGGAACACTATTAATTGATCTGCTTCAGAAATATTCTAAAAAAACTACATAAAATAGGAACTGTTTATTTATTAACATTTATTTTAAACTATCTGAGATTACAGATACCTACGTGTTAATTGTTTGCTACGCTATTCAATCATCCAATGTGTAGCCTCCATAACACTCCTTTATTTTCTAAGGCTATTAACCTATACTTATTTCCCCGTACAATCATTTATTTAGGGAAAAAGGTTTCAGGTAGTAATCGGAGCTAGACTAGTTTCACAAACTACTAGAGGCACTCCGTCACAGTAATTATTTCTCCCAAAGAATTATCTGGTCTGTAGTTTGTTAGTGATTGTGTTGTGGCATTTGTCTAAACGCAAAACATTTAGACTTATATAACAGTACTAAATATGAGCAGGCCCGTGCGCCCGCCCCGCTGCAAAGATGCGAGCCGGTCGCTTTGCGTACACGACGCCGGGAAGACGCGTTAAGTTCCCCATCGGAAACATTTAAAATTTATGCGTGTACTTAAAATTCTGTGCTTTTGCATACTTTTCGCTTTCTCTTGAGGCATCCGATCGTATCGTCCGAATGGGACGTTCTAAGATTACTTTTGTTTATTTTTCAATGTTATAAATTAATAAATAAAAGGACTTTTTACGGATTTTATCGCGTTTATTTTTACATTTTTAAATTTCCGACGTCACGAACACTTTCCAGTGCCCCGAAATAAAACCCGTAAAAAGTCCTTTTATTCAATAATGTGCAGTAATCACGTAAACAAAAGAATTAATTATGTAATAAGTTAATTCAAACAAATAAATAAAATTGGACCGTCTTTATGTAACATTGAAATAGTCAACTTTCAATGATTACATTGTGTTGCATAACATGTACATTTAACATAATTTGTATTCTTGTCTTTTTGTTCTGACTGATTTCTGGAATGACTGAAAAGATAACTGCAGTAACTGGGAGTCACTAGGCCACCTTTTTACAAATAAAAAAATCGAACATATTTTTTAAATTATAAGTATTAACACGAGGACAACAGCAAATAAAACTCTACAATGAATTTAAAAGTTTTTAATAAAAATCCGGCATTTGGTGATTACCACTGATGACTACTGTGAGTATTAAATAATAACAATATAACTTTAAAATTACTGAAAAATATCAACACACTTATAAAAATTGAATCTGCAAACAGTGTTGAACTTAAAAGCGCATTAAGACGAATAAAAATAACAAAACATTGCAAGAAAAATGCGCGTCTCAAAAAGACTTAAATCTAATCACAAGGATTTAAAACTAACAAAGAATTACGGGTGCTACAATGCATTTGTGAATTACGTATTAATACTGTTATTGTTGATGAGAGGCGCTAAATCTTCGGACTCCGATTTCTCGCTGTCACTCGGCACTAGAAAAGATATGGTACGCATGAAGAACTGCCATTACAACTTAAAACATAAGCAAGTGAAAAAACCATAAACCTAAAAGTGCGCACAATACAAAAAAGCACCTCAACTAACTACAAATAAACGCAGAAATTAGTATAAAGTGCGTAAGAGAATATGTTAGTTCTGTTACACGTAATACAAGAAAAAGCAAGCTGTAACCTCAACTAACCTTAGCGTCCACACATCTGCGTGAAACATCAGACATATCTGAAACATTGGACTTAGGGAGGTGCAATTTACTGGAATTTGAACTAGCAGTGAGACGGTATACCGAGTGTAGGAATAAAACAATATAGGAAAATGTACATTCGCTTATATTTGACATAATAATACACTCAACATTATATGATACACGCCTTCCTGGACACTACAAATATGTAAGATATTTACAGGTCTACTACAAACCGCGAGTATTGATGCAAACAGAATCCTCGCGTGCATTTGAGCCTGAGGAATTCTATAGTGTATTCAGTACATTGTACAACGATATAAACAATATTTTGAAACTAGGTTCATGTGTGTAATACCCGCGGTCATATTTAAGTTGTGATCAACTCTCAATTACGTCAAACGTTAAAACTTTACATCACTGATTACAGTCAAAGAGCTGTACACCATCTCTAATACTTCCTCATATAACCTATATTGTAAACGGGTACATGGTACAGAAAGATTTGTGCTATTATAAGATTACAATTGATAGACTGGAAAGAAGATACTGTATTGATTAGTCTATTTCATTAATAACAAGTATTATCTAAGCGATTAAAAGCCTTGAAGAATGGGAATGTTTGGCTATGTAACTATGGTGAAACATTCAAGCTTCATACATAAGATATTTTAATTATGATCCCATTCCTTTAGCCTTTACGGATATATAGATAGATAGACAATAGATACATATAAATAGCGAATATCAGCGGATGTATGCAAACATATAGCGTAGATACTAGCAGCCAACACCGAACATCGAACGCATAATATAAATTTAGAAAGATAACAATTTGTTTCAAGTTTTAGTTTATAGCAACACCTATTGTATACATTTAGCAAGCATGTTATTTATTCATAGTACAATATCTTTGGAAAAAATTGATAAACAGTGATTGTTAATCTACAAGTCTTAGATGCTAACATTTAATCTGTTTCTTTACCAATAATTAATGTTACAACAAATGTATAGAAGAAGTTAATTATCGATACATTTTTACAGTACATTAAAATTATCAATTCTGAAGTGATTTGAGCAAGACCTTTTTTCTATGATATTTTCAAACCCAAATCGGAGTTTGTTGCAATATGCAAAGTAATAGATTTTTGAAATATATAAAAGACAATATAGCCCTTAGGACTGATAATCAAAAAAAATACCAAGCTTTTGATATTTTTAAAGATTTCCTCATCTTTAACAAAACGAGGTAATAAAGTTTTCGGGGTAACATAAACATCAAACAAAACAGATTTAAACACAATTTAATATTTAGCAAGAACATTCTGCTTCACATTTTAAATTGAATAGCAGAAATACTTCACATAATCAGAAGCACACAAATGGTAACTTTAAACAACTCTAGCCTGGGGTCTATAAGATATTCAATAATCTACTTATACGGTCGAAAATCGCATCGAAAGCAACTTACTGATTAACATCCCCTACAATAACTTCGCAACAACCCAAAGCGTGTTTGTGATCTAAAACAACGATCTCCCTTAGCTGACTCCTACACGATTAGACTATTAACACACTCACAACAATCGGCCGTGAGTTTTATAAAAACACGCCTATTGTTATCATAACAGGAGAGTTTGTGATTCAAGCGATACTTCTGTTCGAATTATAATTCCCTTATTACATAAATCACGACAATGTATAATTAACTGAATTTGCCACAAATCGCTGATCAAAAATCTACTTTGAACTTTAGCAATAAGATTTGGCGAAGACGGCAGTTAATAACAGAGGCACAAAACATTTATCGTGATAGATATTTTAGTTATTTAAAGAATAACGTCGAATTTATAATTCTTTGCCGTTATAAGTGAAATTGCTTGTATATTCATCTACCTTCCCTAATAAGTGCCTTTCATAGGTATTGTGACACAATAAGTACCACTGTCACAACATGTCGCCATTCTTAATTAAACGCGTCCCCCTTAACTTCTAACGTCATTTGCAATCTAAATTAAAACGTTTATAAAAAGTGTGTCGTGTTCAGTTTTTTCATTCGCTTTCCTTCAGCAAATATTACACGCAGCTGAAAACTTTCTAATAGCCCCAGAACATTTACCCCGGTTCCATAAAAGAGTTCCCCAGGGTGCAGGACTGAGCCCTACGACCCAATCAATAGTAACTTCGATCTTTACACATCAAAAATTTTACACTCAACACACAACTATGAACCAGCGGACCTGGACTACTCCGGAGTTCACCACTATGCCCTTCTACCCAACTAACGGTCGATTCTGCCACCTTCAATCGTGCAAACGATAGACTGACTCCGTGTACCGATTGCACAAATTTCGGTGCCCTAAGTCCCGTTTGGGAAGACGAGCCGAGTAGTGAACCGAGTGAGCTATGAGGGAGCTATGAGGCTTTAGGCGTGGGAGGCCCTCTTTAGCAGCTTGGCGTGGGCGCGCCTGCCGGCCGTACCGTTGCGCTCGGCGGGGGGCGCGGGCGGGTAGGGGATGCGGAACAGCCCGATCCTCAGGTGCTCGCAGATCTCCAGGCAGATCTGGCCGCAGTACCGCATCAGGTCCACGCACACCCAGATCTGCGGCATATTAGAGGCAGGATGATGACTAAATGGTTACTAAAATAACACCAACATTGGAAGATCACAGACGAAAGATATAGTGGAATGGGATTACTCTTACGGAATTTGGAGTGGTTCGATAACTTAATAAAGAAAGTAGATCCCCTTTACATGAGATCCTCTGGCAAGTATCAGCGGTACCACTTCTTACCACGGAGATAATATTTGTGGTGTCTTACTCAGCGTTTTTACGGGTAAGGGATGTATCTTACCATCAGGGAAACGACGTGCTCATATCATCGTTTTATTTGATAAAACAATTCTTCTATTAGTTTCCTTATTGGATAGGCCATCGCATTTATATAATAATGGCTTAAAGATAATTTTGGCCTTTGTTAGACAACGTAAATAGCAATCACAAAAGTATTAACTTAAGGTGTAATCATTCTACAACAGTAAATTCATTTTCTTCTTTTTATCTATACAAATAAATAGAATCGATGTCTTTTTGTAACATCAAAATAACCTTCTTAAAACATTGTGAAATATAACTGGTAATTTGTAACACGTAACAAAACTACTTTTTTGTTTTTGTCTGTATGTCTATATGTCTGTTTGTTCTGGCTAATCTCTAGAATGGCTGGTCCAATTTTGACGAGACTTTGACTAGGAGACAGCTGATGCGACTGAAGGCAACTTAGGCCACTTTTTGTATAAAAGAAAAACAAAATATTTTTTACGCGGATAACACAGCTGGTAAAGAATACTAGTAAAGAGTATAACAAAATCTTATTACTTTGTTTTAAGTTTTACGGGATATGTCAGGTCAATATAGATTTTTGATCTATATGCATAAAAGGATTTAACCAAGTTTACGAATTAAACTTATCATATATCATAAACTCCTCATTGTTTCTTCAAACGTTCCCTTGCGATGTTATCCTTCGGCAATGCTTCATTACTCGATTATGAGTTGCAAGAACAATGATGTTTATTATATCTGACTCACCGTGCAGAGCCATAGCACATAATACTCGGGCAGGGCGTTGTTGAAGTACTGGTTGAGGAAGAGCATCGCCGGGCCCAGCATCGACCAGTCGTAGTAGTCCATCTCGCTCTTTGTCATATGGGCCACCTATAATTAAAAACGTTTAATCGTCAATAGAATGTCAAAAACGTCATCCTTTTTAACCTACTTAAAAGTAGCTGTTCCCGCGAACTCTGTCTTAAATGAAGCTTACCATAGACAAAAGTCAGGAAGCATAACGTCATAGTTACAAAAAATCTAGTTTATACTCTATTTTGATTTATTGCACATCTTTGTTCTCTTCGTTTCGAACTCCTCATAGTTTTTATGGCATGAATAAATCCGGTAAATTAAAAATTATTTAATTAGTAAATATTTTTTAAAAAATAATTAAACTAAATCTGTATAGTAATGACGTAAATACATATTATGTCAATAGGCTTTCATTATAACAATGACTAAAGTTTATCTAAATAATCTTAAATTTTAAACTGAACATTTAACATATAAACATGTCGAATAATTGTCATTAAATGCTTCAGTAAGTTAAAATTACCAATTCTTCTTTAACAAATATATTTAAGTCTACAATTTTTAAAACAGACATATTGAATAAAAATGGTATGTATTAAAGTCGAACCATCATTAATAGAATTAAAAGCGATGACGTTAACTTAGAATTAAGAGAAAGAAACTTTGCTACTAACGTGACGTGGATAATTAAAGTAATCGTTGACGTCAATTCCCAACGAAATGACAGCGTAATTACATGGTTTATGAACAACAAGAAAATGTACTAATATTCTAAATTGAAAATAGTTGTAACGGCTAGCAACTTGGATTCGCGACAATGTTATCAATGAAACAAGTTCAATGGTCCATTATCGTCGAATGGGATTCTCATACATAAATGTTAATATATTATTTAGTATAAAGTTTCGGTAGCTTTATAATTTATTAATGTTAAAATTAAACCACGCTTAGAAAATAAATGTTAATACAACAAACGGTAAACGATTTTATTCCGTCTGATCTAAATATAACGTCTCTATAGCAAATTTATGATAGAAATATAATCATTTATTAATTGTAATACATTCTATATAACATTTATAATTGATTTTAATACGTTTTTTTAAACTGTACTCGTTTAACATACAAAGTTTATATAGAAAAAACATAAAAACAAAGCTGTCAACGAATTATCATCAGTCTGTGTAAGTCCACAGCTGGGCATAGGCCTCCCCTACTCCATTAAGAGGTTTTTGGACCATATCCCACCACGCTGGTCCAATGCAGGTTGGCGGGTGGACCGACTTTTTACATGCTACCCGATGCATTGATCATCCTAATTTTCAGGCAGGGTGATCGGGCCAAATTGTCCTAACCAGCTAGTAAACAAAAATGAAAATTTGTTGAATCTCAGCAGGATTCAAACCCACGACCTTCGGTTTCTAAAGCACACGCCTTTACCAGAGGCACTTTCAAATGCTTAATGGTAACTCACCACAAGCCTGTTGGTGACCTTGGCGGCCACCATCCCGAAGGCCAGGATGTAGAGGGATGGATGGTTCTCGTACACGTGGGACTCGCTCTTCTGAAAGATGATGAAGGCGGGGACCACCACGAACGAGAAGGGGATCACCGGAGACAGGATGCTCGTTCCCTGGGGAAGGAAACGCTGTAACGGGGAACTTGGAAAACATTTACACTATGGTCCAGCTTTATAAAGTACTTTAAACAAACTTGTAAAATAACTGTTATTGACTTTTAATCTGAAGTCTTTAAAGATTTAACTTTTTTATCATTTACAGGCATTTTATTCAGCCAGAAATTCGGTTTTTACTTTTGTACTTTAATTTATTATTAATTTATGGACTTAGCTGGACCATAAAAATAAAAAAACGAGACAATAACACCTATAAAACATGCACAAACAATAAATTAATTTCTATATCAGCCATGCGGTTAAACACTAAGTAATGTTATGAGCAACAAGCACTAAACGCACTCAAATACACAAGCAAGTATATTAATCGACTATAAAACTTACAAATACTAAAACAGTATTACAATATATATTAATTCAAAGATACGATGGACAGACAAATATGCGGACATGCAACAACTCCAATGAAAACACAAGAGTGACTTGAGAAAATTACAGAAAACAAATCAATGAGTAAACCACAAATATCAAATTGAAATAGTAATGACATTGCGACATTTACTCCAAACTATTTTGTTAAAATTTTTGACGATAAATGTAGTCACAAAAGACTTGTTAAAAAAAATACGAATGATTAAGAAATATCTCTCAATTCACTCTCGCGTACAATTTGCAAATTACTGATAGATATGGCACAGCGTTAAATGTTCGTGGTTACTTTTACCCATTACAAAACTGTGAACGAGACATCATAACACTAAACATTATGCAAGAATCGCATATTTTACAGAAAATTGACCATGATTCTAGTTAGAGTTTATTAATAATTCTGATTTTAACAAGAAGTGTAAAATAATGGAAAGTGATTACAATTGGTGATGAGATAAAAGTTTATTTTTTCACAACTCATTCATTGGGCCATAAATCAAGTGCATTGTTTGAAGAAATGTGCCCATCCCTTAAGATATACCAACATTTAGGTGCTACCGTTGTTATATTAAACTAATTCGGGTTCATGCGTCACGCACAATTTATGTGCATTTAAAACAAACCCCTTTTGTCAATCATGCCATATATTCACATTGAAAATCTTTACAGCGCACAGTCTATTGCTATCGTAAGTATAAAGAAAGGGGGGGAGTGTTAATCATGGTGTTAATCGACTTCCACAGATCGAGGGTGTCGTTGCAATGCAATCGAACGTGGCGTGCAACCATCAGGACATAACATACGCCACAAAGCCCACTGTGCACTAGCACACGTAACAAACTGTATCTCTTACTGCGACGGTGGAGCCGTTCTTGCCCACGCCGCCCCTCATGATCACCTTAACGTAGCCGAACACGAGGGACAGCGTCATAAGGACGACGGCGTAATTCGACATCAGGTTTATACTGATCCCGAGCGTGGGGAGCTGCGGTTGGCGCGATTTAGTGTGATGAGGTTTGTTCACATGTCCGCGGGTGGGTGCGCGCATGTTGGGCATGCGGTTACGTTGGCGGCCGTGGTCGGCGGGCGGCGACGTCAAACGACGGGAGAGAAATAAAAAAAACATGCCATTAATATCAGCGGAAAGGTCCATGTCGGCTGGATTGGATTGTGGTACGTGTGCCATCTTCACTCATCGCTTACGTGTACAGTATAAAAGATTCTATCGCGAAACGCTGTTGTTGTAATGTTCAGTGAGTCGGTGTGAATAATATCGTTGTGTAT
This sequence comes from Lamproptera curius, assembly GCA_029286875.1. NCBI lineage: Eukaryota > Metazoa > Arthropoda > Insecta > Lepidoptera > Papilionidae > Lamproptera > Lamproptera curius. Next base: position 1,298,842 of record JAGSMT010000100.1, on the reverse strand, counting down.
CTCTGCATACCCTGTTATGAGTACATTGTTATGGTTAAGAATGCATCAGCAAGCCTATGCTTAGGCATGTGAATGACGCTGTGTGAATGCTAAAAGGCGACCGAAACCAAAAATAATAAAAATATATAAACTTAAGAGAAAAGTAACACAAAAACTATCAAGTGTCAGGACGCATAGGAAGCGAAAACCGAAAAGAACCAAAGAATTAATAACAGCCCACCGATCCGCTCAGGATAAGAGAACGTTCAGTCATTCACTATAATAAGTATTTTCTATATGACTCATGAATGGTCTCAAACGTGCTACTTTAATCCGCGAAGAGCGTTTTATGAAAGATCCAGATCTATTGCCGTTCTATTACTGATGACTTCAGGATTCAGCCAAGAGTTGGATCTCTTTCTGAATGTTTCGATCGATGGACCGAACGTTCCCCGCAATCTTGAGGGTGTCGGGGTACATCGCTGGCCGTATTTTGACAGCCCTTACGGCGACCGTGGATCCGTTCCTGCCGCAGCCGCCGAGGCGGAAGGTGGCAGCGAAGGTGGCGGCGAACAGCAGCTGCGTGGCGAAGGATACGGCGCACGCGAGCTTTTTCATCGGCATCAGCCCGGCCATCTGCGTCGCCAGGCCTCTTTCGTTTATTGCCAATTCAGAGCCACTTCACGATACGATTTAGACTGGTCTGTTACTGTTGTTGCGCGTAAATTGAGTGCGATTTAGGGCTCAGCAGATTTTGTTACTATTTAATATCGCATAAGTTTCATTTGAAAATTCTCTCAATATAGGTTAAGTGCCAGCTAGTTGAAATTGACGCGTAGATGCAATCGATCATCTCGATCACATTAAAATACAATTTGTTAGAAATGAAATTAATAAAATTATCAATAGTTGACATAAATAAGTAGTCAGTAACAGCTATTCACTGTCAACAAATTAGAAACTTTCGCTTAGATCCTTTCTAATAATTTTAATAAATTAACTGTTATGCAACCGGTACAACGGCCAAACTGAATGTTAATTTAAGTCAGGTTTCTATAATAAAGATTTAAATTATCATAATATATATACATAGTTACGAAACCAAAGCCATTTATAGGCTTGAACATATATATTATAATACTAGCTATCCACTCCTACATTAAATAAAAAAAATAATTAAAAAGGTTTACGTTTACTGTATGTTTTTATCTCGTAATAATTACTGGCGAAAACATGAACACATAATGACCTCGCGAATGAAAAGTCCGGATGAGTGAAGACCCACATAATTACACATAAACATCGAGATTACAAAAAACGTAATCTAATTAAACTTAAATATTTATGGAGATAAAATATAACTGTAGACCATGCTCAAAGTTTCGCGCATTAAAAGGATTTATGAGTATTATATAATATTTTTGACTAATGCCAACACTGGTACAAAATGTAACTGTCATCGTGTATTGATTTCAAAGTATGGTAATTTCAAACACTTATATATATTGACACCACATCAAATTGTATGTAAAATAGACAGCAAAATCAGGTGAAGAACGAATGATGACATAATTAATCTAATTATATGCTTTGTCTTTTGCATTTTCAATAAGTATGGTCCGCTAATGAGCGAGCCCTGAGCATGACCCAAACAGCTTGTCGAGTCGAACTATAAGACATGCTATTAAAAAAACCCACATGATAGAAAACGATTAAGAAGCGACGAGAGCAAAATACCTCACATGTACCGACAACTAAGCTATGGAACTCAAATACAGATTACACACGTCGTACACTAGTTCATAATTTTGAGACTAAAACCACAAGTTAAGACCAAGACAGAGGCGGGGGGTCACTTTGGTCAATGTTAATTACTCTAATGACAAAAACTTTACGAGTATACATAAAGTAAGAGATACATTAGGTCTTTATTGTAATGGAATGTGATCCAAACTTTAAGGATTTATAATTTGTAAAATCAAGTAGCTTTATTTAGAGATGTAAAAGTAATTTATCAATACCGATACCATAAAAGCGCTGCTTTAGCTTTATTTCGCAAAAACTTTTAGTCAATTTAAGGTCAACTCCCCCATGGATGCAAACCGGCGACCCAAGCCCCCACACCGTGACCCCCCAGCCCCTGACCCGTGGTGGCGTCCTCACTGCAACTGTGGAGCCATTCTTGCCGACGCCCCCCGCCACTATGGTCGCGGCCAGGGCGCCCACAGTAAGTGCGGTGCCGACCACCGCAACTCCGCCTAGCGAGTACCGCAGTTCAGCGCCGCCGATCTAGCGCACATTCACCACAGAATTCAAACCAAACCCCGCTATATGTAGGGCCTTGTTGTGATGGAGACAAATGTAGACTAGTATAATATAACTGTGATGATGACTGGTTTGAATAATCCTTCTGAGTTGACAAAAATGGTTTTCCTATTTGGTATTCTATTCAACGTAACAGCACAATAAAAATCATTGAAATTGAAGTGAAAACAAAGGACTATAAAAGTCTATTCAAGATTCAGTAAATGGTTATTATATTTTTTCTGTCCCGAGGGTACTTTTAAATAAAGTTTTGAACACATAGTACACACATAGTGCACACGATCATTAGAAACTTAAATACGGTAAGCATAAGCTATAAAGTAAAACTTTGCGGTATCATGTCAGGAAATTTAACCACACCGACCGCTGAGCGATAATTAAATTTGAATATGTACGTAGAGTACATTTTTGCACATTCAATTAACAATGTAGTGAAAATCGTTGGCCATATATATGATACAGAAAAAAAATATCTTGAGGTCAAGTGATATCGCAACCAATTATTGGAGTGAAATGAAACTACTAATAATGATTACGTTGCAGTAATTCTTCTATTTTGCTACTCATTGAGCTGGATATTGATAATTATTACATCTCTGATAAATAATGCAAAATATGGCTTAGTAAAAAAATGTGACAAAAAAAACGTCCCGCATAGAATTAAACACGCATGTCCCTGTTAGTCGAAAAACAAATAATGGCAAACTAAAAAAAGGAACGAACGAAAGATCTAGAAACGTCTAAGAGCAAATGTAGGAATTTAGGTTTCTTCAAAATGATAACATTTTCAACCTAAAAGACACGTCATGTGGGAATTTTTAAAGAAAAATGCCTTTCGAAAGCATATATGTATGTGCTAACGTTTGCTAAATTTATGCAGGGATCGGACTGTTGGTTAAAGTTTCTCATATAGATCAATATTATTCGATATTTTTCGATATTCACAAAACACTAATCATTAAACTCTATAATGCTTAAATTTACCAAAAGACTAAGCACTGTTGTTGTTATTTGTTTTGCCTTTATATCATTATACTTCAAACCAATACGTAATGCAGAGACGTGTTTTGATACTTCATTGACTTATTTTTGAATATTCTACAATTTAACGAACTCTATATCGGTTAATTGTACGTAATTAAGATAACAACAAATTCAACGTCCTTGACTCCGAATCTGAACCATTGTCCGATCACTGCCAACGACAAACTAGTTGCTGTTGGAGCACATTACCTGGGTCGCCCAAAAGTCGGGGCCGAGGGTCGCGGAGACCAGGTGGATGGCCATGATGCAGTACTGGGCCTCCGTGACGTCCACGCGGCCCATTCTCAGGGTGCCCGTCACGTACGCCTGCCAATGCGCGCAGTAGAACAACGTCATTGCGCAGAAACACTGCGGAAGGAAAGCACAATAAAAAAGGGGGTAACGAGCAAGTAAAAAGTAAAATATGGAAAACATAAATTTGTAACCCTGAAACCAAAACCAATTTATATCAAAAAACTTTTATGAGTAAGAGGAAAACTTTATTTAAATACTACATACTGTGACAGCTTTATATGATATATGACAGGAATGTCTTGGAAATAATATGAAGAGTCATCTTAGGGCTGTGGAAAAACACCCATATTTTAACTGCTGACTGATAATATTTTTAGGAATTAGCTTTCACTCAAAAACATCACTAGCATTAACATAACTGTTGTCAGCAATTGTACGGACATTAAATAAGCCAATCGAATGTCATTGCTAGTTGAATAATAAGCGAGTTTCAGTTATTGATATTTTTTACCAAAATAAAAACATATATATACAAAAATAAAGAAAAAAGCGCATAAAGAAATTGAGTTTTCAATTCAATTCATATCACCGGGTGATTTTTCGTATAGTACAAGCCTGAAAGTAGTTAGTTTAGAATCATTAACACATTCCATTGAACTGATTTTAAACCAGGTTAACTTTTGTCTCAAAACTCAATATTTTCGATGTGAGGATTGTGCAAGAAATAACCTATGTAAACGCTTGTTTTTTAATTTTCAGCAATTTTAATAAATTTTTCGCATGCTATATTTCGAAGTGAATCTCTTGTTAGCATGTAAAGCTTAGTACTGAACAAAAAATTATGTTGTATAATACTGTGCTTTCTAGTATCATTTTAATTAACTGAAACTATTGTCCCATAACAAGGCTAATAATGTTAATGCACTTCATTATATGCAAAAACCTCCGCCATTTCATTATCCAACAACTTCACCATTGTAGCTCTATTAAAACCTTTAACGTTAATGTTAAGGATGCCATAATGGGTATTAATATCAATTGCAGCAGACCGCTTGCGGTGCTTCTGCACTCTCATTACAAAGCTTACATTGTTCAGGCCACAACAACGCCGGCGAGCCTGTTTACATGTTGCAAATGCATTCTGTTAACATCGATCGTACGCGTTTACTGTGGAATGGCACGCAAATGCAACACGGTAATGCATCACAAACTAATTAGTTGGTTACTTAACAATTGTAAGGCAAACGGTTTATGTCTATAACTCTACAATAAATGTGTTTCTTCAAATTTAACCTTTTACGAAAAGAATTCGTAACATTATTGCAAATTTATACATACACAATAATGTACAATACTTTTTGCGAGAATACAATACATTGTTATCTATTAACTCATTTGCATGTACGAGAGTGGTCTGAAAAGGTTCCAAACTCAACTCAAAGATTGCGCCACTCGTTAATAAAAGCTAGTAAATGTAGTTGTGTATATTTTAACAGTTACTCACCAAAGTTTAGCCATTTTGACGGCAGTTTTAGTTGACAGTCGTTTGAGTGAGTAGAAGTGAGTGTTTTGTGAAAATGGAAAAAATTGAGTATCGAGCTGTTATTAAATTTTTGTTTTGAAAGGCAATACGCCCACGCAAATCAAAGATGAGATGGACTCTATGTATTTTGGGCAGCTGAATTTAAACGTGGCCTTAAGAGCTTGGAGACGATGAACGTTCAGGGACGTCCAAAAAGTGCAACTGCTGACGATAACATTGCTAAAGTTCACAAAATGGTAAAAACAACCGCCGAATTAAAGTGAGACAGATAGCAGAGGTTATAAAAATGTCCAAAGAACGTGTTTGTCACATATTAAATCAAGATTTAGACATGAGGAAGATGTCCGCGCGATTGGTGCCGCGTTTGCTGACATTAGACCAAAAACATGTTCGAATGAACATTTCCAAAGCACTGTTGGCGCAGTTTAGGCCGATAAATCCGAGTTTTGCGGCCGATTAATTACTGTAGATGAAATTCGGATACACCATTATACGCCCAATATATAACTACAGTCATAAAGTGGACTGCAAAGGGGTAACCAGCTCCAAAAAAAGGAAAATCTGTTTTTTCGGCTGGGAAAGTGATTGTTTTTTGAGATAGTCATGGAGTTATCTTTATCGATTATCTTCAAAAAGGAAAAACCATTACAGGAGCATACTACGCATCATTACTTGACGAGCTGAAGGCACAAATTGCGGAAAAACGGCCACATTTGCAGAAAAAGAAAATCCTGTTTCCCCAAGACAACGCGCCGTCTCACACCTCAGCGGTTGCCATGGCAAAAATCCACAAGTTACAGTTTCAACTGCTTGACCATCTCACTCACCAGATCTGGCCTCAAGCGACTTCTTTTTGTTCCCTCATCTAAAAATTGCGCCGGAGGACAAAGATTTTCGTAGATTATCACCTTTGTGAAGTTATTTTGCAGAGAAAAACATCATCATCATCATCATCAGCCTGTGTCAGTCTACTGCTGGACATAGGCCTCCCCTAATGCACGCCACCGCTTCCGATCTTCGGCTACTCTCATTCAGCCCACACCGGCCACTTTGCGAATGTCGTCACTCCATCTTGCCGCAGGGCGTCCACACTCCACGAACAGGTTCTCCGCGCGAGCGGTGGGTTTAGATACCTGCGGCTTCCTCGATTGTCTCAGAAAGGAACGCAGCCGAGGTGTACAGGCGCAGTGGAGGCTCCAGCGCTCGAATAAGCCTGCTGAGTGAGCCAAGATGGGAAAGGACGGCATTGCAGAGAAAGTGTGTCCCAGCACCCGTCTCCACACCAGCGGTTGCCATGGGAAGAGATCGTTACGGTTTCACGTGACCATCTTACTCCCGATCTCCGCACAGCGACTCTGTTCCTGCTGATGCGGTGGAGGCACGAGGAGGATTATCGCTGAGTCGCGATCTTTTCTTCACGAGAAATGAGCAGCAGCGACTTATCATCCGCCGCCTGCTGGCTGAGTTACTGCCTGCGCAGTCAGGAACTCCGCTCATGCACGCACCTTCCGATTACAGAACTCTGAGTCCTGTTACCACACAGGCCACTTTGACGAAGGCGTCATCCGACTGCCCGAGGAGGCAGGATGGCCGTAGCATGCTACGTTGCCAGCCCGGTGGCTTCCAGATGATTGACAAACGTCTTCGTGACTCCCACCGGCTTATATGACCGCCCTGCCACTTCAGCTTACTTAATCCGGTGGGCTATGTCGTGATTTTGGTTCTCTGACGGATCACATCATTTCTGATCGGTCCTTCAGAGATACTCCGAGCATAGCCCTCTCCATAGCTCGCTGAGCGACTTGAAATTTGTGGACCAGTCGAACCGTAGTGTCCTAGTCTCGGCATCGTAGGTCATAACGGGTACGACGCACTGATCGAAGACTTTCGATTTGAGGATGGATGACGAGAAAACTCGAGAAGCATGAAAGCGCCCAGCCAGCCGAATCTTGTTGGCTTCCTCAAGTTGTTTCACCAGTTGAGCGTTTGCCCTAGGTAAACATCCTGGAACTTACTGAGGAGATGGCGTCAATGTGACGGTCCCGATCAACGTAAGCTATGAAACATGACCTTGGTTTTACCGAAATTTCATCCGGAACCGATGCGTGCAGAAGATTAATGCCAGCTTTGTCATCATTTTCTGCAGTCAAATTGGGTCTAAAAGTAAATAGATATTAGCGCCAAATCGTATTGAGCTCTGATTGACTTCATTGTTAGATAATAAACGGTCAAGCAAAAGGGATTAACGTTTTACCTAACTTTAATGTTCCTCCTTCATCTCACTGCGTTTAATTTTGTACCTTTCTACGCAACTTTCTTTTTTTTTTTATCATAAGAACCTTACAAGATAAGATTCTCAAGATAAAAAAATAAGTATATATTTCTTATAATAGCAATGGCAAACAAAACAATAAAAATATCAGCGAAATCGGTTCACCTGTTCTCAAGATTTAAGCATAGCAACACATTTAGCTATTCATTTTTATATCATAGAAGACACTCGTGGCTTCAATCGTTAATGCTTTTTCTCTTAAATTTCTAAAAAAATAATGGACGTTACCTAAGGAAGGTCTAAAATAGAACTGTTAACATTTACTCCGAGTCTAAAATTACTTAACAATAGACAATAGTAACAGAATATTCAAAAAGAAACCGATACAAGTCTGGTACACCATTTGAATAAGTATTCTCTTCAAAAAATACTTAAAAGGTTCAAGGTTATATGAATGCAGGCGTGATAATCGTTGTTGGCAAGGGATAGCCCGATGGCAACTGTATAGAGGCGGACGAACGCATGTTTGGGCAAAGTTTTTAGATCGGGAACTGTGCCAAGCTCACGCACGAATGACTGCAGTGAAATTTAGCGAATTTACGAGATAATAATGGGTGAAAAGTGAACGTTTCTCTATTTGAAATAATTAACTTTCAATTATAGTCCTTGTATGCAGCGTTTGTAAATTTGGTAGGACTAGAACAAAAGAACTAGCTAACCAAAGGACGCTGGGTTTGAAACGTCGGGTATAATTTTAAAGTAATTAAACGCGATTTAATCCGTTAAAAAATGTACTAAATATAATTTATAGTATTAAAATAAATACAACAAAAAAGGGAAGATTGTCAACTAAATTAAACGCGATAAAATTTGTAGTCTTTAATTAAATCATGAGTTGTATTCGCGTAAAAACAAGAAAGTGTATAAGTAATCGAAAAGCGCGACAAGAGGGATTAAGTATTGAGAATTCATTGTGAAAATACAAACTAAACATGGCTACTCATAGTATAGAAGTTATGTCTCTACATATATCTGGGAGGAATATCGAATAGGTATATAAGTCAGATATATTTGGACCACACTCATGACAACAAACATGGTATATGTGTTTCGTCGACGAGACTAAACTTGGCAAGGGCTGTGTACGCGTCGCTTGCCAAGAGACCGTCTGCTATCGATGGCATCCAAAGATCGCTTTATATAATCTCCAAAGAATATACCATCCAGTGAATAACTCGATTTTAGTCGACAATCGTGTATATTTAGCATCTGAAAGTTTTAATCGCAACCAAACTGCGGGAATATTAATCGTTTAGAAGTATTATTATAACAATTATGTTTTTGCAAACTGGAACGCAACATCCTATCGGAGTTTTTCATTAATTGTTTATACCAGTGGAGAAACCGTTTAGTTTTTATCGAGTGATTTAGAAGCGATATAATTTATGAAAATTGGCAAAGCACCTAGTAACGCATTATAATTAAAACAAATTGTATTAAGATTCGGTTTTTTTACACTTAACTTTAACTATGGCAGAGTTAATTATAAAAATATACATAATCTACGATTTAGAAAATAACCATCGGAGTAAAACGAAAATGCGCAAGGTATGCGTTCTTTCGCTCTCAACGATTACGCAAAGCACGGTAGAGTCAACTTAACCGGGCTAGTTTAAAAGGCAAAAGGGAAAGTGGACCTCGCCCCGACTTATGAGCTGCTCATTTATTTACTAATTAAATATGGCGCGATTAAACAATAGCAGCGGGCAAGAACTTTAGTCAATTTATTGAAATAGTTGATACCTTTAAGATAAAACGTTATGAAATAGGTTATTTTTTTAATTTATATATAGCACGAACTTTTTCATCTATTTGTTATTCAAGTTAAAGTTTTGTAAGAAGTTTTCAGAAACTTATATAATTGTATACTACTTAATGTTAAAAATATCATTTTTACTTAACTCTGTTGCATGATTTATTAAGAAGTGAAATATAGTCTTAGTTTTGAAATAATACAATAATAAATAGACGTATTCTTCTACGGATGTACCTAATTCTATGATGTATGATATGACACAGAGGGCGTCATTTAAATCATCAATGCAAATAATTAAAATTGCAGTATCTGTATGAAGCAACAAAATAACCTTTTTTTAATGTTTAAATAGTGATATATAACTGGTACACATAACAAAACATCTGATAGCAAAAATATAAAAACTGGTATGCAGAACAAACAGACAGACAGACATTTTTTTTTTTAATTATGTCTGTCTATTAGTTTTGGATAATCTCGAGAGTGGTTAGTCCGATTTTGATGAAACTTTCACTGAAATAAAGCTAAAGGATGAGGACCTAGGCTACCTGTTCTTTAGAAATAATGTTGTTTTTTATAAATTAGCACGTGGGCGAAGTCGCGGCAAACAGCTAGTAATTAATAAAACTACTTTTGTTGTATGTATGAATTAAAAGCAGCTGTCTTTTGATATATCGTTTATTAAGGTATAACTATGGACAAGTTGTACTACTTTAATTTGACCGACAGATATAAAAAAAGTCTTTTAACCACCATTATATTTGCTAATGAAACAGCAGTCACAGCAGTCAGTTTACTACACATCACATGCCTTTGTTAGTCCACTGCTGGACATAGGCCTCCCCTAATACACCCCTATCCATTAGGGTTTGGACCGTATCCCACCACGCTGGTCCAATGCGGGTTGGTGGGTGGACCGACTTTTACATGCCCATCCGACGCATGGATCATCTTACTTTTCAGACAATTGGGTGATCGGCCCAAATTGCCTAACCAACTAGGAAACAACAATGAAAATTTGTTGCGTCCCGCAGGATTCGAACCCGACCTCCGGTTTCTAAACACGCCCATACCACTAGGCTACGAGGCAGTTTACACTTAACGATGATGAAAGGATGTATGCATTAACTGCTTCCATAGCCTAGTGGTATCGACGTGTGCTTTAGAAACCAGAGGTCGAGGTTTAGAATCCTGCATGCCCATAACAAATTGGGCCGTTCACCCAATTGTCTGACAAGTAAGATGATCCATGCGTCGGATAGGCATGTAAAAAGTCGGTCTACCCACAAACCTGCATTGGAACAGCGTGGTGGGATACGGTCCAAAAAACCCCGTAAAAATGGAGAAGGCGTGCATTAGGGGAAGCCTATGTCCAGCAGTGGACTAAGACAAGCTGACGATGATATGCATTGTTACTGCGCAAAAATAATTCTTAAAAAATTTAAGTGTTTATTGTACGAGTTAAAGTATTTAAAGCATACATTCTCTAACATGGGTTTAAATCACTGAAGCGCTCCAAGTAATTGAACGGTTAACCTAAATACTTTCAATGCCTTGTTATTAGAGATGGAATTCGTCATCCGCAAACAAACACAAACGATGTCTTGGCTCGCTGCTTGTTAAAAATACCACGCAGTGAACATCAACAGTATTCATACATTACTTCATTGATGTGATTATTGATTCTCGACAATTGAAAATTGGAAACAACTAGAATGATTCATAGTACCTACAATTAAAATCAGGCGACTATTTGATACGGTGCGTACAGATATAACAAGTAGTCAAATTAAAACTAATTGAAACAATCTAAGAGAGTTACAAATAATTTCACAAGTATAACGAACGTGGGATATTCACTTAATTTATAATAAATTAAAAATCAATTCAAATTAAAAATTTAAATCAATTATCAATTAAATGTCAAAATTATGCCGATTTTAAAAAGAGCCCTACTGAGATTTTTTTATTGATTTTAAATTATATTGAATGGCATGCGAACTGTACATTTTTACCACCGTCATTCCTGTAATAATTATGATAAGCAAATGTTTTACGTCTATGAAGTCAATATCATATACCGTTTTTCTTTACATGATAATGTTTTTAATTGATTCTTAATTTTTCTTTCCAATATCAGGGAAAGTAAGACGTTCCCTTTTTACTAGGGACCGTCTGGGGCAGTGCCTCCGCGGTGCCTATTTCTGTCGCAAATTCGTTGTGCGGAAACACTACTGTCTTCCGGGTTAAAGGGCACCGTTGCCATCGCAATTACAGGGTAAAATAGACATAACATCTCATATCACATGGCGGTGAATGGATTTTTGACGTCCTTACTGCTTTTCATATGGGCGGGCAGATAGCCCTTTCTACTAGGTTTTGGTCGTCTCATAGCTTTTACCAATATAAAAGCAAAATATTTACATTAGGGTTACTTCTACACACTGCTTTGTAGCCTAGTGGTAAGGGCGTGTGCTTTGAAAACCGGATGTCGTGGGTTCAATTCCTGCGGGGTCTCGACAAATTTTCATTGTTGTTTTTTAGTTAGTTAGGGCAATTTGGGCCGATCACTCAGTTGTCTGAAAAGTATGATGATCCATGCGTCGGATCGGCATGTAATCTAGGTCAGTCGGTCTACCCACCAACCAGCATAGGTTGAATACGGTCCAAAAACCCCCTAATGGACAAGGGCAGGCCCATGTCAAGCAGTGGACTTACTCAGGATGATGATGATTACTTCTAGAAACACATTAATATGCAAATAACATTTTATGAAAACATGCACATTACTGATATGTGGAACATTAAATGCTAAACGAAGAGTCCAACTTCCAAAGGCTCTTCAATGGATCGATCGACAAGACAACCTCGTCCATGACCGCGCCATTATGTCATACTGATTCGAACTTACGTCCAAGGGCAGTTAAGGCCGACACAATAAAAATTAACATACTGCCCTATTCTTTACACATCTATTGTTTTACATTATCTATACATATTAGCAAGTCAAATACAAAAGATTTAGTAAATTGTTGGTATCTTAAACGCATTTCAAGTGCGATATGTGGTCATTCCTGATTGATGAGGTCATTCCTTACGAAAGCTCTACTACATTTCTTGGATTTTCTATTGATTCCAAGATGCAGTGGGGAGCACATATTGACAAACTCTCTAAAAAGCTAAGTACAGCAATCTTTGCAATAGTATAAGAATGTATAATAAATTAAATGCCTGCCAAACGCAACTGAATGATTCGAGCTTTTGTAAAGTTGTCAAAACAACGCTTATTAAAAAAATTGCACTATTCTTGTTAATTAATCTGGACGTTGAGGGACCAGATGTGGTAAATAGGTTATTTCTGACGTTCATAATCTCTGGCTAAATTGAAAATAATTTTGACTTTGACAATTTGTAAAATTTAATATTTAAATAAATAGTAAGATTATTTTTCTTCGTTCTTTTTGACGTGAGTTGAACTGGTAAATGGATAATTTTTGACGTTCATAAGTGCTCAGTAGACCCTAAATTGAATAAATGATTTTGACTTTGACTTTGAAAACAATGTTAAATACTGTTGTAAATTATTTTTCTTATCCTTTTTTCTTACTTATTAAGATTTTTTACTATTGAGTAATGGTTGTCGTCATAATCAATGAGTTACACATTATTTAACAGTTTAAAGTCAATGACTGGCCGAATGTCACTCGGTATACGCGTATTGAATAATTAAATGCTTTAACACACACCGTGCAACAATTAGCTGTACGATATTTTACCTCGTTATAGTATACGTAATATCACGAGACAATATAATGTTCAAATGTATAATAATTAAATTCACAAGTTTTAAAAAATATTTTGTCAGTATAGCTTTTGTAGTTTAACCTAATCTGAGATAAAAAAAAAAAACACGTTAAAAAACTCCTACGTCAAACATTAATGGCGCCAGAATCGTTTTTATTGGTAAACGGCGGCCATTTTCAATCCCTCCGCGATGTTAAACCACTAAGAGCGCTCGAGTTTTGGCGCCAAATGATTTTGGCGTTAAATTTCGTTTCCATTATATATACTTCTATCGAAAATATGCGAGATAATTATAACAATTTCCTAATTAATATTTTTTTTATTAACCGTGGGCACATCGATATTTTTTAAATTATAAAACAAAAATACTCAGTCGAACTGGTGCCTCCAAACAACCAAACTAACAATGCTAATCTTATTTTCCTTTTTTTTGTGTCCTTGTAATTTTTTTATACTTACTATTTCTTTATGCAAAAAGTGTATTTATTTTTAAATAGATGATAGTAATATTTCAACCTGTTACAATGAATTATTGAAACGATAAAATATAAAAAGTATAGGTTAAACAACTTACAAATGTAGAGTAAGAGATTTAGTTGCTGTAGAACAAAAGTCAATTATTATTGGCGAAAGTTATTCCGAAAACTACGTTAACCAAAATTTTATATTTTTTTTGTCAACTAATCCAAGTTAAGCTGCAAATACTAACTAAGAAGGTTTCTCCTCAACTGTTTGCAATTTTACAGTTAACCATCTGTATTTACAAACAAAATAACTATTTCTAGTACATTTTGCAAATAAAGACTTGCATACTTTTTTAAGTTGCTCGAGCTAATCAATCACTCAGCCAGTATTTGAAGAAAAAAAGTACAGAAATTCAGAATTTCTAAACATTTATAACCAAAGTAAATAGAAACCTAAACATTAAGACTTTAATCTAAGTAACTAATGAGGACTGATTGAGACACTAAACTTTTCAGAGATAAATGTAATTTCATTTAGACCTAAGCTTTGTAATTATGCTTATAGCATAATCATTTACAATATTATATGTTACCAATATATTTGCAACTATAATCTAATAAAGGGATGACATTTTCGCAAACAAAGTTTACTATTAAACACACAAAAAATTTACTGGTGCAAATGTTATGGACTTATTGGTCAAACGTAGGATAGAAATTGCAAATAGTAGCAGCCCATCTATAAGGAAACATTTAATATTTTTAGAATTATTGTATGACATTTAGATTTCCCTTAAAAAAATCTATGTTGTTAGTTCTAGTGTCGTGATTATTACTAACTAATAAATTAAAGCTAAAAACAGGAAAATAGTCACACAGTTTGTTAATAATGTCATAACTTCATTAAACATTTCAAGAAAGGCAAAAATGTAGTATGATAATAGATGATATAACATCTTCCGTGTGGTAACAAGTCCAAACTTAATAAGTTGTACTGATAAGAAAAATCCTTACATTATTATATTGATAAGGAATACACAAGTAGCTGCCTAAATAAACAGACTTACATTTAGTAAGTTTATTTGTTTTGGACAAAGTTAGCTTCTAATTTAAAAATTAAAACTTATTTTAGACTCAAAATTAAGGTTCTTTTTACATCAATTCATTAAGTTATACAATGGTAAAAAATAGCTTACATTATGTAAGCCATAGAATTGTATCAAATGAAAAACAATAAATAAATAGACCTAATTATGTATGTAAATATTTTTCTCAATATTAACCCTCTAATTAGAAGATCATTAAAAAGAAATAATTAAAATGTAAAAACAATGTTATTTATTTGATAAGGTATAATCATCATACTAATTTTTATTTTGAAATATATTAGTCTGTGTACTTTAATAAAGTTATCACCTTTAATTATTATTTCTTGTTCAAAATCTATTGTGTATGTGGTTGCATTACCCTCCTTTCGCTAAACTTTAGTTTGTAAAGTGGATCATACCAAAAAAAAAGAGTCATTAGACAATAATAAGTTTTTTTTTAACTTATCACCGTAATTAAAACAATTATTCCATTTTATTTTAAACTATTCCTTACAATATTTGGTAAGTTTTAGAACAAAAATGGTTTGTTAAGTCATCTTGCTTACCTGGAAGAACATCCAGGTGGGGTACTCTCCCAGCTTAACAGCTATGCAGGCCCCGAGGGCTATAAACACTGTAGATATGCTGTCGCAGCCATGGTCAAATAGTTCGCCGAGTGGCGACTGACTGCCAGTGCGACGAGCCTGTTTGCCATCTATGGCGTCTAGGCTCTGGTAAACGAAAACTCCAAGCGCACAAAGGGCACAAGCCCACCGCGGCGGTTCCTGCCGCGCGTCGGGACTGTACCTGGTGGATGAGAATAACAAATGTTAAATCTAAGAAACTATAATGTGGCAATAATACAGCTAGTACATTGGTAAATTTTTAGAATTAAAACATAGTAAGAAGCAAAAATGGTATGGTAACAGCAGGAACAATAAGACCACATATACTTCTAGAACTAGAGTGAAGGAATATTTAATACTTCACTTTATGGCCATTACGCACGTTATTAAACTTGGACTTTAAACTAAACTGTAAAGACTTTGTCTACTTTGCGTTACTAAGTTTATCAGTTTCTTACACAATATTAAAATTTCTTTGGTACTCTGACAACTTTCAAATTCTAAAATTAATGATTTGTTTCAAATAAACAAAATCTTTAGATAGGTATTGAGCCTTTAATAAAGTCTTTAACCATAAAAAAGCGGCATAAGTAATTTATAACAATTTTCTTTTACTATTTCAAATGAAAATATATTAATAAAATTTAGAAACTGCAATACATAACAAATTTTAATACTTTATTAACAACACATCCGCAGGGGTGTGTTCAAAACATGGACAAAAGCAATTGTCTTATAAAGAAATTGAGGTTCTTATAGAATTGTTGCAAGGGGAACATGTTTTTATACACTTCTATATGTATATTATGATTATCACAATGTTTGCAACATATATCAAAACAACCAACTGAGGAAGAGTTGTTTGTTTAATTAATAAAATACTCTTACATATAATTCTACTTATAATAATAAAAAAAAATTTTTTAAGTATTTTAATATCTCTATACATAATTTAGCCAATTTGGAGATAAAGTCTATGTGAATTCCAATTGATGTCAATTCTGTCTAAATTCCTATTTTGCTGAACTTATAGAGGGAAATGTATAAATGTGTATCATAGTAATAAATGTGAATAAATTGCTATTGTTTATTTACAACCTCATATAAACCCTCAACAATGTTACAATTAAGCTGAAATATCATAAGACTATATTGTATTGATGAGTGGAAATATGTTTTATGGATAGATGAATTGTTTTATAAATTTTAATCATTTCATATTTCATTTCATAATATTGTTGCATAAGAACTCAGAGTATATATAATAACAAAGCAAAAGTAAGAACATAACCTTATAAAACCTTAAAAGACACCAGAAAATAGTCTTTCAATCAAAGTTTAATTTGAAAGTATGACGGACAACAACAAAATTTGAATAATTTATAAACCCTTGAAGAAGAAAATCCCAATTCATTTGTTAACTATGCATCATTCTGCCTATGTAGAAGATAATTATTTTGTTCACGTAAATGTTTGAGAGGCTAAACTGGTATTACTATCATATGCCATTATAGTACAACATTTGTCAAACAAAAATACTAATTATATAATATTATCTTTAAGATAATAGTGCCTATGAATGAAACTATGTCTATATATGAAACTGGTTTCATACATTGACATAGTTTGAGTTTTGTATATGGCTAGCAATATTTCATTTAATTAATACCTAAAAATTTACTTTTTAATCTTGTGACTTATATTTATTTTTATAGTTTTAAACAATCATAAGAATTACCAAAATTCTAAAATAGATAATAACATATAACACTGTAGAATGAGTATAAAAATATTGTGAATAATTGTTTTCAGTTTTTTTTTTTAATTTAAACTTTTATTAAAAAAATAATTGTAATATTAACCCAATCAATATAATATGTAATAACATTTCCTGGTTAGCCAAATTTAACAATAAAGTCATAGTCTTATCAAAATAATTTACTACAAATATCTTATCGGAATATAGTGGCGCGACGTAGCGCCGACCAATCGTACCTTACGATATCATCTGAATGCGGCAATCGAGTAAACATAAGCACGAAGTCATCTGAACTTGTTAATTGCTTTTTTGACATAACAGTTATAAAGAATGTAGGCTAAAAGAAAGCTGTAGTCTCAGACGACGCAAAAATGAAAGTCGTTCCGGTCGTTTACTCGTGACACAAATTGCAAAAATGAACATTGCGGATAAATAAAATGGTACTTACCATACTAATATTAATGTGGTGACTACATTAATTATTAGACCTAAAATAGTGATGAGATTCGGAGCGAGCCATAGCGGCGTCTTAGAAACTAGCCAGCACCACCAGGGTTGAAGCCATGCGTCCAATATACTAGCACTAGTACACGAATATTTATGTTCACTTAGTCTTTTCAACTGTGCAGCGTTCAAAATTCTGTCCTTATAGAACTGCATTTTGGTCGCTGTCACGACATTTAACAACGAAAAATACACGACACCAGTGATACGATAATATCACTATTTGCAAAATTCCGAAAATGAAATTCGCACGGCCTGAATAATCACAGATCACATTATCACGTTAGTACGTCAAAATCAGCTCCAGCTCAGTCAATTCGCTTAAGCTTATGTACCATAGACACATTTTTTCCACACAGATTAAACAAAAACGGTTGACGCTGGGAAAACATGGTGCCACAGGTAATAATGTACTAAGGATGAATGCTTATTGTTTGACTATAGACAAGTACAAAATAATAAATAACGATATAATGGTTTAGTTACAATTTTGTTACAACTTGTTGACAATTTTCCAATTGATATTTTAAGACTACTGTCGTTATTGTAACTGTCAACTTTGCATACACAAAAGACGTTTAATGTAATTGTAACGTGTAATGCAAAATGTAATTTATTGTTAATAAATTAACGTACAAAATTTAAGTAATGTTAAAATTTATTTAAAAGTTGCTTATAATAATAAAACTCTATATACTCTGAAAATTAGAAAAATTAGGTATTCTTGACGGATTAAATAATACTCCTATTCGATGTAGTTTTCAGATTTGTCGGTACGCCCACTAGATATCACTACACTATTTTATGACTTTTTTCACACATCTATGTCACTAAGCTATCATATTCAGTATTTTAATATTGTTCTCATTGCCCATTTCCATGTTATAATGACGTCGGCTTGTAACCATCTGGTTTTACCTATATAAGAGATTTGACGTGTACCTTCACTACTTATAAGTTAAAATGATGCCCTGTCCTGCTACTGCCAAAGACGATTTTAAGAACAGGGGCCGACTTTTTACATGGCCATTCGATACCTGGATCATTCGACTTTTCTAGAATTTGGATAATTAGCCCATATTGGTCTAAATAACAAGAAGAAAAGGATATTACCAAGTTGTCTCCTCGTAGGATTCACACCCACAATTTCCACTCTGTGAGCCATTGGCCAATACACAATACCAAAGGAGCGATCTATCTCAACGAGTGGTGCCATAAATGCCAAGGGCGTCTTAAAGGGTTACTGGAGCTTGGGCCGTTATTGATAATATTAACTTCATGCATAATGAATAAATGGGAAACTAGTCGGGCCATATTTTGGCTCGATTCATTTGAAAGGCATATGTCACACTTTTAAGAGCTAAGGCTAATAACTTGTACTTCTATATAATATTTACCTACCAAGATGAAAATTCTTGGTTTGGGCTGTTTTGGTTTGGTTTTGTTTGGGTGCTTTACATGGATTATGAAACTGTATGACTTTAGCGCTCCGTTAAAATGTTGAGGGTAAACTATCTAAAATAATTGGAAGCAAAAGAAGAGAGATGGTCTAAATTGAATAAATAAAGAAATAAAAGACCTCTTTTTATTTCAACAATATTTATATTTTAATTACAAAAGATTATTATACTCTTTATAGTAAGAAAATTAAAATAACATATTTTCATACAAAATTTTTAAGTCTCTTTCGAATTTTTCTTACAACTATATCTTTATCTACACATTAATTGATTTGTTCTTAAAGTGATGTTGTAAGTTCTTGATTACAATATTAATACAATCTTTATGCTAATTGCTGTCTCTTTTAACAAAATATAATATAATACAGATGATAAAACACACAAAAATAAAATATGCATTGAGCCGCGAAAACAATTATAATTTTTGAAATAAATACAAATGAACATATCATTGATATCTTTTCATCACCTGATCTTTATGTAACTGTTACAGAGAAATAATTTGTGCGACATATTTTATATAAAGCAAAACTATTTAAATATTGTTTTGACTAAAATTTTAATCTTGAATGTAAAATACATTAAAAGTTACAAAGTAAGTATTACAATATGTAAAAATAATGAAGTATACAAATAAAAAATAAATTAAATAGGCAATTTAAAACATTATTACATGCCGTCAATTTAAATTTTATCTCTAGTGCTTGAAAATATAATTCAAATTCGGGACAGAATTGTTATTAATTAAAAAAAAAACTTTAATCAGCGCTTGTGAATTTTTTATAGCTAGTTAATGAGTGTAAACGTAGATAAAATTTTAATAAAATATTGTTTTAATGATTTAATCTGTTAAAATATCAATCTTTGGGACGGAAAACTGCAAAATATGATAAACATAATGGTTCGGTCGTTTGCCCTATGTATATAAAAATACATTTTAATTTTAGTTTTTTACTATAGATAAAGTATTCTCATAGATTTGCAAGACAAATGAGCAAGGCAATGAGAGAGAGAGAATGAGCATAATAAAAATAGACATACGTAACAGCCTTGCGCTAAAAGGGAAGTTGTATTTGAATATTTGCTATACAGGTTTGGTTAAAGGAGACACCTGAAAAATTAATATCTTTAATGAATGTATACATTTAACGATATAACAGTGTATAAGTCTTTAATTGGTCTAAAGTAGCTTAAAATAAAAATGAAGATGAGAAATATTTACGATACCCTTAAGAAATTTTGATGGTTTAGTATTTAAAAATATCGTCATTAAGTACAAAGCAGATCTATCGCATACTTTATCTTCAGCACGATTTCTGCCCGCGCGGGCCGGCTACCTGGCCTTGGCCTGCCCCTTGCGCGCCTCCACCCTCCGCTGCAGCGTGGCCAGCAGCGCGCCCAGCACGTTGTGCCCCGGCAGCCGCTTGCCGAAGAGCAGCCTCTTCACGGAGTCGTCGTACGTGAGCAAGGCCACCATGTTCTGCAGCAGGAAGCCCTGGCAGTACTCCAGTAGTTGCGTGGCGCCGTACACCTGCAAATGGACAGAACAAAGTACTTTAACAGCATGGTGATAGATTTTGTTAAGAAACACTAAAAGAGTATAGCTTTGGGAGAGTAGATTTCAATTTTTAAACGAACTTCCAATTTAACCACAATATATTGTTCGAATTTTTATCTCTATATTGTTCTAGCACTGCCTCCATAACCTAGTGGTAAGAGCGTGTGCTTTAGAAACCGGAGGTCGTAGGTGCAACAAATTTTTTATTGTTGTTTCTTAGTTGGTTAAGGCAAATTGGTAATCGAATCACCTAATCGTCTGAAAAGTCGAATGGGCAGTTAAAAATCGGTCCACCCACTAACCCGCATTGGTCCGATCCAAAAACTCCCTAATGGACGAGGCGTGCCTAAGGCAAGGCCTATGTCCAGCAGTGGACTAACACAGGCTGATGATGATGATGATTATCCTAGCATATTAAATAGTCAGTGAAGGTTTTCCATTATAACATGTTTTTTTTGGTAAAGCGCGATAGTACCTTGGCGTGGATGTAGACGGAGACGAGGTTGTGCAGGTCGACGGCGCCGGCGGCCCTGGCCTCGCAGTGGCGCTGCAGCGGCAGCAGCTGGAAGAAGGAGGCGGCCGCCAGCACCTCCAGCACGTCGCCCTCCGGGATCTGCAGCCCCGCGCAGCCGCCGCAGTACAGGTACTTCATCACTTGCTGTTCATGACGACATGGTGAACATTAGACCCACTTTGCGTGTTAGTGCCTAACTGTAGATTGGTGAAAGGAAATTCTTTGATAGAATGTTAAGGTTATAGGTGCTAAGGTAGAAGATTAGTCTGTGCTTTCGATGTAAGAGATAGTTTTTATCAAATATTTAGATACCAATATATGTTGCAAACTATGGGTTTGTCATGGCCGTATCACACCTGCCATGCCGGTGTAAGACCTCATTTAATGACAAGTGTAAAACGGAATAGGATATGTAGTTCTTTGATTACTCAGCACTAACTTCAAAGATGTGGTAACGTATGTCGTTAATCTGAACGAGGGGCGGAGCACCCGCGGGCAGCTCAGAGGCCCTCGGGGGGGCTAGCATCGCGCGCAGCCGAGGGGACTCCGACACCAACACGATCTTGTGCCCGTAGAACAGCCGCCCTTCCACTCTGCATGCAAAAATTAAATAAGCACCGCCATAATATAACAGAGCACGCAATATGAATTAATAGTCCATATTTGATCGTCGATTAAGATTCGGGTAAGGTTTTTAAAACTAAAAACTTTTTACTGTTTGACAAAATTATACGTCCACAAGAGACTTAAATGCCAGATTGATAAAAGTCAGAATAGAGAAAGTGGGATCATGCAGTTAGCTATCATATAGATTTATTTTTGGGATTGATCATAATGACGATTTATTTTTTTAAGGCCTTTATTGATAATACAAGACGCAACTTTGACATGAAATGTTACGTCTCTTATACCCAGTAGTTACGCTAGTTTTAGTATCTTTCAAACCGACCGAAAGACAGTAGTATTTAGCAGCTGTGCCAGAAGGAAACTCATCATCAGAAACTCAATAATCGATGAAAGGTCTCTTCGAATTTGAATTTGCACTCAGTATTTATATCACCCGTTTCCACAATAAGATCAATAATTAATGGACAATACCTGAAGGTGACTCCGATCGGGTTGTTTTGAAAAATGAGAGTCTACTAAAGCGGCGCAATTTTTGAGCGGCAAACTGCTGCTAGGTCACTCGCAGTAAGAACGGCTCATCAGTTTAGAATAACGAGCGAATCACATAGGGCCCAAGCTGCTTCTACACACGCATCAGCAGTGTCGACAAAACGTGCAAAGAATATCCGGAGTGACGTCCCTGACGAGGTGTGACGGAGGGGCGACGCGCGCGGCGCAGCGGGGGCGACATATGCGCACGCGGCACGCCCAGCCTACAGGCGCAGGATGTCGCAAGCAGACCTGCCTCCTTGGACAGCGCATCTGCATACTATATGGTTGGACCAAGAGATTACATTAGAATGGTGAGATCACCCTCTTGGGGGACCTTGGGACTAAAGTTCCTACTTATTTTTGTTCTGTTCTTAATCCTACTGGTGTATTTGGAGACTTATAACGAAAATAAAAGTACTTCAAACCGACGGCTAATTGACTTACCTTGCTGTACCGGAGGATATTAAACAGCAGAGGGAGGCATTCGTAAATGAACTGCTTGCTGTAGTGGCTGTCGTCCGATGGACACACCTAGGTACAGTGAAAATACATGTTAACAGGATCTTCAGGTCAATAAAATATTTTGAAAACAAAACATATAAATGCAAATCTAAAAGATGTTATTATACTCCATATCATTTAGAATTTACAATTTTTGATGTTATCAAAGACGACAATTGTTAACTTAATTTACTTGTAAGAAATCTTGTAAGAGTTGATCGATGACGTGGTCGAGAGAAGCTTCCGCGGCGGCCGCCAGGGAGAGGGTCCACGCGTGCAGTGACCACGGAACCCCAAGGGCTCGGAGCTCCAGTGTGATGTCTGGTTCAGTACATTTATATTATAAATCTAAACTAGCAACAAACGAATGTATCCATAAAAGTTAAAAAAACATTTCAATAATCAATTAAATTATTCAAATAGTTATAATAAGACATTCCTATTTCCATAATTAAGTGCAACAGGGACGAATGTTTTATAAACAATTGTCTTTATGTACCTTTTAGATTTTGTACTACAATAATTGTTGATAATAGTTGAGAAACGATAGTAAGTCTTCCGTGAAAGCATCGCAATCTGTACAAGTCGTCCTTGTTCATCGGAGCTGTCGAGTCGCGTGAGCTACAGAGCAGGGATGTCTCACCGAGGTGCTCCGACTCTGCGGCGTAGTACATGGCGTCCTGCAGCGCGCGCTGCTGCTGCTTGGTGAAGGGCGGGCGGGCGCCCTGCGCCGGCGCGCCCTCCGCCAGCACCTCCTCCAGCGACAGCACGGCGCCCGCACCTCGCGCGCCGCCGCGCACCGCCGCGCGCAGGCAGGCGCGCCGCCCGTGCGAGCAGCACACCGCCACCGCGCTACCACGCATTCCACGTTTCATAATAATATTGTAAAAAGGGTGTTGTGTCATCGTTGGTGACCGATCATCCAATTGTATGAAAAGTCAGATGATCCATGCGTCGGGCAGGCATGTTAAAAGTCGACCCACACGCCAACCGCATTGGATTAGCATGGTGGGATACGGTTCTAAAACACCCTAATGGAGAAATCGTGCATTAGGAAGCTTATGAATGAAATCTAAATTTAAGGTGACGGACGAAAGTATCCTTGTGGAAATAATGTTATGGAGCCGATTGAGGTTGACATAACACTTTGCTTATGATGATTCTACCTCTCATTTGGCTCGGTGCTGCGTACATAATTGTCACGTTCGATATCACCCGTTTAAAGTTGTAAATAGCAAGATACATTACACAGTCAAATCTTTTTATCGGTGAATTGTCATTTAGTAATTAATTCTAGTTCTAGTGATCAGGTTATTTATAATAAAAAAGACGGACAATGAACATTGTTTTATTAAAATTCATTGTATTAGGAAGATAAATGTGCAATTTGTAATAAATAATATAGCAATACCTGTAGCAGCCGTATTGCGCAGCGGCAGAGTAGCACAAGGCGTCATTGAGCTGCGTGGACAGGAAGGGGTCGGCGCCGTGCGACAGCAGCAGCTGCACCAGCTCCAGGTTGCCCACGCCGCAGGCTATCTGTGAAGGCATCGTACTTATCTTAATGTCCATACAGTTCATAAAATCTTTGATCACATCAATATTCTCTTCTTATTAACTGCCTCCGTAGCCTAGTGGTAAGGGCGTATGCTTTAGAAACCGAAGGTCGTGGGTTCGAATCCTGCGGGGACTCATCAAATTTTCATTGTTGTTTCCTAATTGGTTAGGGCAATTCGGGCTGATCACCCAATGGTTTGAAAAGTAAGACCCATGCATCGGATAGGACAGTAAAAAGTTGGTCCTGCGCCTCTCTCGTCGTCGATCGTGTCGATTATCCGTCCCATCGGGCTCTGTCAGTATAAAGGAACGCGTACACTCGTGCACGATAACATCTCGACTGATCTGTTTGTTCCGTTACAACGATCGGAAGAGAAACTCGCCTGCAGCGGCGTGAGCGTGCAGACGTCGTCGCCCCTGGCGGGCGCCGCGTCCACCCTGGCGCCGGCCGCCAGCAGCCGCCGCGCCACCTCCACGGCGCCGCCGCCCGCGCGCCCGCACGCGTACACCAGCGCGGTCCAGCCTGTGAACAAACGAAACAGTTATCGGCCTCTGTGGCGTAAAACAGCCGACGACCCGCATTGGACCAGCGTGGTGGGATACGGTCCGAAACCCCCTAATGTAGAAGGGGAGGTCTATGTCCTGCAGTGGACTTACACAGGGTGATGATGATGTAGCGTAATAATCATCCTTGATTTTGAAACTGAAGGTCATGGTTTCAAATGCTTCGAGAAAACAGTTGTTTTTTTTTGTCTTATTAGTGCTTAAGCCGATAACCCAATTACCTGAAATTTTTACGGTTTTCAAGATCTTTGGTAGTCGTTATAGGAGGTCAGTGTCTTCATATTTACTTTTTTTTTGTTACAACCAATTTATCCATCGAATGCAGCTAACTATTTACTTTGAAGTTTATGCCAGTCGCTTTACATAAAATCTGTTACTTCCATTAATTTGGACGGATTTCGAAGCTGACCTTAATTTTGACTCGGGAAAAGATTAAGTTTAAAGAAAATTGTAGCATCTACATAGTTCTACTAACTTGCGGTTTGATTTCGGTTGGCGGTCGAAGGTAGAAAATAGAAAAGTCTGACATTTAAATTTTCCAAGTTCAATACAATCTAATGCACTTCTCTACCTTCATAAATTAAACAGTGCAAAAACTCATATGTTTTTAAGGGAAACAACCCGTATCTATTGATGTTTGTTTATAAAACACTGGTTTTCATTTATCTTGTTTTTGTCCAGTTAATAAGAATAGCTAAATTGTCAGACAATAACTCACCAGCAGTAGGTGGTGTGTACGCTGTGGCAGGATGAGCAGGTGGATGCGAAGAGTTGGGCGGCCTCGGGGAGAGCAGCGCCGAATGCTGAATGGCCGCTCCTACCGTTTCCACATTTGGGTCCGCACCAGCTTCTAGCAGCATCTATTGAGAGATAATGCAATTGAAAGTCTTTATCAAGTAAAATTTGTTATATTTTTAATTAAATACAGCATTACTCTAATGGCAATTTACGTAGCATTGTAAATGACCTTTTTCAAATATAGCAAACCAAGGATTCATTTTCATTTAAGGTTATTTGTTTACTTTGTAATCCTTAATTAATTTATTGAGACATTGGAAGTTGGATACAGTTCAGTTGGTACAGAAATGTAATTTTCATTATTTAAAATTTACATGATTAATTCTTTTGTTTACGCGAATACTACACCTCATTGAACAAAAGGGCTTTTTACGAATTTTATCGCGGGAATGTTGCATTTTAAATTCCCGACGTCTCGAACACTTTCCAGCGGCCGTGGTCACGGGGTAGACTTAGATAGGAAAGTTTCAACGAAGATATTTCATGTCCCTATCGAATTGAAAGTCAAAGGGCTACGTACCGCCACGACCTGGTCGTCGCCCGCCAGCGCGGCCTTCATGAGCGCCGTGAGGCCGGCGGCGTCGGGCGCGTCCAGCCCCTGCGCGGGCAGCAGCGCGCGCGCGCCGCCCACCAGCTCCGCGCGCCCCGTCAGCAGCGCGCGCTGCGCCAGCGACAGCGCCGCGCGCCCCAGCTCCTCCGCGCTGCGCGAGCACCGCGCCCACGAGGGCTCCAGCTCCTCCTCGGCGCTGACATGGAGGCACCATTGAGCAATCAATACAACGTGCGACTTCTAACTATATGTTATTAAGTCTTAACACTTTAGATTTGTTATTTAACGGACTTCTTTTTTAAGGGTAATTTGTTTAAATAAATGGAAAGTTCATATTGACTATTCTTTACAATTATCATCACCATTAGCCTTTATCAGTCCACAGCTAGACTTTTGGTTTTGGTCTTTTTCGATGAACGCTAAGACTATACCTATTATTTTATATTAAAGCTTATACCGACGGCTATTGCACGGAGATTGGCTTCCCTTCTGGTTTGTGATCGACCAATGATCCGTCTTTACGACCACAGAATCCAAAGCCTTATTGGCCCTTTGACCATCGGTTCTTCTGACCACATGACCAGACCGCTGCTGTTTCAACGAGCTAATCCATTGCACTATATCGATGATTAGATCTTTGACGCATGACAATAAACATAATTTATATCTTTCATTTTTTCCAAAAAAATGCCAATAAACGTTCAGAATTTAACTATTAATAAATTTAAAAAGGTAGTAAAGGAACGTTTATGTATTAAAGGTTATTACGATACTAAAACATTTTTAAATGACAGTCTCGTAATGAAATGCTCGTTCCAACTCTTGTTTCATAATTGCACAACATGTTATGCCTTCAAATTGTTTGTTATTTTTAAAAGATGACATAAAAAATAGCTCGCTGAGTTTCTTTCGCCGGTTCTTCTCAGGCCCGAGGCGTCCTCTTCCGAACCGGTGGTAGTGGGTTTGACGATCAATGAGCAAGTGTAAACTTCTATATTGAATAAAGATATCTGAATTTGCTACCAATTTTATCGGACACCACATAATAAATCTCACCCGACAGGCCTCGGCGGGCAGTCGGCGTGCGGCAGCAGCAGCCGCGCCGCCTGGCGCACGTCGTCGGCGTCGGGCGCGGCCGGCGGCGCCCGCAGCGCGGCGTGCGCCCTGGCCACGCGCACCCACTCGCCCAGCGGTGGGAGCGCGCCCGCGCCGCGCTCGCCCCACAGCGCCGCGCCCCACGCCGCGCACGACCCGCTCGCCGACCCGCTCGAGTGCTCCAGCTGCACACGATTCACTTTCTAACATAATGTCATAATGTCGGTCCGTCAAATAGTTGGTATTTAGATCATGTAAATAAATTTAGAGTATCTGTTTGGAATATTAACATAACCGTTTTTAAATAATAACATTGTGATATATAACGGGTACATACGTATAATAAAACAAATGTTTTATTTTTTATTTGATTTGATGGTCCTTTGGACTATCTGTTTGATCTAGCTAATCTAGATAATAGCTGGTCCGATTTTAACAGAACTTTAAAGAAAACTGATGTAACTGAGAGTAACGTAGGCTACCATTTTTCTAACAAAAAAGTACAGTTCATTATATTATATACGACGCGGTCGAAGCCGCGAGCTATCGAACAATCTCAAGAACAACAATCCACCTGCGAGCATCTCATGTAGTAATACAAGGCCCGCTCCGCCGAGGGCGAGAGCGGCGGCAGTGCGGGCTGCACGCGGCGCAGCACCGCCCGCAGCTCGGCCGCGGAGCCGGCGCACGTGGTGAGCAGCACGGAGGCGCCCGACGCGCCCGAGCTGGCCCCCGACGCACCGGACGCACCGGATGCACCCGAGCCGCCTACGACACAAATTATAACATTTCAAATTTAATGTAATATACGTATATCCAGGCAGAATTATGATGATCCAACAACATATTTCTTCCAAGATTCAGTATCTAATGGACCCAGAAAATTAATTTTCGAAGAGCTTTCAGCCCTTTTGTTAAGATTTTATTAGCGAGTTTCCGATTGGCTTAAGCATCAAAAATTTGCCTTAATACAGATATAGTATAGTATCTAACCTGTTGAATTATAAAGAGATTTAGGAACTGTATCTACCTAAATAATAAGATGTTACATTATTTAAAGTATTTGAAACTCTTAACTGAACAAAAAAATTGTAATATTTAAATATTTTATACGTTAATTAACATAAAACTAGATTGATGATATTTAACTAGATGATTCAGTTTTCTCACCGGAACCGTTGGTGGTGATCCCCGAGTCGTGGCTCAGCCCCAGCTGCCGGTTCTCCGGCCTGGACACGCCTGACGATGAACCGGATCCAAGGGAGCTCATGGATTCCCATCGCGATAAAGATAGTGCTCCTGAAATCAAAAGCATATATTCAACTATGTATAAATAAGCTTCACTTTTTTAAGAGGATAATTGTAAGAAAATTTTGTATGTATCAATTGCACTTCAATACATCTTTTCTAAAAACTCTTTTGCTTAGGCTTGTAGTTCAGACTAAATTTATAGCATCTAAGCGTGAACTAACGTAAGTAATGGTGCTGAAAAAGATGGCGTTTAAATTTTTGGAAAATCTCGGTCTAGAGCTAGTCGAAATAATGTGTTGATACAATCTTCAAACGGGGCTTAATGACGAATTATTTAAAAATATGTCAGTCATTAAAGGTCTTTCTAGAGTTTGGTCATTCAAGCGATCAGCTATCTCCGAAACTGAAAAGATATTGGATATACTGACCGGAGGCGAGCCTGCCGGCGTTGAGGTGGCTGTAGGGCTGCAGCAGCCCCCAGAGGTCGGCGCAGTGCGCCACCGCGAGGTCCAGGGCGGCGGGCGAGAGGGGGGCGCTGGGGGAGGCCGCGATCAGCGCCATCTCCTCCAGCAGGCACTCCATGCCCGCGCACAGGTAGATGGCCGCGTACTACGTTGACGTTCCAATTCAATAACAGTGGAATGTTTGCTGATTTACGATACTGGCTTTAAAGTTGAATGCCAAACCAGAAGTTGCGAGAGTTAAAGTAGCTGTAGTTGTTAGCACTGCACGTAAGACATTGCCAGGATAAAAAAAGTTTGAAGCATGGAAAGTGTAGTATACATATAAATAATACCATAAATGGTTTCCGTAAACTTAATAAAGCTTTCGACTACGTATTGAAAGAAACTTTGCTCCGAAAATTATTCTACACGAATTTTATCAATGCCATACTCGACACTTTCACATCCTATGCAAACCATGACCTTCAGAACGTCGTCTGAAACGACAAAAGATCTCTCAAGGCTCACGTGGAACGGCTTCACATGGGATCACACAGGGATTATGCTCGTTCCCATGTACCCATTACTTTCTATCTTCCCTACTTATTCAAGCATAATAGTAAAAGTAGGCCTCACTCGTGCACGAAGGGCGCCACGCGCACGTCGAGCATCCAGCGCTGGAAGCGTCCCGGCGCCAGCGAGGTGCGCGCCCTCGCCGCCGAGCCGAGGCGTCGCGACGCGCTGCCGGACGTCGCGTACATCGTGGCCGCGCGCTGGCAGCCCTGCCGTTTGACATTTATATACGTTAGCGGAGTTTAAATAATACTCATTTTAATAGAGTCTCAAATGACTAAACTGTAAAAGCCCTTTCTTAGTTAAATATTGCGTGGTCATTCATGTTATGAGGCTGATCACAACAACGTTTAACGTTGGTTTTCTAAATTTCTACTATAATTAACATTTTAAAGTACATAAAAGTTGTAACAACCACAAAACAAGTGTAAACAAGTGTTTTAGTCTAGAAAACCAAATGCCAGCACAAAATAAATCTAAGGCTATCCACCTTTATACAGGAGTCCGCTAAGGGCGTGCTGAGCACGATGCGGAAGGCGCCCGCCACCTCGTGCTTCGAGCAGAAGCCGAAGTTCTGCGACAGACGCTGCGCTTCGCGAGCGATGCGCACCAACGCCCTAACATCAACATAGACATAAATTATTATGACCATAATATTTTAAAAATTGTTACTTGATTAAGCGGTTTTAACTTTTTTATTTATATGTACATATTATAAAACAAAGTCCGGCCGCGTCTGTATATCCGTCTGTCTGAAATATTTTAATGTTTGTCAGAGATGTCGGAAATTAATTTAGCCGTCTGAGAGCTTGCAACGGAAACGCTGGCTAAAAATTCAAAGAAATAGTCTTATTTTCTAGATTTATAAAAAGGTCCGCGTTTGCATATGTTAACTCTGGTACGATTTTGACTAGACAATGTTCTTTTTTTTGGGAAAAGTTTTTTTTACATGTTACCACACGGAAAAAGTCGCGGGTAAGAGTTAGTAATGTAATAAAAATAAAAACGATCGCTTTTCAAGCTTCCACTGATGCAATTAATTATGACAAGTGACGTGTTTACGATCATTTAGGTGTACAAAATAATTCTTAACATTATTCTGCCGTAAGAATATTCTCGATGTTATGTGTGACTAGTGGAACCAAAACCCAATGTTATGTGACAAAATGTGCCAAGAACAAGGTATTAAGGACGGATCAGACCTCTGCAGCAGGTAGGCGAGCCGCGTGGGCGTGTCGGGCGCCATGGTGGCGGCCAGCTCGCGGCAGCGGCCCGCCTGCAGCGCGCGCGCCACCTCGCCCGCCGTCCACGGCACGCAGCGCAGCTCCACCAGCCTTCGACGAACCATTTGTATGAACATGTGAGCTTCATTAATACCGGACTTATTGTCAAGTCCGGTATTAATGAGCTCTTAAGCACGTTGTCAGTCATAGAGGATTGATTGTCTATTAACAAAAACGATACTTCATTGCCATGGTTATATCATTTACAACGATTCTATCATTTCCTCGGCTGAAGAGTAAATTTAGGCGCACTACATAGAAACTAGTTTAACAAGAAATGTTAAATCAATGCAGTCAAATGCTTTAAAATAATCTTTTGAAGATTTATGGACATAACAAAAGTCTTGAAAGTCGACGTACGCTGCTAGATATGACTTTTTACATGGTTTTGCACAGGGACTATTGACTGCGGGAATTAGCTTCAAAAGTTCTGCGCTTTTATACTCCCAAAACTCGAACCAGACATGCGAGCCTGTTCGCTGTTGCAAAATCATCGACTAGATATGCTCAAAATTCTTTAGTCAAACGCTTA
Source organism: Lamproptera curius (assembly GCA_029286875.1). NCBI lineage: Eukaryota > Metazoa > Arthropoda > Insecta > Lepidoptera > Papilionidae > Lamproptera > Lamproptera curius. The sequence goes on along the minus strand of JAGSMT010000100.1, from coordinate 1,267,547 downwards.
CAAACGGTGTACAATAAAAAGTTTCTAGACCTTGACATATTTAACACACGCAAGAATATTTTTAAAAGGGATGTTCTAAGAGTAATAATGAAAGAGGTGTAACACTCACGAACACTCATTATGTCACTCACTCACTTACAAACACACACACACACACATACGCAGAAGCATTTTTACAATGTTTTTTTTCTTTTAGTATTTAATTTAGTTTCTTTTTGTGTCTTTTTTATAATATACATTTTTTATTACTTAAATTGTCATATTTGTTCACTTTTCACTGTTGTATACTTCTATATTACTACCTAGATAATGTAAATCCAGTTCTGGCTTTAAGTTTTTTATGTATGATGACTATGTTTATAATTGTAACTATAATGAGCTGTGGATTTGTTTTAAAAAATTAAAAAAAAAAAAAATAAAAACATGATAGTCTTGTACCTGTTATGCGAATCCACCCAAACGAATTCGTCGGCGCTGGTGACGTTGGTGCACACGGTGTCCAAGGAAGGTTGACGCACCAGCGGAGCTCGTCTTCTTCGTGCCTCTGCAGCACTTCCCCCGTCTGAAATTGCAATTTAATTAGAGTTATAGGTGGAGGCTTGTTGGGATTCTTTATGTAAATAACCTGCTAACATAAAGTTTAATTTACTATGGATATGTTTAATTAAATATTAAAAGAAAAACAAATGGTTGATTTTTTTTCACTATATTTGTGATACCAAAATTATAAGAACTGACAAAGACATTGATTTATTAAAAAATACGTTGCTTTAATTTGTAAGCTAAAAAGTGGGGCAAAGTTAGTAGATCGGCAATAAAAGACCGCAGGTGCGGAGGTGGTACTGTCCCAGACGGCGATCTGAATAGTAGAGAACTACCTTTAGTTTAATTAAATTAACAGGAGATCATGTTGGTATCTCAAATCACCTTGTGCTCCAGCGTTGCTGGCGCCTCCCCCACTAGAGGCGCCGCTGGTGGCAGTGCTGCTGCTGTCCCTCGAGCGGAGGGTCAGCTGCTTGATGGCAGATCTGATATCCTCCAGGCCACCGCCACCCGGCCACGGCGACTGGAGCTGCAAAGTTTCAACGAAAATTAAAGATACATAAGAGAGAGATATTGTATATGAAAATTAACGCTGTATAAGGGGAAAATGTGCAAAACTTGGTTTTAAAGTTAGAGCGGCATATTATGTTTAATTAATGCATTGTGTTCGTACGATGTTGTTTTTAGCCCACTGTCATAAGTGATTAACATCTCGGTGACAATCCAAATCATCATCATCATCAGCCTTTGATAGTCCACTGCTGGACTTAGGCCTCCCCTAATATACCGCTATCCATTGGGGGGTACCCCACCACGCTGGTCCAATGCGGGTGGGTGGGTGTACCGATTTTTTACATTCCCATCCGGTGATCGGCCCAAATTGTCCTAACCAGCTAGGAACAACAATGAAAATTTGTTGAGTACCCGCAGGATTCGAACCCACGACCTCCGGTTTTTAAAGCAAACGCCTATACCACTAGGCTACGGAGTCAGTACAATCCAAATAGAATAATCTATTAATTTTATTTCAAAAGTTACGTTGCCTTTACTTATTCTCGCAGTGAACGGATAAACGTGAAGTAAATCGATAGTAAAGAGATGATTCACGAGATAAATGTTGCTATTTACTCCTGTGTTTAAACGATCGATCAGGCATTTCCGGATAGATTTAAAGAAGCAGGAAACATTACTCTGTAGCTATAAACGGTAGTTTTGCAAAGTCGGTGAGTTGGTACTAAATATGTCCATTAGTTAAACGCAATTGCGAATGGAGCTTCCGTTTTACAGCGGGACAGTTATTACTTGGGCAATTTGTTCTTGCGCGACGCTTTCTTATCTTACGTATTTGTATCGCGTGTATTCATGAAATGTTAGCACGACATTGGTTTTCTCAATGCGGCTGTGATTTAGACATAGGAAATACGTTATTGCACTACCACGTTTTATTTTATTGATGTTAAAATAGCTTCATCTTTTATTTTATCTTATTGTTTGATATGATGTTGCATTCGAATAGGTTTTTTAGGCACTACGACACTTAATGAGAAAGATTGACAACAAAGCCACATGTGTGACTTTGACCTTCCACGACAAATGACAAGAAGGTGGTATTACAAGGACCATCTGGGGTAGCACTACCGCGGTGCCATTTTTGCCGAAAAAAACACATCTGTGCCGGTTAGCCGGGTACCGTTGGCCAGGGTAATTACTGGATGACCAAGACATAACATCTGATTAGTCATCTCAGAGCGGATTAGTGGCGTCTGATACAGCTTCTGTCATGAGCAGGACATATCAACTTCCATCAGGTGGAGGTCCTGTTCGTCTCATCCTAAAGAAAGATACCTTATTGTGCGGCCGGTGCTTGGCGCGCGCGTGCGGCGGCTGCCTCGGGCGGCGTGGCTCGTCGCGGCCTGCCTCTGCGCCCCCGCTGTCCGACATGGACGCGTGGCCTGAGGAGCGGTTCTCGTCGGAGCTGCTGTTGCACTCGCGGACGCCATTCTAACATACATCACATATTTGATCACGGTAATTAATAGCTTGGTGAAGCATAACCTAGCTATACCCCAGCTAAATGATATTCGGAACTTAAGGAAACAAAGTTTAATATGGCCGCGATCCACCAATGAAAAGGTGCGCTTCTGGCGCCATCCATCATCATCAGCCTGTATAAGGCCACTGCTGGACATGCCTTCCTTTCTCTATTAGGGGGTTTCTGGACCGTATCCCACCACGCTGGTCCAATGCGGGTTGGTGGATGGCTGGCTGACGCCATTAGTGTCAATACATTTTGTTGTTCTATTTGGCTCGGATAAACTACACATTAAATTTAGTTAAACAAGGACAAATATAAAAATACAATAACGTAAAAATTGTTCTTAATTATCTTAAAAATAGTGACGCGATTTATCTATGTTAGTAACAGTAAAATTTGAATACGATAGTATGATAACTTGAGTAAAAGCTATAAAGTGTTAGCACCCCATTTTTAATTAATCGTAAAACATTTTTTACACAATTTTCGGATTCTAAATTTTTTCAATAATCGTAACTGAAGGCGAAAGTTAAACTTACAAAAACAAATGTAAATTATATCGGATCATAACTTCAAATATCGCATCACCGTCTTACACAGTTCACCCAGCTAATATAATATTATTGCATCAATCGGCACAATAGATACAATATTTACGCAACCGGCTGCATTCCCATAGCATAATCAAATTAAAAACTGGCAACGTTTTTGTTTTCCCGCCTTGCGAAACTTCATTCAGCTGCCTCATCCGAGATGGCGCGGATTGTGGGCACTTTCGCTTTCGGGTGGGCACGGCTTCCCACCGATTGCGCCTTTCCCTATCGCGAGATCGTGGGATCCCGTTGCAGACAATGCCGTTTAGTTTTTCCGACACTTTCGCTCTTACGTACAATCACTGTTATGAGCCTTATTAACGAGCCGATGTGTGACGCGGGAAAAACAAAAGCCTATGCTCATTCACGTGCGAGAACTTTCTAGTAGATTGTGTTTTGATTTTGATATGGGTGATTCATTTAGTCTTAAAATGACTTACAGGAATGTAAATGGCACTGATTGGACCATAAATATATGGGAATGTGAAGATATTTTATATTATTAAATTTCATAGCAAAAGCGTAAGGCAATAATGACGTGCTTTGCTTGAAAATGTCGGGCCTAACATCTCATTTCCTAATCTCAGTCTCTACTTTTCAATTAAATTTTCGTATGACAGAATAGAGCGTGAGCAAAGTGATTAACAGTTGCAAAAGTTATCTGCATTGTGTTATTTTTACCGGAACAATGTAGGAATTAGTTTACTTTTGAATCAGCTTATTTATATGCCAGTTTTAATTTTTCTACAAAATATTTACAGATTCTAAAGAAGAAACGATAATTCTAACTACAAAAAAGGGGTTTTTGGTAACGCAGTACGAATACGCATAGTAACGAAACGGTCAAAAATTCTTATTGATGAAATGTTGCCAAGATGTCAATTACAATGAGAATCAGCCAATGACGCCATACATACAGTTACATAATTTATTTTAATTGCATCGTATCTTTAGCCTAGATTTATTTCTTTTTTCTTTCTCTTTCTTTTTTTGGTGTAATTGCTCCATGAAGTATATCTTGATGATTCTGCAAATGTCAACGTTGGAAAAAACAGGACTGACTGACTATATTCATTTCAGATTGACCGGCAGACCTGACGAATGTACAGTTTGAAGACTTTGGAACTTAATTGGTTGGAGGACAAGCACAAAACAGATAATTAATAATTATAGTATTTGTATTTGAGCAAAGATAAATTAGAATAATTATTTAACTCCACGGTCCACCCACCAACCCGCATTGAACGTGGTGGGATACGGTCCAAAACCCCCTAATGGATAGGGCTGTATTAGGAGAGGCTTATGTCCAGCAGTGGACTATCACAAGATGATGATGATGATGATGATGATGACTTAACAAAAGAATTATGTACAGGGATATTTGGAAATAAATAAATAAAAGTTTCAAGTTATTTACACGTATAAAATTGCAAAGGGTTTTTAAAAAATAGGGATCTCTAACTGTTCAAAGGAAAGGGATATTAGCAGGTCTGGGGATGTTAGAAGGGAGGATATCATAGAGAGGAATAACAAGGTTTCTGCATTAGCCTGGATATATATGCTAATTATAGTAGTTTTAAAGAAAATCACTTTTAGATCAGATTCTGTGTATTAAAAGTTGAGACTTCGCGATGTTAATATCGCAAAGTTTCAACCTTTTAGGCTTACTTTATGTTATATTAATATTGTACGTTGAATCTTTGGGGTCAAATGAAATGATAACAGAGGCAACCCGTCTGTTGCCAATCGTTCGGATAGTGCGGCCGATATCCCGCAACGTTAATGCACATCTCGCGTGACCAGATGCAATAACGGAATACTAGCATTTGACCATGATACCAGTGAGAGAGGACAGAGTACTACTAGGGTGATTTTGGTGCAATGCTCGTTAAGGCGCAGCCTGTACCCGAGCCGAAGAAGAAACGGATTATGAATAGGATGGAAATGGATTAGAAACCGGAGGTCGTGGGTTCGAATCCTGCGGGGGCTCAACAAATTTTCATTGTTGTTTCCTAGTTGGTTAGAGCAATATGGGCGGATCACTAGTTTGTCTGTAAAGTTAGATGATCCATGCGTCGGATGGTCGCATGATGGATTTATTTTCCTCACTGAATGCAAAAGAGCAGTTTATATTTTACTTTAATTGCTACATGACATGTATTTATCCGATCTGACTATATAGTATTATAAAATACGATACTGCACTATTCTAAAATGCGATTGCGTCACGGTTAGTTTAAAGCACATAATGGGCTGTGCAAACTGCAACTCTAACTATCAAATAACTTAGTTTAAAACCTAACACAAAACTACTAAACAATGCTAATTATCCAGTTGGCTGTTACAGAGTAAAATTATAACTCTGAAGTAAATAATCCGTAATCATTATAGGGTTAGTGTAAATGAAAATAATGAACTTAAATAATTACATTTTATGCAGTAGAAAACGTTGCAATTATCATCATAAACAGCCTTTAGCAGTCCACTGCTGCTCATAGGCCTTTTTCTGATGAATGCCAAGACGGCGTGTTAAAAAAAGTTGCTCGTAATTGCCACGCTGAGCAAACGTATTGGCAATTGACTCATTTTGACACTTGTACTGCCGATCTGTCTTAGTACCACTGTAAGGCAGATCCGCCGTCAAGTGGGCGGTGGGGTCGTCACATTACCACGCCATATTATTATATTAATAATTTAAATTGCACTAGCGTGATAACGCCTACTTTACTTTTGCTGTTACATAAAATAAATTTCACTCAGTGTCTCTTCTTCATCAAGGCCTGGTGTAATACGATAAATATTTACAATTTGCCGACATTATCCGCTCGCTGCAGGCAATGTTTGTCACAATAGTCCACCCGTGTTACTATGGCCAATAAAGATTCAGTAAAGCATCCAGAAATGGGATACCTAAAGGCGGCTATAAAATATTTTAAAGCTAGTTAAGTACGCTTGTATGTAGGCTTTAATGGCATGGAAAGTAACCAAATACCGCGCTGTGCGACACCGTGAGGATTTAGTGACTATTTTCTAGTATTGAGTTATATGGCAAACTAGCACATAATTAACAACGGTAGCCGTTCCTTAAGGTTTATAGGTATACATCATTAATGTATAATATGCTTATACAACAATATAATGTTTAGTAGTCAAGATGTTGAGAAGAACTATATCAATATTAATGTAAGATTTTTTTAATAGATTTCATTCCTACTGAAAGATTCTGTACGGTGTCACAACCTCTGTCACTGCAAAATTAGCTCACCAGTAGAGTCAGAGTTTGCTGTAAAGGTCTGAATTCCTCGATTCTGTTGTCTTGTAGATTAGAGATTCGGAGGAGTTTGCTGCTCTGTTTTTTGCATAAGAGATGAGATAAAAGGTATGTCGGGTTTTTCGCGCACAGAATCAGTGCCAAGATGATACAACGTGTTTCTTTTCATTGGCACGAATCAGACTCACACTATCGTTCGAAAATGAGTATACGTAAGCATTACCTAACGTAAAAGCAGTATTGGCCCTTTCATTAAAAACCAGAGCATATAAGTTCGAACCGTACGAGGAAACAACTTATTAGTATTTATATATAAAGTAGATATCGGTTGTCAATACGAATTCGTTGATGTAATATTTTAAAGACGTGCTTAGACAAAAAAGTGAGATCTAATCTAACTATCCAATGCAATTTACCCAAAAAACTTGACGGATCTCTTCTTATTACACAGTTTTATAAATTAACTCGGAATTAAATTTACCTACTGCACTTTTATTTATTTTCTTACTATAGCAACCCTCGGTGTTACCTACACCGATATTATGAGCATCAAAAGTGTTTGAAAGTTTTGCAATTATCTCCAACATTGTTATCGAAAAGGTTAGAAGTGCAAGTCGTTTCTTTCGTCTTCCCGCAAAAGCGAGCTTGTTAACCTCAAACGGATATCAAGGCTTGGCATGCAAATACGCCGTTGTCGGATCGTGTCGACAATCGATACATAGAATTCAAAATGGCCGGCCAAAGGCGCCGACCAACTTTATCGGCGGTCTGGGATAACGTGCCGTAAATCGGAACGGACCAGTGTTAATGGCCAGCATTATGCACCGCCAATAAACTGTTTACAACTGCCAACTGGGGCCTACGGCGCGTGATTAAACGCGGGATTGTCAATTAACGATGACATTACTCTGTTAATATTTCTTAATCTGTGTAATAAAATACAAATGAATAATCTTTGGATAGGACTTGATGGGGCCTGGGAGTTTATTATATGTTTCTATGTTAATATAGAAATAACATTATCGAAACGTTAAATAATGATAGAAATCTCACATAACTATAGACTTAGACCAGCACTTGCTGTCATAAGATAGGTCGTCCAACGGTGGTTTTAAAATGAAATACTAATTATGACCTTTCGGTTTTAAGTTTCCTATTCATTTTCCGCTTCCGTTGCCTAGCGGTATTGGCCGTCACTTTATAAATCGGATGTCGTGGGTTCGAGACCCGCGGGTTGTTATCGTTGTTTTCTGGTTATTTAGGACAATTTCGTCGGAAAACCCAATTGATTGAAAAGCAAAATAATCCATGCGACGGATGGGCATGTAAAAAGACGGTCCAACCACTAACCCATTGGATCAGGATAGCGGGATATGGTCCATACACCCCCTTATGAAAAAGTCGTACGTTAGGGAAGGCTTATGTCCAGCAGAAGACTAACGCAGGCTGATGATGATGATTAATTTTCCTATTCAAACTATTTAGACGAAACAAAAATTTTTAGACAGTTTCTAGACAGTAATTTTAATTCATATATTCATTACAGACTTTAGTTTAGAAATTAAGACACGTTGACACAAGAGCAGATTCATTAATCAGTGAAACAGTGAGTAATATGATGCAACATTACATTTATTCAAAATAATATTGCGCTATTTTCAGAACGGTGATTAATTAAAATGCAAATTACTTGTAACGGACTATCGCTATTATAAATGATTAAAGGCCATCGTATTAAACATTAATGAAACTTAAACTTACTGAATGTAATCTCAAATTGCTTAATCTATAGCCGAAAATACGTGAGACATGGGATGTTTCATCTCGTTTACCAAGTAAATATTCTGGTTACGGTGCCCTTCAAACCGGAACACAGTAGTGTCATCACACTATTGTTTTGCGGCAGAAATAGGCACTGTGGTACCGCCTCAGACGGCCTCCTGTAAGACGAAACCTACCACCTCCATGTCCAGACAATTTTAAAGTTGTGATAAGCAAGAAGTTAGTATAGCCCAAATTTCATTTAAATCTGTTAACGTTTAAGAGATGTTTATAGATGATATTAAAGATGTTTATATTATATTAGCCATTAAATTATGAAAGATAAATTAATATTTACTTGTTAAGGACTTAAATAATCATTAATTCTTTGGCATTTTTTCAAATATTTTTGTTTACGTATGTTTTAAAATCGCGGTAAAAAGAAATACACATATTTCTGCTTTTTATATCAATCATACTAGTTCGTTACTATTTAAAAAATATTTAATAGTGAGGAAAACCTGTACTGTTTATTCAGACGCAGGCCACTACAACACACTTAGAATCTTCGATTGCTAAATAATTGTATTGCTGTTTTAGACGTGTTCGTTTCGTTCATATTAGTTGACAAACATACCAACCGCAGGACATAACGGTTAATGCGATCAGTAAACCACAGGGATCTTGCATTACATAGCGCACCTGCAGCTCAAGTGTATACTTCGGCGGTTAGCAAAAATATAAACAGAATCGCTTAACATAAAAGGTAATGTAGGATAATTGTCAAGCTCATGCTTTTCTACGATTAATTAATACGTACTAGTTTTATATCAAGTCATTTCCGTAATATTTTAAAATTTTGAGTAGTAATATACGCATTACTGCAATACTTATTATTTCGCGCTCTAGTTCGTCATTCTAAGGAATTTGACAGTATTGCATAGTTTATTTTATTAGCCGTAGTGTTTCATAAATAGCGTCTAAAATTATAAACACTTTTTGGGTCAATAATACACTTCCGTCAATGATGTTAGTCTTTAAGTTGTACGTGTTAGAAAAATAATATTACTTGCTTTTAGAATTTAAGATTAACTTTAAGATTTTTATAATCAAACTAATTTTCCTTACTTAACACTGCTGAATGCGTCTCTTTCTTGTTATTACATTATTTCGTACATGCCCACCTTTATGGTAGAGATTTAGATAACATTTTTTTAAGCAAGGATACTACGCTTTCAGACTCTTGAATTTGGTAAGCTCCATCTAACACAGCGTTCGCGGGAAGCTACTTTAACCGGTGGTAGGTCCCCTTTTTACAGGAGACCGTCTGGGTAGGTACCACCGCGGTGCTTATTTCTGCCGCGAAGCGGTAGTATAAAAAACACTGCTGTGTTCCGGTTTGAAGGGCACTGTAGCCAGCGTATTTACTGGGTAAACGAGACTTAACACCATATGTCATACGGTAGGCAGCGGGTTGGTTGCTGGTATTGCCAATAGCCATGGGCGTCGGTGACCATTTCCCATCAGGTGGCCCGACAGCTTGTCTGCCTGTGTTTGCCATAAAAAAAAGCTACCGTCCCTACGAACTTCTTTCTAGGTATCTTTAAGATCAGCATTCCTAAGTAAGAGAGAAGTACCAACCTTTATATATCCTAGAGATATATGGAGGTACATCTGGCTGTGTATCTATATTTATCCTAAAGACATATTTAAGTGGAAATCAGGTATCAGGTGTAATAAAAATAAGTGAATTTGTCATCTACAATTAACATTTGTCATTAAAATAATGTATTTACTTACTTGTATTGGTGGCACCGTCTCCATGGATCGGTGGTGGTGGTCGTGTTTGGGCGCCCTCCTCTCCAGGGCATAGCTGCTCTGCGCTGGGGCACTCCTCACGGGTGCACTGGCCACCGTGATCTGGGAGACGGCTGCTACGGGCTTCAGCTGGGCTGTGCTGGGACCATCGGATGCTGGTACTTCTTCGTGGTTGGCTGATGACAATTTTTATTTGATGAATAACAGTAACAGCCCGCTTATTGGTGATGAAACAGCAGGTGTAGTATGTAGTAAATAGCTTATTTATACATATATTTTTTAAATATGTGATTTTATGCACGATTTATAAGCAGACAATAAGACGAGCCCGAAGTAACAAATTTCCGTTTTATTAGCAGGAAAATATATAATATGTGAATTGCTATCCACTTTATCTCCACCAAAACATTTTGCACAAAAAGAAATATTTATTTTGCCCGTACCGGACCTAGCGACTTCTGAGAATGTCCAATAAAACTGGTCCATAAACAATCCCAATGGTATTAAATCAAGCAGCACCGAATATATTTATTTCCGAACATTCCCGATAGCATCGGATACTAACGGCCATGGGGCGGTAATAGAATGCGCTAACGATGTTTTAATGAATCGCCACGAAGCCACTGTAAATCCAACAGTCGGTTGAATTATGGAGGCCTATTAAGTTTATTCGATACTGTAAACCTACACGCTAGCGTAATCTTTGTACAAGTAAACTGAACTCGAATTAATCAAATGATCATAATTGCTTTAACGCGCTATTACAAGCAGTTTGGTGAATTTATACCGGAACCTCGGTAGCCTAGTGGTATAGGAGTCTTCGAAAAGTTTCAATTGATTGTTTCATTTGTAAGTTAGGGCAAATTGGGCTGATCACCCAATTGTCAGAAAAGTAAGATGATCCATGCGTCGGATGGGCATGTAAAAAGTCGGTTCACCCACTTATCCGATCCAAAACCCCTAAAAGATAGGGGTGTATTAGGAGAGGCATATGTCCAGCAGTGGATAGTCCACTGCTCGACATATGCATATGGACATATGCCTCTACAGGCTGATGATGTGGTGTGATACGGGATAATACTTTCTGTTGCTTACGCGAACATACGATACATGATAAACAACACATTTTTATGGATTTTATCACGTAACAATTACCTAAAAATCATACCCAACACTGGGAAGGGTTTGACACGTCAGGTCTGCTTTTTAAATAATGGTAATTAAACACGTTAAAGTCCTTTAAAATGTATTATTTATTTTGTACGAGATAATTAAAATTTTTGCTTTGTCATCTGTTAGAAAATATTCACTTCGTAACATAGGGATAAAATGATAACACACGGCTTTAGTCTTAAGTTAATATTTTGGGTTATATTGAAACTTGATAGTAATTGAAGGCTAAAAATAATAATAATAACGATATAATTAGATAATGATGGAACGTGTGAAGGACATACTTAAAAGTAAGTTTCAGACACTATTGCAATGTTTTATATGTTCGATAAATCTAGTAAACTTTCTGTTGAATAGAATTATAGTGGTTGCCATGTAGACGATAAATAGAGAACATTTAGCAATGTAAGCTATGAAGATACCATATAAATATTAATAATAAAATATCTAGGCTAATAAAATGTTGTGTCAGTCTATGTAATAACTTAGCAGTCAGTGGCAGTACCTTCAGATCCTAATTCTTGAATACTACGGTCGTCATGGATAAGGGTTAAAGCTATTAAGAATTCCTAATGTAACCATTTAAGCACCGAGAACTTGAGTAATCGTAATTACACATAATTACACTTCGATTTCTTCTTTAACAACATTACACAAGATAGAATATAGTTGAACAATTATCATTTCACCTTGTCACCATAGCGAGTAGACAAACTGGACGTAATATAAGTAAATTTTTTACTGTTAAATTTATTATCCAGTCATAACTTTGGCTATCAATTATTTTACGCAAGAGAATAACGGAATGAAATATTACTGCTCACAATTAAAATGCGATTGGGAAAGATTTTAACAGCGAAATCGTTCAATTCAAATTATAAACCTAACAAAAAACAAAGTAAAGACATTATATACCTCCAGTTCCATCGATATGTAACTCTTTAACTTTGATTCAGTTCTCGTAACCGCCAAATTAGTGGTATTTTAGCATGTACACGCGACGGAATGCTAAATGGTCGTCGACCTCAACACTGGCGCGGTCAGGGATCCACTGAAATGGTCATTGGACATAGCGAATTGAGCATACGTGATCAAGATACGATTCCGGTGAATCGTATCTGCGTAGGCACTATCCGATCTCGAATGCTTGTGAGGATTGCGTAATTAACGGTACGCGGCACTTGTTAACTAACGCGGAATATAAAATGCTATATTATACTTTTCCATGTTTAGTTACAAGAATCTAACTGATAAGAGATTTCCCGTTGTAAGTACAGAGAGTAATTTACTCTCTTAGGCTAATATATACACAAAACGAACAGGATAGGAAATCTTACATGGATTTCTTCACTATTCATTTTCAAGTCTAATGATATTTTCTAATTGCGTCTTTTTCGAATACGAATGTAGCGTTTTGATTGAAAAGGTCAAGAGAAAGAAGATGTGGCTTACAAAAAAATATGTCTTTGAATGCTGTATTTAATCATGGATAGACGATTAAAAAGATAACAATTCATTCCAAGTTTAATCGTAATAATTACTTAAATAGCTTTTTAATAACAATAACCAATAGATTTTAAGTTAAAGTATAGCTCTTGCCAGGCGAGCTTTTAATCCTTATTCGCTAACTTTCGAACTTACGTATGCTACTATTTGACTAAACATGATACCAAATATATCACCAAATAATTGACAGAACTAGTTATATATTCATTTAAAACAACAGCTTATATTCAAAGCTTAGACAAGACAGAGTCTATGACCTTTACAGTTAAGGTGATGAGACAAGCAGATGAATGTTTGACCGCAAGGGATATGGCATGGGCAAGACAGCTTTTCGTTGAATAAAGAAAAGAGGCATCGATTTTAAAACCGTTATTGTGTTAATAGATCAATCATTGGAGATATTTGTAACAGCAGTTAATATCGGAAACAATTGTTTGCATGTGTCTGTTGAATATAATGTTTATTAAGGATTTTGTTTCTATTTATATAATGAACATCTATTGAAATATAACTTCATAAATCAGTAAATCATTTCCACTATTCCGCATTACTTGCATCTAAGGAGTTATGGTTAATAAAGGACGTTGATGTTCACTTTACTTAAAGATGCAAGACATTTTAATATATATCACCGTATTATCTACAAAGTAAGTTGAACTAATATGTTCTAATCATACAATATGTCCGGTTCAACGCAAACCAATTTATGCAAAGAATTTGTTATGTAAATTTATAAATTAAATTAACACCAGATTTCTGATATTGTTAATAATTAACTGTGTACTCTAAAAATACGTTTCAGACCTTACAAAGGATATTAAAATATTGTACTTCATATCAATATGTCAAAACTTTTCAAAAGTATAATCACACAATTTTGCAAGAACATGATAGTGAATATTAGCAGACCAAGAATTGCAATAAAAAATATTCTGTTTTTTTTTATATTATTAGAAAATAATTTAAAAATCAAAGCTTGTATGAAATACATTTAATTATATTATTTAATATGTTCATACCACATAAATAAAACCATCCTACATATAAAACAACTTCGTTATACACTGTTTCCCCTATTGGTGAAACATTTTGTGAATTTATAACCTAAAAAAGGTTATCGACCCCGACTGATATAGTAAAAGGCAGGAACACGTGTCAAGGTTTGTATCATCCTGCGCATTATTCATCTCGCCAGTAAAACGTACGCCATAAATGACAGATGCGTAAACACATGAGCAACGATTGTAAACAAATAATCTACAAGGAGCCCTTATGAGGGCATTAAGTCCTTTGTTCTATTTTTTTGTGTTCAAGAAGTTTAAATAACTAAATGTGTAAGTTGGCCTTCGCTCACAATTTGAAAGAACTAAGTTTGAAACTGAATTTTGGTATATTACTTACGTATTTACTCATGTTGTTACAAAATTTTATTTACGTAATTAATACAATACGTGCCTTCTACGTAATTTAACTATTATAGAAATATTAAGTTATTTAATATTATACTAACTTACAACCCCATTTAATTATCGATCGGTGAAACGATTGTACAGTGCTCTGATCATTCAAATCTAACTTTTTTAGATGTTGTTAGGTATTATTACCTGGAACAAATGTCATTTCTATTCTTACAGTAATTATCTTTTACGTAAAATCTTAGGATATATTCCAAATTTAACCAGAATTAAACTCAAAATGCTGTTTGGGTGTTAAAGATTATTACAAATGTATTTTTTTTCAATGCAATGTGCGAGCATTATCGTATAACTATAATAGTTTGATAATTTTCATTACATCATCATCATCATCATCATCAGCCTGTGATAGTCCACTGCTGGACATAGGCCTCCCCTAATACACCATTAGGGGGTTTTATTTAAGGTAATTTTCGTTAGTTAATTAAATTTTCCTTTTGCTAGTTTCCCTTAAGTCAGAGGCGGACTATTCCTAATCGTTCCTTATTTGTTACATTGTCATAAAATTATTATCAATTAACATTATTTTAATTCAATTATTCAATAATTTTAACCAGCAAGCCAAAAATGGTACCCCGCAGGGGGTTAGGGGGAGATATTAAGTTTAAGTGACTAGCACAAAGATATTGAAATGGCAATAAATTTTATGCTATTATAGCTTTTAACTTTGTATTAAATAAATACATCCTATTCCTAGGTTCTGGTTTGAATTGATTCAAATGTCAGGGCCATAGCGAGAGGCGCCGAGGTCGCAGCTTGTACGTCATAATGCAGCGGCTCCTGACAGATCTTTGTTGTGGAATTTCGAAAGCTGTTATTTATGTGAACGCATTGGACCGGTCGCGTGCCAGGAATGCTACTTTGGCGTACAATTTGACCGTAGATTAAACGACAGACGCGATAGTAGTCTAACCGTAAGCTGTATATTATTTCCAAAAAGTTGTTTATATCAATGCATACTTTTTTTATTTTTTTATTGCATACGCAGACAGACGAACAGTCCGGCCACCTGATGGAAAGTAGTCACCGTCACCAATAGACATAGGCAATACTGGTATCACTAACGCGCTGCCTACTGTGAGACATAAGATGTTAAGTTTCATTAACCCCATTTGTAAATACGCTGGCTAGGTACCTTCAAACCGGACGACGGTCCCTGTAAGAAGGGACCTTCCACGGTGTAATACTACATTATTCTATATTTAATCAAGTATGTTGACATAATGTAGTTATAACGAGGGAACATAGCTTGTGTATAAAACGCTACGATTGTTTCTACTTTTCAGCATATGGCTTTTATTGAAATTATTTGTAGAGAAAACGTGTGAGATAAGATTAACACTTTGCACCAATATATACAATAACAAATACTGAATACCAAACTTTAAAAACGATGACTTATTAATATTATTAGATGAATGTTTTAGGATTTTTATGTCCACCCGCCAACCCGCATTGAAGCAGCGTGGTGGGATATGGTCCAAAAACCCCCTAACGGAGAAGGCGTGCATTAGGGAAGGCCTATGTCCAGCAGTGAACTAACACAGCATTTGTACGAAACCTTTTCTTAAATACCCGTATACCCCGGTGGAATGCGTACAAGGGTAAATATCGAAATAAATAATATTAAAACGAAACTATACTGCTAGTTTTGTTCAACAATGTAATAGATTTTTCTATTGGAAGAAATGTAAATAGATTTGGACTTATTAATTTGAGTAGATAAACTTGTTAATGACAAACTTAGCATAAAAACAGCTAGGTTAGGTTCAGACCTTAATGCTATGGATATGAATTTAGCTCAGTTCACTTATCACATTGTAAATTAATTAAAAACTACACAAGAATAAAAGTAAGCACACGATTTCCTTTTCAAAACTAGGGCTGCCTATAACAGTGCAATTCATTCATAGAAAATTGTTTCGACAAGAAACAAAACGTGTCTTGTTAAAAATAAATCCTATAGTCTACCGACAGTATAGTATGGACAAAGGATTTCTGTGTAAAAACTTCTCGTTTGAACTATGGTACCACTATTAAATTATATTTGTTTACTTAGGCATTGGGAATGAAGCCGAGAGGGGTTTCGCACGTACTCTACCGAAATTCGCTTATAAACTTATAATTGAAACGGAAGCTCATTCACGCCCGTGCACATGCTCAAGATGAATGGCTCGTGACGTAAGGCGTCACAAAACCCCGACACCGCCACTGCGGAAATGTGACGAGACTGCTTCGATGGAAATAAAAGCCGCGCAAGTAATGAAATAATAAGCGGCTTGGCGACGCGAGGAGAAAATGCAATTACATGTCTACTTCGTATATGTTACGAGTAAAAGTAATTTCAATATAAATACAACTGTGGGGCATGTCAAATTTTTACAAATGTTACGCGATGTTTATTATATTAATCTAATAGTACACAATTAAAACTTTAAAGACATTGACAAAATAATAGTTTATAACTATTTACACACATATTTTTGTTATCTAAGAAAATTCTTAACCGTAATGAAAAACATTAGACTAACAATAGGTTATCCTTATTGTGCACGTGAAGTGTTCGTCGCCGCCCGACAATTACCGTCTCATATTTAATTCTACTACTGCTTTCATTCACTTCATTTAACGTAATAAAGCTGATCACTTCACTAGACACTTACGTTTATTTGGCGGTTCAGCGGGCGGTGGGGGGGTGGTAGCACGATGTGCCGGGGGAGGGGGCGAAATGCGTCTCGCGTGAGCGGGTGCTGCGCCCCCGGAGACTCGAACTCGCAACGCACGTGCGCCCCCCACACCGCTGACGCCCCCCGCACCGCAAACGCCCCCTGGAGAGCCGACGCCCCCCGAACCGCCAACAGCACCGGCGCCTCCGGACCCGCCAACGGCCCCTATACCGTTAGGGCTCCCGGAGACACCTGCTACTCCAGTCCAGGCTACTTCTTCAGATGGCCGGCAGCCGCTTGAGGGCCTGGAGACAATAAAAAGTGTTAAAATACACCGAACGTACTTACGACACTTGCAAGACACTCGATCTTTCTATAGAAAAAGCAAAAGGGTCGCAGGTCATGGTTAGAATGATATAACTTGGTCAATGAGACGTAACATCCAATATCTGAGCAGTGCAGAGTATTTGAAAAATTTTATTGGTTATATTGGCGTTTCTCTAGGTAGGGCGTTGGTGATTGATTTTGGTACTTACTTTTCTTGTGTTCGCTTTACGTAAAAAAAACTTAACTATTTACTTTTATAATATTGTTAAAATTTTGATAATCTGTAAGTTTATAAATCAGGAAGTGCTGAAATAAAATCCAAGCCGAAATAAGATAATTAATCAATTTTGCTCACATATAATATTTTTATGAAGCAAGAAATAAGAGATACGGTTATGTTACTGTAATATTGTTTGAATGAAGTTAGATAATAAGTCCCGCTCGCGTAACATTTTGTTAATTTCACACCTTTGGCTCAAATGTGAGACTAGCTTTGTAGCGCATTTTGCATCTTGTATTTTACTCTCTATGAATACAAATATAGTAGGAGTAGAAAATGAAACCGCATCGTATCCTTAAACTTTCAACAATGATTATGCAGTGACATTCTTCTATTTTGCATACACTGCCATTGTGTTAAACAGGTCCTGTTTATTTAACTATAAGTGCAAAGCTGATCCTTTCAAAATTTTTATTGAGTTAGAGTCACTACGTTTTTATCCCTAAAAATAATATTAGTATATAGTATACCTAATATATATTAGCTTGCCATTGGTATCTTTAATTTTGTGAAAAGTAGTTTAGTAGACATTTGAGAAATTAAAAATTACGGCACCAAAAACCCAACCTCGTGCGATTAAATTAAAAACGCTGCCAAAACCGTATAAGATAGACATAAAGTATGTTTTACATAATTGCACTACTTAAATTGGTATACAATAAAATCCGCGCTAGCATTTCATGTTTTAGGAATAACAATAATAAATAAGGTTTTTTTTGCAATGAGGCACATTCAAAGCTTATTTAAGATAATACAGTTTAAGTTTACGTGGAAGTTATTTTATTAATAATTTCTTAGTTCTATGTACATAAGACGACATTTTGATAAAAAGAATACCTTAAAAGTTATCAGAGATTTAAAATGCGGTGGCAGAAAACGCGACGCAATTTCGTACAGAGAGTAAGTTGTTACCTGCTTATATTGCGTCAAGTAGTTACACGCTATAAGAAGTCAGTCATATTTTTTTGTTAAAATTACATCTTTATTTTTTTTAAATAATATTGCTAAAACTATTTGCTTTTGCCTATTATGCATTTCTGTTGAGTTTATTCTTGTTATTTACAAAGCACGCGCCACAGCAGCTATTTGAAATGTAGTGACAATCGGGGCCATTTGACCTTTCTCTGCACATTAATAATGCTGTCCAAGAAAGCACAGAACTTAGTGTGCAAATTATAAATAATTGACGTCACACATACGCATAACGAATAAAATTATAAACTGTTAGTTTTAAAAACTATAAATATTACGAAGTATAATGTGTGACAGTTTCTAAGAAAACAGATATTATGAATTTAAGTAATGTTATATGATAACGTTTATTTTTTTTAACTAATATACATTAGTAGCTCTTATTATACTACATAAAGTACCGTCAAAAATTGAAATCGAAGAGAAACAAGTAATTTTTGAAAGGTCTACTACGTTTTTAAAAGCAGACAAATAGAAATAAACAAGTTGCACACTAACAACAGCATGAATCAGCTACCAAAGCACTATGTACGAGTAATAAAGTGTACAGGTTCGAAACCGGTGTCACTTCCACTGAGCATTAGTCGTCGATTTGCAGAGGACTAGAGTCGTGACGACTTAGAGCCAGTAAGTGCCCCTCATGAATGATGCATGAGGATTTTCCACCACGCAGGTAACATTCAGGGTTATCTATGCGCGGCCACGGGCGCAGAGACGTCGTGAGGTAATCGCTAATATCTCACCGGCCAATTTCTCTCAATGACTGTGTAACTGTACGCGTAAAACGGTCAGTATTACGCGTTTCGAGATTACTTACGATTTGGTTTGGTGATGTACAATACATATGGCTTAAAAAGTGTTCTTGTCAAATATAAACTAGTATAGTGTTGACGAGAATTCCCTTAAAACAAATTACCAATGACGCTTAAATTCTATTAATGCCAAAATTTACAACGCTGATTTTATATTTAATTTAAACAACGGATAATTGAAACTGCGACGGTACACCAATTAAAGCCCTTCTAGCTTTGGCAAAATAAGTCACATATGATTTTCTTTTTTATTGTCAATAAAGACAGACGAGTAGTCGGGCCAACTGATGGAATCTGGTCACCGACGCCCGACGTCTGGTCAACAGTGCGATGCCTACGTGAGACAGAATAGTTCGTCTCGTTTACCCAGTAAATACGCTGGCTACAGTGCCCTTCAAACCAGCACACGGTACTGTTCACTTACTACTGCTTAGCTGCTTATTTATGTAAATTCTATGTCATAGTTGGTTTTTTTTTATGGCATACGCAGGCAGACGAGCAGTCGGGTCACCTGATAGGAAGTGATTACCGACGCCCATAAACATTAGCAATAACAGTGGTATCGCCAACGCGCTGCCTACCGTGAGACATAGGATGTTAAGTCTCGTTTACCCAGTAAATACGATGGCTACGGTGTCCTTCAAACCGGAACACAGCAGTGATAACACTACTGCTTCGCGGCAGAAATAGGCACCGCGGTGGTAGCCGCCCAGACGGTATCCTGTAAACACGGGACCTACCACCGGTGGGTTTGCTGTATATAACGCATTATCACATTCGTTTCCACATATCACTAAGACGAAGACAACCATAAAGAAGGGACCGTATACCATTAATAATTTGGGAATAAAAGGATGCAATTCCTTTGAAGCTGACTCCTTTGATTCCTAAATGTGTCGTTAACATGGCTACAAACTGTTCCATATAGCGTGCTATTAATGTAACGGCTCTCCTTGGATCCCACTAGTCGCTCGGATGCCGTGACTAAAGCGAGGTTGATGGCGCGACCAATCGATGGCCGATGGGGCCGAATCGCCGTTGTGTCACACTTTTGTTGCCTCGTACGTGATCATCACAATCTGCAATCGGATACACATTTGCAATCGGATTAGCGATCACAAAAACTATGGTTATCATTGTGTTTACTCTTGACGCTTAACTGCAGCCAAAATCAATGGTCGCTTCTGATTACTAGATCTTATATGTATCTATTACTGGGAAATTGATCCCACGGTGCTTTTTGGTTTATAACTGCCTATAAAATTATTATCACTTTATTCGATCAAGTTTAGCTCTTTCACCGTGTCTACTTCCTTTATCTTTTCTTACATGATCATGACAAGATTTTTAATCTATTGACGAATTTGCTTGCTGCTTTATAACTTTTTAGCCTTTCTTTTAACAGGGCAACATCTTATGTTCAGAGTATTTTGTGACATGGTTATTTTGACCATGTGCATGGTACTATCCTAAAACATCGATAGAAAATTCAAAGTAAAGATCATCAGAGTTTGTCCACATTTCCCATACCAAAATAATACCGTCCATACAGACTTTTAGAGCAAAAATACACCAAAGACCACTAAACACCATTTTGAAACACGTTTAACAATATACCAGTCAGTGTAGAAAGCTTAAGCTCTCTTTAGAGATGGCAAAGCGCCATAATGATTAGAAAACAGTCTAACATATTTAAGAAAACTTAACTTTCTTACTTAAACAAAAATATTAAAGTTTGTTCCATCATAATTAAATGGAGTAGATTTGTTAAGAACACATGAGTTAATAGACTAAAATCAATTCGATAAATAAAGCATTTTTATAATGCTATATTTTGTAAATTTAATCACTAAAATGTGCCAACTTTTTGAAATTTCGCAATGGACTGCATATTCTTTATATGTATTCATATTCTGTATATTATTGCGAAGGGAATGAATTTGTTTATTAAGTGGATTTCAAACGCAGCCCCCAAAAATTGTTCCTAATTTAAGAGGAGTCCAAGGGTTTCAGATTCAAAAAAATTATGCCTCTTTGAATTTTTTCTTATTAAATCAAATTCTGCCTTACTGCTACTTACATAGAAAATAAATATTATTTTTTTAAAACAAAAGGTCTGTTGTCATATTATTATGAATACGGTGGCCAAGCTATATTAGAGATCATCCAAATATGCAGCAGACATTACTGACAGCAGACAGTAGTATTGCACATACTTACACGCTAACACCACATGGGTTTTCGCGTACACATGTGCACTTCCTCTTCCTACACTATGGTAGACCGATGAGACGCAAAATCGACCGCATGGTAATCAGCCCGCGTTGCTATAACCAACTAGGAGATAACAATTAAAAATTTTTAAGTCCTCGTAGAACTTGAACCGACAACCGACCAACCTCCAGTTATTTAGTTAAATATTCTATATATATAAATATTAAAGATAAAAATTATTTATGTAGCTTTTGAAGAATCTTAAGTCGTAATTACAGCGTTCATTGATAACACAAAAGCGAATATATCAAAACACGCGTAAGCACTTGACCGTATTATTGATCGTTCCGCATGAACGTGCTGGGAAACGACCAATTACGCGAACTCTCTAAGGCAAGGCGGTCAAGTGAGGCGTCCGACACATAGCAGACTTGTAGCGGGAAACATTGAACAACCATCCCATTGACAGGGGGAAATGCGATACCATTAATGTAATAATAAGTAGCTTTTACAAAATCTACTAGGAGAAAGAGCGAAGTGTTCCAAATACGACATTACTAGTAGTAGTATTTATTAACTATTATCTATTAGTTTAAACTTTGATTTTGACTTTAAGACATCAGGCCCGAATATGCAACGGCAATAGCGCCCGCTTACGTACTTATATGCTTTTCTTTGCTTCAAAAACGTATAAAATTTTGTATTAAAAGCTCGTTTACCTGCTTTGAGATCTATATAAACTTTAATTTGCGACAACGTTAAATTCAATTAAGCCAAGTATCTATAGCAAAAACACTTCAATTAAGCTAAGTATCTATAGCAAAAACACTTGATGCTTCAAGTAATAAGAAATAGAAAACCCGTCTAAAGCGGCATGACAAATTACGTCGCGAAACAAACGGTGAAAGTGAGGATAAATTCAATGTAAACGAAGCAACAGTAAACAATAATTCAAAACAAGAGAAGGAACGAGCGGTCATTATTCAAAAGAACTTTAACACCGTTGATAACAACTAGGAAGGACATAAAGTGGCACAGACACGCGTGGGCAGGAGCGATATTAACGATCCCCAGATAAAGCAGCAAAAGGAAGATGTTTTACGACAGACGCCGGCGATTAATTTTCCCGCGCGAAAATTAATATATAGCGATATCGGAATGTTGTCCGCGTGTCCGCCATGTTTTATGGGGACCCACTAAAGTATTTTACCGCATTATTGCGGGGTCGAAGATTCGTCCCTGAGTTACTGCTGTGACAACTGTTGCAGGGATTACCGTAATTTAATGTACACTTCTGAAATTAATCACGTTTGCGAACAGGATGGATTACTTGTAAGTAAAGTATGTAATGTAGTTATAGTTATTGAGCAGAAGTTGTAGTAAAATGTTATTGTGAGTAGTTTGTATTTATAGATTATTTTGGTATAATGTACCAAATGAAAGTTTGTAAGAAAGTGTACACTGCAATGAATAAACATAATTGTCTTTGATTTTGCAAGATGTGAACAACCACAAAACCACGCTAAAAAACCCTAATTTCTACCAGGGATGACAGGGGATTCTCTTTAAGTTATATACAATTATTCACCAAATCAAACCCGAGCACTAAACTATCGGTGGCCGGATAAAACTTTGATGCTTTAAACGATCTTAAACGTGGGGAATATTATAAAAAATAGCGATACAACGCTTAAAGTCTTAAATCTTTTAAAGCATATTATTTAAAATAAACGTTGTCATTCGAGCATATTCTTACATAACAAGTAATTTTCCTAACAAGATATTTTTAGAGAACACGAGAGTTTTTTTTGTTTTATTGCGTGTCACGGGTCGGAGTTTTTTACGCGGTGCACACTCGGAAATGTTTATGAGGGCATAAAATCGAATGTTACGGCCATAAGCGTCGGTTAATGTTAATCGTCGCCATCAAAAGACATTTTATTAAATAAAAAACCTATTCGAAGTTGGGAAGAGTCAATAAAGTTATAGCGAAAAGTCCCACAACGGAACGCCGCAGGAAATGAATCGTTAAACGTAAACGGTTGGAATCTGGCAAACAAGTGGTAAATGTAAATTTAGACTTAGGCATAACACGTAGGCGTAACATATGTTAGGAAAGTGTTCTTTATTGATATAAGAGCATAATATAGTTGATCATAACTTGTTTGTTAACATACAATAGGGAAAAGAAAAACAATCATTTTCGCATATATACCAGAAAATCTCATGTTTACGAGAAGGATCGCAGTAATTTTGGCCGGCACTAGCCTCACTATAAGGCCGGCCTTAGATGCTCCGGATGCGGAGACGTGTGGATGATGGTAGACGTGCCGTCACACGTGCCCAACGAAGGCTAAACCACTATAGTGTGATTGTTGCAGAGATGGGATTTCAAGTCACGTAAAATAAAATACGGTTCTTTTATTAAATTCTGCGCTTTTCATATTATCTTCGATGCTGAGTTAAACCATTGAAGGCTTTGAACGACTTTGTCGATTTACAAAACCCTTAAACATATGTATCATCTCTTTAGAAACATTTTTGAATTCCAAATTTTTTTAAGGAAGTTTTTTCCTAATAAAATAGTTTTTATTTATATTTAAACTTTGGACAACAGAGATATTGACATCTGTCAATTCTCTTAGGTGTATAATAAGGTCTCTAGTTCAACAATATAGGCGCAAATACAGACTTTCGCCTAAGAATAATTTGCTCTAATTTTAACATTTTAATTTTTGGGTTTTTTTCCTTTGCTTATGCTGCTAAAACTTGCTTTTAACCAAAACTGACTGATTTTAGGGTGACCGCAAGGACTAAATATAATCTAGATATTGGTTTCAGCACAAAATACATAAAGTACGACACAGACCAAAGAGTGCCCTGAGATATATGTATACAGTTGACGTTAACAAAGATAGGCTTCTGAATTGTATGGAGCTTATAAATCGAAAAGGAGTTATTTAAAAAGATTTAAAGTTATGAACTCAAGGTAATTTAAAGGTTTCTTTTCCAAAAGACCGTTAGGGGAAGATTCACTGTGGTGTCTTTTTTGCTGCAGCGCAGCCATTTTACATACAAGGCTATCATAACTACCGTCTTCTGGATTGAGGGGTACCCATCGCAACAACATAAGCCTAAAGGCGATAAGCGGTTTTTGGAGTCTTTCGTGACGTTTCTCATGGGCAAATCACTCAGAACAAGGGGAGCGATATGCAAATATTACAGCAACGTATTATGAAAAGTCTCATAAGGAAGACTGTAGAAAAAAATAAGTTAGATGTAAACGTGACGCATGTCGTAACAAAATTCCAAGTTACTGTTACAACCATGTCTCCATATAATAATCGCTGGTCAATATTCTACAGTCGCGTGCGAAACGAACACTTGATAGCAAGAAATTGCAAAACAGCAAAAGATTTGGGTTAACATTTGAATGGACCGCATTACTGATACATAAATCGAGATTGCACGTAAGTAGGAGACGCAGAGGTTTTATACAGTACTGGAAACGTTAATGCATTTGTAGTAATAATTATAATAGTAGGGGTTTTCAAAACGGATATTTATAGAATAACTTTATTAAGAAATAAAATCAAACTAATAACATAATCACTAACGTGTTGACCGTTGACTTTTTACATAACATAACTTTTGGTTATTATTAAATAAAATAATGGTTTGTCCTTTTATATTATTATTTCAAGGACGAACGACACTCAAGACACTAACTTAGTCCATTAAGGCTTGTTATTATATAAAGGCACTCTCGGTACAACCGTTAGGATAACAAAATATTAAGTACGCCTTAAATCTGCGAATGCACAATTAGCAAAAGTTGACAGAATATATTAAAACGAGTTTATTACGAATATTACAAGGGTATTTACTGACTTTAATTTCATCTTCCTGCAGATTTGAAAAAGAATTGCTTTAAAATTTTTCTAACGAGCATTGACAGATGACATTTGTTGTCAAATGCATTTTGTACGGATTTTTTGCGTTACTTCTTTATATTTATTCCCGACGTTTCGGACTCTTTCCAGCATCCATTATCATGGACAGACTGAGAAATTTTAGTCTATACTTAATGCGAAAATACCTTAAGAACTAGATTTGTAAAATAAATAATTATGACATTTGTTGTGCTGCATGCAAGCTTATTTGCAATCTAAATTTATGTTTTACTGGTTATATAATATTTATATTATAGTATAATATTTTACATATGTTGGTTTTATTAATGTATAGATAAACCAACTTTTAATCGTTATTGATCTTGTTTTAATATCAGTTTAATATTTTATGCGACTTGCTTTATACTACAATATTTTCATGCATTTCAGTGCGTTCCTAGATAGTTCATACTCCCTTTCATATTTAACTTCCTTTTCAATAATTACTTTATAATAATTTGCCCTTTGCATTCACGGACGCTAACACAGAAATTTAAAGCAATGGTTTCGCCATTAAAGCGTAAAAGAAAGCCAAAATTTAACGATCTTAAATAACTTTCACCGGCTAAAAACGCTGGCAAACATTAAAACAGTAGTTATAAAGAGAATAGCTGAAGCGAAAGAATTACGGCTTAATATTCAAGTTTACTGCATTGTGACGTAAATGTTGTTACCATCTGCTATTTTGGCGGATGTATAAGATTTACGTTTTCGGAGAGTTTTTTTAGTGGCCTATTTAAATACAACTAAAATTACATAAAAATATATCTCTATATCAACCCATATTAGGCTATATAGGCTTCGATAAAGTAAACCTTGAAACATACGTTTACGTAATGCCGTTTCAACAAGCATCGTTTATCAAAAAATTGCATGAGTAAAATTTGAATTCTGATTAATAATCGAAGTGCAATTATACACGAGATGGTCTATTTAAAGTTCATTTACCTAACAAATTAATGGTAATCGTGAAATTAATTTCTCTCTAATCACTGACAAATTCGATGCAAAACTGAGATGTGTCCAATGCATTTTTACCGCTCGCCTGCGATGCTTTTTCAAGAAAGTGAGAATAATCGACGGAGGTACTGTTTTTTGCGTTGTTACAACATTGTTTCCGACGAAATGTAAATCATTCATTTAAATTGCAAACGATCGAATTGTAGGAAAAGCGTGGTATCGAACCAACAGCTTGATAAACTAAACGTCAGTTATTATATTGAACGCTACTTGAAAACAATACAAGGAAATAAAGTTATATTGGATAACCAAAACCTTCCTGAATGACGTAGACTTATTAACACTGATGTTATGAAAATTAAAGATTAGTTTTTTTTGTATGGCATGTAAAAACTCTAATACAAAACGATTTTAAAATTCTTTTATCATTAAAATGCTATGATATGACTAAGTAACCTAGGGTAAAAAATATAGAAATACATACTAACACTAACTTAAAGTGTAGAAAACCGATATAAAAGATCTTATTTTGATATTTAATTTATGCCAAAATGTAAGAAAATTTGTCCACCTGTGCTAAGCCCGATAATCGAGACAATTGCTAAGAACGATTTATATTGCATTGTGACTTAGAAAGTTATTGATTTTTCTATATTGCCGTCAATTTTCCGTCAACAACTTGTTACATAGAATAAAGCAGCGGCAATTTTGTAGTTGTCACGTAGCCTATTTCTAACAAACGGTATAAGTTGTTAGCCTTCCCGCAAATTGGATAGAGGTGGGATACGATTTTCGCTCCAGTCTATTAGTTTTATATAGCAGATTTGATCAAATGTACACGCACATCATTTTTTCTTTTGTTACTATACATATCAAATCCACTTTTGTTTAACGGATTTTTAGCGGTATTTATTTTTATTTATTCCCTACGTTTCGGACTCTTTCCAGCATGATCACGGGCAGACTAAGATGGGTTATCCCATCTTCAGTTCTATCCCATCGAAACGTCGGGAATAAATATGAAAAATTAACGTGAAAAATGCATAAATTGTGGATATAAGAGACATCAAATCTATCCAATGAGAAGGTATCAAGATCCAATTCCAGTTTAAAATCTTCATGGGTGTTAATTTAGTTTAATTTTGGTTTAACGATAGCTTTTTTAATAATTTAAAAGTTGACAATAACCAAAATTAATAAACTGTAATGCTTGATAATGGTTAAGAGTATTTGCTATTTAAATACGTGAACACACCTAACCATCGTCAGAATTATCCCTGCAACTTTTAGACGTTTCTAAGCGAGTAATTAGATTTTAACTAAAAACTTTGTTCCTAATTATGTGGACCATGTCTTTATCCTTCATCCATTTCTTAATTAAATTGATTTGCAGAATCACAATCATTTTTAAAATTAAAATTAATAGGAGTAAATTGTAAGCATAATTATAGTAACAATTAAGACTATGTTCAAATCCAATTTCAAATTCAAATATCTTTGTTCAATATAGAAGTTTACACTTGCTTATTGATTGTCAAACACACTACCACCGGTTCGGAAAAGGACGCCTCAGACCTGAGAAGAACCGGCGAAAGAAACTCAGCGGGCTATTTTTTATGGAAAGAAACTTATAGATAGCTTTGTAAAACGCAATTTTTCAACGATAACGAATTGTTTTTTCCTAACAACCTGGTTAATATAAACAAATAACAGACAACATCGCAAAACTATAGAGTGTAGAGCATTGAGTGTAATTTCATAACAGTGCGCGTTCTGGTTTGATTTACAGTTAATCCCGTTCCGAGGAGGTATCGTATGGCATGCAACGTAAACCGTTTGTAAAAACGACCATAGATTTTGAAACACGAGGTCTTTGACCAGGTGCAGGCGATGGTTATCAGTTCTAGGCAATTAACCTGATTGTTTCCCCCGACGCCTCCGCGGCCCCACTGCCGATGCAAATTAACTTTTCGTCATCCACTGTTATATTTAGTCGTTCTTATCCGCAAAATTTTTATGTGATAATGTTGTAACTTTATTAAAAGCCTTTTTTTTTGTTATGAATTAAAAAGTTTTACATGGAAACAGTGAACATTCAAATTTGACAGAGTTTTCAATATGGTGACACTAGCATTTGCTGTGAAAAATCATTTTCAAATGACGAAGATCAAACTGCAGTAGATTTTTCCATTATTACATGGTAATTTTTTTGAAAGTCAAAATGTAAATGAGGAGTCACATTATTGCATTAATACAATAAGAATGCAGTAAACTTTTACATAATCGTCTTATCTGAGATCGCTTCCTCGTCACAATAAAACATTAGCGTCGCACCGTAACGGTTTAAGTGAATTAATTATAACTAAAAATTACACAAACTAACCAGGTCAGAGAGTAAGCAGCTAAGTTTAGATTTTAATAAGGACAACTAACCGTTTCCTCCAGTCTTGGATGAAGCTCCAATCGCAGTGCTCCTCGTCATCCAACATAGTGGCCTCCTGGCGGTCTCCAGGCGCACCATGAATGAGTTCCACCAACTGACGAGCCCGTTCGAAATTTCCTTCAAACTCGACGACCAAAAAGCCGTCAGGGCTCATAGTCTCGAAAACATCCTTTTTGTAAGTCGCATCATTTATTGGTACCGCTTCGGGTACATCCGCGATGGCCTCAGGCTTAACTTCAGCGTAAATAGCTTCAGGCACTTCGATTTCCGACACCAACTGTGTCGTACCGCCCTTATCTTCTTCTCTACTTATATCTAGGTCTTCAGTCTCCTCTTGAAGGCGATTAACATAGATAGCCTCGTCCTTTTGACTCGATTCTCTCTCTTCTTTCTTCTGCTCGCTATGTTTTCGAATAATAGAATCACCAAAATATATAACAACCTTGTTGTTATTTTGAGTTATTTTGTTGGCCATCTCTCCATTACAATTAGGATGTTTATCTTTTTTTATTTTGTCCTGTGACAATCGCTCGGCTAGTTCTTCATAACAAGGCAGTCGGTTGCTATAAATCTTTTTCTCAGCAACTGTCCCTTTGGCCTCGTCCTTCTTCTTTTCAACACTTTGATACACCGGTGGACGACAGCAATCGTCGAACTGCGCGGTCCAAGGCTTCGGGTCCTTGTGAGAAACCTGCGGTAAAGGAATATATTTTTCGTGAACATTTTTAGAAGGCGAACCCTCACTCTTTCTAAAATTAAGAACATTCCTACGCCCTTTGGAGTCTGGCGGGTCGTTCGTGATCACCTTTTTCGAGCGAGCGTTTCCGAGCAGTTTAAAGAGTGGTTTATGCTCCATATGCGGTTTGATCCTGTCGGTACTTGGAGCTCTCCTCATGGGATGGGCTACCGAATCCTCCTTATCCTTCTGTGGGTAAAGCTGTTCGCAACTCGTGGACTTATGGGTCACGATTCTAGCCTTAGGATGCACTTGTGGCTCTCTGTTCTGCCAGTGCCTGACTGACATTCTAGCAGCGCCGCGTATAAACTTCATGGGCTCCCAGGCCTCCGCCTTCTTCAGTATAAAGTTGTCGGCCATGTTGTGTTTCGCCGGCGGCTTCCTGGCGTCTGCGGCGCGGCAGGACTGCAACTCGCGGCACAAGAAGCAGGAGCAGCGCGCAGAGCACAGCATATCTGCGCCGCAGTGTCGGCCGCACTGTCGCCGCGTCTCGACACCCGCAACGGCCATTGTTATCCCCCGCTACGGCGCTCGAGCTTCGCGGATCGGCCTCACCGCTGCCCGTAATTGACCGCCGGCACGAAAGCCTTTCCCGCCACTCCGCTTGTAACTTGCAGTGTGTAATTGATTTCTATATCTACACCGCAACACGATAGTAAAAAATACTAAACGCTTCTGTACTATCGTGCAATCACATGTCTTGTTTCGAAGCGTTAAGTTTGAATCATATATGCAAGAAAAATAAACGTTTATTGTACATTAAGATAATAACGATAATTATTGAGTGTGCCGAAATTTTCATTGTCTTTTCAATGTTTTATTAAAAACATAAAATATGACTGTATTAGCATAAAAACTTCGTCAGTATCTGATAACATTTTGCGGCCATATAATATTTTCTCCTTACTTTGACAATATTTCACCTACTTTTAAAGTAATAACTTATTTGTAACGCAATGTTATTTATTGCTTTCCATAACTAAGGTAACAAACTCATATTCCGGTAGCCCCAACAAACTCCTTTAACAGAATGTCCTAGTTTTACGTGACTAAACGTAAATGTTATGATTTATGGTTCTTTAGATGTTGCTCTGATTTCTAATAAGAGTTTGGCAATGCCTTGCTTTAGGTCCAGATCGAGAAAATTATTTAAGTGTGGAAGGTACTTCAGCGTAAAAAAGTCAGAAGTAGTCGTAGTCGAAGTCGACGAGTAGTAAGTCGATACGATGTAAACTTTGACATACGAGGTTTAAATAGACAACCGGACAAACAAAAACTTAAAATGATTAAGGTTTTATATTTTCTGTGCTAAATTATGTTTATTTTGGTACTAAGTAAGTCATAAAACTTCATCATTAGCTTGTGTTAAGTCCACAGCTGGACATAGACCTCCCCTCATGTACGCCTTCGTAATTAGAGGGTTTTTGGATCGTATCCCACCACGCTGGTCTAATGCGGGTTACAAAACTTATAACTGGCTTAATCCGAGTACAAAGCCGTATACTATGAACATTATTTGTTTTTTTTTTATTCAGAAAGCTCTTCAACACGCTTTAGTTTTAAGGCAGTTTGAATGAACAATTTAACAAACAAACTATTTACTAGTAGTATATTTTTAGTATAAATTCTAGCTAAAACGACAACGGAACTACTACGCAAAGTGTTCGTAACTGATTGGGAACAACACGCAAGCCGATATTCTTCTAGAGTTGAATAAAACCATAACGTGTCTATATTTAGTTTGAAATTGTAATTGCAGACACCGCTTTATTTTGAGCGAATCAATCGGTCTAAAGTGCTGCTCAATGATTGATTCATTGGTTTGGATTGAGAAATGTTTATGGACGGACAGCACTTAAGCGGATATAGAGAGAGAGAACACTCACTTATCGATAGCATTAGTTATTTTCAATCTAATTATATCAGTAAGCCCGTATCACATAAAAAGTGTACAGAACCATCACAGGAAAAAAGTTAGACATAGTGTACAAAAATTTCCACAGAGTTCTTTAATGACAATAAATATTAAACAATAAAATGATATTCAATTGATACATTTTTATATTATTAGATTAGTAAGAGAAAAAACGAAAAGACATTTATTTAACACATTAAAGTAAGGCAATTAAAAAAATGTACTATAAATTATGTTAATACAAGAATAATTTTATCATGTGCCAAAATGGTATCCACTCAGCATTTGATCATGAATTTAGGAAAACTTTGAGAATATGATTTTCATTCCTCCATGAAATTAAAAAGTAGATAGCGGTATTTAACTATATGATTTAGCAAGTTATATTTTGAAAGATTAGAATATTGTTTATAAATTTTAGCAGACTTAGACCGCTCTTAAAGATAACCAGGCAGTAACTCACAATATAATTAATTGGAATAGTGGTGCTATTAGACAGGTACGTAAAAAGAGATTTTCGTCTACTATAAACCACCCATCGACTGAATTTAGTAGTCACCGACGCCCCTAGGCATCTGCTATAATAGTGGTATCACCAAATGCGCTGTCTTCTGTGAGATATAGGATGTTAAGTTTCGTTTACCCAGTAAATACGCTGGCTACGTTGCCCTTCAAACCGGAACACAGCAGTGTTTTCACACTATTGCTATGCGGCAGAGATAGTCACCGCGGTTGTACAGTCCCAGACGATCCCCTGTAAAAAGGGGATCGACCATCAGTTGTAAAAAGGGAACCTACCACCACCTTAAATACAGTTCGGAAACGCGCATAAAACTATCATCATCATCATCATCATAATCAGCCCTTATCAGTCCACTGCTGGACATAGGCCTTTTTAAGTGAACGCCAAGACGGCCGATCCCCTGCTACACGCTGCCAACTTGAACCGGCTACTGCACGGAGATCGCCATCCCACCTGGTCGGGGGTCGACCAACGCTCCGTTTCTCTAAAGTGGCCATAAAACTATAGCAGATGATATTTTTACATTATATAACTTAGCGTATGCAGCGCTCTCAGTATTTGGAGAATACTCTTTAACAAAATGTGCTTAATCTTAATGCATGGGATTCTAAAATTTTACCAAGCACAAAGTAACATGAGCCCGATTGCAAGATCACTATGAATATCCTTTATAGTTGTCTTCAATTACAGTGTATTACATCCTCAGCGTAATTTCATTCATGAACGTTAAAAGTAAAGCGAGCACAATCGGACATATCAGACAGTGCCTCGATCACTTTTCATCATGCGAAAAAGAATTAACAATGGCAAAAGAGCAAGTTAACTTTCTCCCGCATCCCTGGGATGGGAAACTTGTTAATTATCGATGTTGAACAATACCGAGACCGCACTGTTTTATGCAATGAAAGCAACCACTCACTAACCACCTTATTAGCTGTTTCTTTTCCACATTCTCCACTCAATTTCGCATAACCGTCTTGATGATATCGTTATTGTTATGAGAACTTGGCTGTCGCTTTTCATTTACTATACGAGTGTTTTCATTTTTATTTCATAATTGTAATATCAAGAATAAGAAGTCAAATCTCGACGATCTCGTGTATTGGGATAAGAGAAGATAATAAAGCAGAAAGATAAAGGAAATCAGGTGGTCATGATTTCTTTATATCCTTCTTTATGTTACTGACAGCTTGATTTGGAAACTGTAGTTTTAAGTTGTAGTTTAGTTTGAATTAAAAGTCAAATTTTATTTATCATTAAAAGTTGAAACGACTAATTAGTTAAGTGTGCACAAATACCTTTGAAACATTATAATTCTTTATGTAGCTTGTTTTTACATCCCAATGTTTTATATTTAAAGCCGGCCTCTAGATAACTAAAGCTTACGTTGGATAATAAATTATTGAAAACTTTGAAAATTATAAGTTAAATCTAATTCCTTTTAAAACACAAAATGGATTTTATCTAAAAAAAACAACCAAAAAGCAATCTTAAAAACTGCGCACGATGTATATATGAATATATATATATTTGAAAAAATAACAATGGTTTTTGTTTGTGTTTAAAACACACAGTTGTTAGATCCATTTTATGCACTGTATGTTAAAAAATCCGCCTCCGTAGTCTAGCGGTATTGAACCTTGCTTTATAAACCGGAAGTTGTGGATTCGAATCCCGCCGGGAAATAACTTTGTGTTATCGTATTTTTTTATGGTTGGCTAGGACAATTTAGGCCTATCTATCACCCAATTGTCTGAAAAGTAAGATGATCTATGCATCGGATGTGCTTGTTAAAAGTCGGTCCCCACCCACCAACCGTCATTGGATTATCGTGGTGGGATACGGTCCAAAAACCCCTAGAGAAGAAGGCGTGCATTAAGGTAGGCCTATATCGTTCAGTGGGCTAACACAGGCTGATGATGATCAGGCCATAGTTAAGATGTCCTATGGATTTAAACTATAAGGCTTTCTTATTACCTCAATTCCAAAGGAACAACAACGTAAATGACGCAATCAAAATCAATTGAATTCAGAATGTCAGAATTTACAAAAAAATCAAAAAGATCTTTTTTTATACGAAATTATATATCATCATCATCAGCCTGTAATAGTCCACTGCTGGACATAGGCCTCCCTAATACACCCTATCCATTAGAGGGTTTTTGGACCGTATCCCACCACGCTGGTCCAATGCGGGTTGAGTGGGTGGACGACTTTTACATGCCCATCCGACGCATGGATCATCTTACTTTCAGACAATGGGTGATCGGCAAATTGCCTAACCAACTAGGAATCAACAATGTAAATTTTTGAGTCCCGCAGGATTCGAACCCACGACCTCCGGTTTCTACGCCTATACCACTGGCTAGGAGGCAGAGATTATATAGTTGAACAAAAACAAATTAAGTATGCAAATCAATATTCGTACCACAAGATATTTATTAAAAAGTATTAGTTATTTAGTCTGTGAACGAGACCGGTAGTAAAAACGTTACGCACGTTATTAGCGTACGTTACCACTGAGTGCCGCGCATAAAGAACGAAAGTTGTGTTCACTGATATATAGATAAAAATGACAGGCGCGTGTGAACGCACTGCCGTGTAATGTAATAAGCAGAATGATAATGCTTTACTTTGTCTGTGGCGATTTCTATATGGTTAACATCGATTTTTTGCCTGTTGTTTTGGTACTACATATATTGTTATTTTTTTTACGCAATACCCCAATTTGTTATGGTAATAAATTAAGATTTTTCTGACGAGATAGGGGCCAACTGTTGTACATTATTTATTTGCTTACCGTTTTGGAGGAAAGAGCGGATGTCCTATGTCTATGAAATTTGTAAGACGTATATAAAGTAAGGTCCAGAGACGCCACTACAAAAGGATATGATCAAATTTAATTTATAAGCATCAAGAGATATCTTCATTTTCAAATTTATGTGGACTTTTCTATAACCAAAATTTTAGGGCACGAAACGTATGTAGATCCCGATAACTAGGAGTCACGAATTTTTGTAAAAAGCAATAAAACAAAAATACGCATATATCCTGTTTACAATAATTTGTAAACAACTGCCTCCGTAGCCTAGTGGTATGGGTGTGTGCTTTAGAAACCGGAGGTCGTGGGTTCGAATCCTGCGGGGACGCAAAAAATTTTCATTGTTGTTTCCTAGTTGGTTAGGGCAATTTGGGCCGATCACCCAATTGTCTGAAAAGTAGAGTATATAGTAGACGATCCATGCGTCGGATGGGCATGTAAAAAAGTCGGTCCACCCACCAACCCGCATTGGACCAGCGTGGTGGGATACGGTCCAAACCCCTAATGGATAGGGGTGTATGAGGGGAGGCCTATGTCCAGCAGTGGACTAACAAAGGCTGATGATGAATAATTTGTACCTTCCTCTATTGTAACTACTTCTTGTTTTTGACTGACTTCCACAAAGAAGGAGGTACTGAATTCAGAGCGTATGATTTTTTTTATATATATGTTACCTCGTTGCTCTGCTCCTAGTGGTCCGATTTTGTTCATTATTTTTTAAATGATAGGTATAAGCTGTCATTTGGTCCCATTTTTTAAATATTTTTAAGTTTTAAGTAGTTTAATAGATATTTGAAAATAAATAAAAAATTGCGGCACCAAGAAATCACAACCTTGTGCGATTAATTAACAAACGCTGCCGAAACCGTAAAAGATAGACTTTAATTATGTTTATGTAAATCATACATAAACATAGTAAAAGTCTATAGTGAAGTACTATAGACTTATTAAAATGGTCTATAATAAAGTCCACGCATATATATATGTTTTAAGCATATATATAACCATTTTAAGTTTGAAAATTGCATCGAGGTATATTTAGAGCTCATTAAAGATAATATTGAGTAACATTACATACAAGTTAATGAACTTAATTTTTTTTCATTCTATGTGCATAAAACGTGTCATACTAGACATTTTGATTAAATGTATATCTTTGAAGATATTGGAGATTTAAAATGCAGTAGCGGAAATAGCGGAGTAGTTAATCAAGGAGTCGGTCATATTTTTTTCGTAAAAATTACGATCGGAACGAGTTTAAAACTAAAATCAAAAATCAAATTCCAAAACTAAAATCGGCCCAAAACATTCATATACATCGATCGTACATTGCAATGAACGTCACTTTTAACACCCAATCTTCAGGCGCGCATTCGCGAGTGAGCTGGGCCCACGAAACAAATTATACAGTCATTTGCGAGGTATTCCGCTACCGGATGGCCGCCTGAGGGCCGACTCCCGAAAAAAACGTCTGGACCCCAACTGGATTTGTCCTTAGGGTGACCCTTTCTTGACAAAAGCGAGATCAATGCATACGGTACGTAAGTTTCTTAAGTCTATTTTTACGCATTTTATTATGAGCAGAAGACAATATTCTTGGATCAATAACTGTTACAAAAAAAATACTTTAAATATATGTCCCTATAATTTATCGACACTGAGAAGTAAGTGCTTGATGCTAGCAAAGTAACGCTATAATTTTATTGATTACTAACCGTAGCCCGCGATTTTCGTTTGCGTGGCAATATATTTTTTTCTAATGCAATTGTATTTTATAAATAAAAAAAGTATAAGTTACTCCTACTTTCATCAGCTATCTTTTTGTGGAATTCCCGGCAAAATCCGCCCAGTCATTCCGTAGAACAATGAGGCAAACGAAAAAATCAAAAACAGATAAAAATTATTATAATATTTTAAAATTATTTCAATGTTACAAACAGACTCCAATTTTATTTATTTGTAATGATACAATTTCTTTGCCAATAAAATTCATTTCAATACATAGTCGCCGAGGTTAAATTTGCGACTATGTTCTTTTAGACTATGTTTTTCATTTAACTGAAAATTTTAAAATATCCATAATTATTTAAACCCATGGTCGCTTCCATTTTGCGGAATGCCTCCACCTTGGTTCGTTTCGACAGGTGCGTTGTATGTGTCCGCAACCGAGCCGAACAAGGTAATATATTAACTTGTTCGGCGCACAGTCCTCCTCATAAACCTTATCTTTGCGCATCCATCTTCTTTAACTCATCGTGTTATTTACCAGCCCATTCTTCTTCATAAAGTCACTTAGCCGATACTTAGCTCTGCTTTAAACTTTTTGCATTATCCCTTTAACAGCACAGCCAATCGTGGAAGGGGATACGCATCTTATTATTTGTAACTATGTTTTATCTTGATTTTTCAAACACAACTGATATTATAATGTATTTTTTAAATCTACAGATAGTACATTTTAGTTTTATTGTACCAGTATGCTTCGCAATATCGTCATCAACATCATATAATGTAACACAAATCTATTATCATATGTTTAGTTTCCTAATTACAACGATAAATCTGCCACAGGAAAATCAATTATATCAAAAAAATTATAAGCATAAACTCGAGCTAGCTATAGGAACATTGCGAATTATTCAGTGCTTAACCGCCCTGTATAGTGGTCGGATAACCTGATACTCGGTGCGACGTGCAAAGACAAATGTCCACTAATTAGGGCCCTTCCAGTCCGGAATCCGAACCCGGACCGTCGCCTCACATCGGTGCATGTTAATTATGCGCCTTAATTACAAAGAAACGACCGGTTTAATTGGCGGACGGAGACGATTACGCGCATCCAGGCGACCGCTTTTTTCGAGGTGACGCCGAACGCATTGGGTGCTTATTGAGTGATCATCGCAATCACGGGGATACAGTTTCGCATGTCGCTTTCATAATACGAGATTTAATTACTTTAAGTACTAAATATTTGATTATTGAGTTATTAAATATAAGTCAACTTAATACTCATAATTTAACAGCAACAATAGATTAAACATGAACACATTAAATTTTAAACATTAAAGGACGTTTTATGACATAATAAGAATATAACATTTAATTTTATAACACATAATATTTAATTTTTTATTATACTGACGTAGCATCCTTATGCCAAATACCAAACAATCAGTAAAATTATTATAATGTGTACTTCAATTTCTTGAATACAACACAACAATAAGTAAGCGATTTAGAAGTCAATCGAAATCTAGAAAGGATAACTATAAGTGTTGAAACTTTCTTCTACCGCGTCCAAAGAATAAGTTTAGTGTAGTATACTTTAGCCAAAAACACTTGCAGTGTACATCAACATAGTCTATTGTCAGAATCTGTTAGCGGGAAAACTTCGGAAGCTGTTTTAGGTCGAGCATCAGGTAAGGAACGAATCTGACGTCGCTATATTTTCATGCGAATTAAGTATTTGAACTGTAAAGAAAACATACCTACCGCCGGCATAGGAAGGTTAATAAAATTATTACAGATCACTACCATGCATTAAAAAGCAAATGGCTTGCTAGTTCCAGTAACCAAGAAAATATTCATACTAGAAATATACACTTCTCATTAAGATGCTTTGTACACCTGTCACATTATGCCGCCACAATATCCGGTAAAAAATATTATGAATTTAATGATAACCAGAAGTCCTTTTTAACAACCTTATATAGCAACATTAATTTTTATGCTAAGGGAACAATAGGACAACGAACAGGATTCTGTCTATTGTGCATACTGTATAATTTGTATAGAATTACAGTCTAAATGTCACGATCAATAGATTCTAATTTTTATTTAGTTTCGAACTAAAAAAAAACTCAATAATAAGGAAGTACATATATAATAATAATTTACTAATTAATTTACTATTTTCTATGCCCCACGTAACTCTTCTTTTGGAGTTATAATATTTTAGTCTCGGTATGGAAAGTAATCTCTTATTTGCCATTCGAATGTTAAAGACAATTTAAATTAGTAAAAATTTATATGTATTTATAATATATTTTTGAAAGTAATATACTACTATTGTAAAGTTTTTGGATTGTTATATATATATATTACTAGTTGTGACACATTATGTAGCTATATGAAAAGGTCACTTCACCATAAGTCAAAGCGATGTTATATTACGTATTTGACACAAGAAGATTCTAAAACTGACGAATGGTTGACTTTACAATGACTCTAGTTAATATAACGAATAGTGGTAACGTACTTTAAGACAAATCGCAGACATTATTATGTGGCAGTTAAAAGACGACACTAACAAAATTACTATCCTCATAATAAACAAACGGGTAATCTATTCTGAGCTTCAATTTATGATGGCCGATAACAAATGGTCAAATTAACATTTAGCGCCAGCCGGATAATTTCTACTGGTCTTGTTCATCTAATATAAAAATTAGCCCGTCCGAGAAATGGTTGGCAGAACTGATTATAATAACAAAAGCTACGTCCTGTGTCTAGACTTATTCTTTTAAGAGTCAGATTAAGTAATCGAATGTAAATTACAGTTATAGACGAAGTCATATCTATTAGGTTCGCTGCTAGTTTGATAATAGACGCCTTTGTTCATCATCATCATCAGCCTGTGTTTGTCTAGTTAGTTTCTTCGTGAGGGGTTTTTGGATCTTATGCACGCTCAATCAGGGTGGGGTTGACCGACTTTTACGTGCCCATCCGACGCATGGATTATCTTACTTCTCAGACAATTGGGTGATC
The DNA here is from genome assembly GCA_029286875.1 of Lamproptera curius. Taxonomy (NCBI): domain Eukaryota; kingdom Metazoa; phylum Arthropoda; class Insecta; order Lepidoptera; family Papilionidae; genus Lamproptera; species Lamproptera curius. The sequence goes on along the minus strand of JAGSMT010000100.1, from coordinate 1,227,983 downwards.
AGCCCAAATTACCTAACAAACCAAAACCACGATATCACAAAGTTGTTTACCGTGGGATTATAACTCATGACCCCCGGTTTATTAACAAGGGCCAATACCTTTTGTTAACTTCTTTATTTTTTTATTAACAATAAATGCAGTTTAGATTTGCATGCGATGTCCAATACATCGCACATCTGTTAGGTGGCAATTAGAATCAACAATTTCGTTAATGACTTCACAAGAGCTTTGCGTTCAAGGCAATCACCCACTTATCTGACCCCTACCTCGGAATAACGGATACATTCAAATAAGCACAACGTTAAATTTAAAGCCACAATCACCGCACGTTAACCAACATAAGGCCGATAAAGAAAATAACTGCGCATGAGGTGACACTATGGTTACGTCCTTTGCATACATTGTGTTTATATAGCTTAACCACTTTAAAGCAACCACTTTAGAGCAGCGTTAATTTAAAAGCAACAAAGCAAACCGTGTTTATTGTAATTTTTTATTCACTTTATTCTTATAAGAATAATTCATGATTTGCTAAACACCGTTAATAAAGAAACTTGGTATAAGGGTAACGATAATGGATCCCTTAAAATACAAAAGCATCAGATAGAAATTTATTCGATAAGGTTAAAAAATACAATGATACGTCCTGTACTGTGCGGAATAATGACAAAACTTACGGGGCCAGTTTGGCACCTCATTCTTTTCTCTTCCATCTCATTTTCCGTAGTTGGTTAGGTATAAAGAGTAATCGTCTTTTGATCTAAAAGCAAGTGCCAAATGCAATCCAATTTAAGGTCATCGCTCATAAGAACCACTCTCATACAAACTCATTACACACAACGCGCCTTCCACTTGTCACCACGCGGTCCGCTGACGCCTCGGACCGCGCGTGCGTATCAATTTGATGTCGCTTAGTTTTTAATTTGCGAGTAGCTTGTTTAAAATTAGATACCCTGAGACAAACTAATGGTATTATTACCACTACCACCACTACTTAAAACCGCGACATGGCTCAATATAGGAAAAAAAATATATAAGAACACGTAGACAGCTCGTTGGCAACGAACGGTCAACGTGGACGCCGTGTCGTCAACCAGTGGTTCACCCGCCGTCCGCGCTAGGACGTCTTACGTCTCTGATGATCGCCACGCCGTGTCAAGTGACCACGCGCGGTCCACCAGTAAAAGGCGAGGCGTCAACCAGTGGAAGCCGCGTTAGCGCCGGGCGGAATGGGTGCTGAGTGGATCTAATGAGCGTTGACTTTTAATGAATCAATCAAACAATTTTTCGCTTTATTGTAAAAATCGAACTTGTGTCATGGCATTGATATTTAATAATGGCTTTATAAGTAATGATTACACCTCTTACGTACCTCCTTGGTTTCGGGCGTAGAATCTCGTGAGGGGCGGGCTGGCGTCGCGGCGGGGGCCAGGCGGCGCAGGCACAGGGCGCACGCTCACCCGCCCCGCTGCCAGCCCCGCTGCCTGCTACGCTAACCGCTCCGCTCGTTACCGTGCTCGCCCCCGCGCCGCTCACTGGCTCCACCTCGAGGGGCGTGCGCGCATCCTCACTGAAGAAAATAACACGTTATCTTCCGGGCAAAATATAATTTTACTCAATCCATATTATAACACATGTTACACATAATATTGCACGCGAACCACGAACTTAGGATCCTACTATTTATAAATTAAACCCAAGCATAAAATTACTGCTAGACCTCAAGATACCATAAGCTTTGTATAACAGACGAGTAATTCATCATCAGCCTGTGTTAGTCCACTGCTGGACACAGGGCCTCCTTTTTATTTTTTTTTTTTTTTTTGCCGTTGGAAAAATCCAGCTAACGGATTCCCCGCCACCAAAGTGAGGGGGCAGCGGGGATATGTGGGACTTCACGGCCAAGATGGAGCGGCTGGTATACCAACTAAAAATCCAACGGTTGTTCCTTTTCTCATGTCGCTGTAGCCAGGGCCGCAGGGCACTGATTACAGTCTTCGGCGACCCCGGCGCGACGTGGCCCTCGCCTCTTTCGGCCTCTTCTCACCGGGTGTGTGGGACACCGAACGTCGCTTTAGGCGCCGTGCCGAACAAACAGCACAGGGCTCCCTCTTGAGCCCTTCTCTGGCGGCGGGCACCTCTGCCGGCCGCCCAGGGCTCACAGTGTCGAGGGAAGGTTGGCGCGTACGCCACTCTTCGGCGCCCTGGCCTTCTTCTGCGGATAGCCAGGCGCTCTCGGCCTCCCCTGACCCTTTCTCGCGGCCTCCTTCCGGCCATCACGTCCTCAAAGCAGGACGGCGCCCCACGACCTTTCGCTCTCTAGCATCCCGCGTACTACAGCAGAAGCGAAAGGTCGTGCCCCACTGACACTACGGCAGCTCTCCGGCGTTGCTCGACCCAGGCTGGGCACCTTCCAGCGCGTGTTGGGCGTCTCTTCGGCAATACGCCACGGTGGCACTTCCTGTGGGCTCCTACCGGCCACGCGCACAGGCTCCTCGAAACAGCCGTGTCCGAGAGAACCGGTCTGTCGCGGAATGTTAGGAGCCGTGTCCTCTTTCTAGCCACCACTTTAATACGGGGCGTATGGCTTCACTGATGACGGCCGGCGCTGGGGTGCTCCAGCCGCAACTCCACTCCTGATTGCAAGGGAGCGCAACGTCTCTGCGCCCCATCTCTTCTGGGCTGGCCTGAAGCCCGAGACCTCGCCTCCTCGCGCCAGAAGAAGAGTGACGCGAGGATTCTGCGTCTAGGATCCCAGGGCAAGGAGCCATGATCAGGCGCCGCCTCGCCGGAGATGGTCCGTAGCCCGTACGGCCCGGGATTGCCAACACCCTCTGAGTTCTCTTCAGCACTGCCTGCTCCCTTTTGAGGGTGTCGGCCCACGCGGGTGCTCGTACAGGACCATGGACCTGACGACCCGGCGTACAGGCGGCGACAGGAGCTGCTGGGTCCTCCGGTGTTGGGAAGCAGTCTGCCGAGAGCTGCCGCTCCTCGCCACTCTAGGCGCGAGGCGCTCAAAATGGGCGCAAAACTTCCATCGGCGGTCTAGGACTAGGCCGAGATACTTCATCGTCGGCTTGACGTCGACGCGGACGCCGCAAACAATTATGTGGGCGTCCGCGGTGGCGCGTTCCGAGGGCCCGTAAAAGTAAAGGGCCCCGGATTTTCGAGCGCCACCTTCTAGTCCAGCGCCGGATGCGCCCAATAACTTGAGCGGACCCCGGCGTGGCGAGAATCGCAGCCCTCGTGAAAGTTGGTGCCACGGGCGGTGACGAGGGTGTCGTCCGCGTAACAGTGACGTCGACACCCTCGATATTGCCGCCACGGTAGCACCCAGTCAAAACCAACGTTCCACAGAAGCGGTCCCAACACTGACCCTGTGGAACTCACACGACACTCGATGGTCCGGAGCCCATCTCGGCACGGGAACTCGACACGTCGATGCGACAGGTGGCCCCGATCACCCTTTGGTAGGGAGGCACCGTGGTATCGGAGCGCCTCCTTATGCAGGCCCAGGGCAGGTTGTTGAATGCGTTGGCGATGTCGAGTGACACCGCCAAAACACCCTCACCCCGAACACCGCATCCTGCGTCAGGGACCTGACCCGCAGCACCGCGTGGACGGTCGACCGGCCCCTTGGGAAGCCATATCCACTCCGCCAGATTTGGACCGACGTGCTCCATGTGCTGGACGATGCGGCCGCCACGATTCTCTCAAAGAGTTTTCCCACATCGTCCAACAGCACGATCGGCCTGTAGGCGGAGGGCGAATCCGCAGGACGCTCCCTCCTTGATGAGGACGAGTCTGCCTGTCTTCCACCTCTGTGGTATTAAGGCTTGAGCCAGACAGGCAGAGAACATCGTCCTCACTCTGGGCTCCAGGGCGTCCCTAGGGCCAGCGTTAGCGCGTCCGGAATGCCATCGGGACCCGGGCGGTGCGTTTGCCCTCATTTTGAGAAGGGCTGCACCGAACCTCCCGGCTGACTTCTGGCGCTTCCCGGAACTGGGTCGACCCTCATCCGTGCCATTTGGGACCATCGAAGGTGCCGTGCTCCTCTGCTGTGGGAATAAAGCCTCGGCGATAGCCGCAACCAACTGCGGCGCCAGACTCGGTGAGCGGGAGGGCCCAAGGACGAAGCCTATTCATCACCATTTTGTAGGGCCGCCCCCACGGATCACTGTCTCAGCGCCGCCAACAACTCTCTAGCGCGGCGATCGCCTCGGCTATTCCCACTTTGAGAGCCATCCTTTGCTGCGAAAGAGGGCGAGCACCGGCCTCAAGGGCCGGGTCCCTGCGCCGTCGTCCACGACAACGGGTGTTGAGCCGTGCCACGATGCACCTCTTGCGCATCGCGGCGATTTCGGATTCCACCAGTACACCCGGCGTTTAGGGAGGGGAGACGTTTGGCCGGACATCGACGCGTCGCACACCTGCGACATTGCGTCCCGGAGCCATTTGCCCCTCCACATCGACAATATTGGGCGCAGAAACCCACGACGCACTATGTGCCGCCTCCCTTCAGCAGCTCTCGGTCCAGGCTTCCGAGGCGCCACCGGCCGTCGTCCTCGGGTCCGGCCAGGGCCGGTATACGATTGGGAGGGCGGAGACCCTGAATCGGATGTAACGATGATCCGACAGGGTCTCGACGCCCGTCAACACCTTCCAGCCCTGTATTCGGCGAGCCAGGGCGAGACTAGCGAAAGATACATCAACGATCGACCTGCCCTGGGCTCGTAACACACGTGTTTACCGAACCCCTGTTTAGACCGACAGCCTGACCTCCAGGAGCCATCTCCAGTGTTCTTCCTGCGCGTCTGCTCGCAGGTGAACCCAAGCCGGTGATTTGGCTGAGATCCCCGCGACCAGCACAGGGAAGGGTCCGTAAGAACGGATCAGTGACCCCAATCGGTCTAGGTGAGCCCTCGAAGTCGGCGAGATCTGTTGGGAGAAAAGTAAGCTGAAACAACCACAATATCTCCCAACAGAGCGCCGACGAAGCCTGGACCTTCTTCACGTCCCTCGGTTGAGGGACCCCGCAGCAGTCCGCAGACCACTGCCGCAGTATCGACAGGTCCCCGGCCCAGTTATTGCCGGGGAACGTAATACGGTTCCGACACTACGGCCACCTGATTCGACCACCGCGCATGCTCTGAAACAAGAGGTCTTGAGCTCTGGCGCAGTGGTTCAGATTTGTCTGCAGGATGCTCAGCGTGGCCATCTTTATTGGACGGCCATTTGAGTCCCCTCAGCCGAAGCACTGGGCTTGGGCACCTGGCTTCCAAGCCCAGGCCTCACCTGCTCCTCCGCCTCCTGTCGGGTTTGGTGGTGCAGGCCGCACTCCCCACAGCTTGCCGAGTTTGTAAGCCGCGGCACAGGATGCAGTGCGGCGGCCTCGAAGCTTCTACCTGGTGGCCCAGCTAGCACAGCGGTAGCAGGCACTGCTGCGGTCGACGCCCGTATGACACTGCTCCGCCACTGCCCCTATTTCCAGGCACCGGAAGCAGCGCATCGGACGCGCCGCAGCAGTTTGACTGCACCGAGCACCACCCGATTAGGAGGCGCCCACAACAATTATTTTCTTGGGTGGCGATAGGGGCAGTTCCACTACCCACCGAGACCGGACCGGTCCCGGCGGATTTCTCCCACTTTATGGGAGGTGACCGGCAGCGCTTTGGTTACGCCTAAGCCACCTCCGTCTTTTCCACGGAATCATCCAGGCCCGAGATGCAAGATCCGCGCACTTTTCGGGCCTGGATATGTTTTTCGGGCCAACCAATTGGCGAAGTTTTTCTGCCAATTGGTTGGCCTTTTCGCCGCTTGGCCTCGGAACCTGGAGGATCCGGCCCCGCTGTTGCTCTGGGAAACGGAGCCACTCCGATATCCTCCAGTTTCATTTCTTTTGGCATCTTGGAGGATGTCGGCATACGTACCTTCTCAGCTGCGCCCGGCTGCAGCTGATCACTACAGCCGACGAGCTAGGGGCCTTAAGCTTCGCACCCTCCTTGTTGCCGTTGCCACTTTTGGACCAGCGCCTGGTTTGGCAGTTTGCGGCCACCAGCGTCCACCGTCCTGTGGACTGCCCTGGTGCCGCCTTGCTGCCATTTGCGTGGCGCTGGTCGCACCCTTGGCCTGCTGGTCCGGGGGCCTTCTTCTTCCTTGGCCTTCCCTTTTGGGAAGACTTGCAGGGCCCATCCTTCGGCGTCACGGTCCTTTTGCCGCTGCGGCCACCGGCACTGCACGGTGGGGCAGCAGGGGCAGCAGGACAGCAGGGGAGCAGCTGGCCCTCACCACTGCCGCAAACGTTTGGGCCACCTTTATCGGCGGACCAGCGGTGGACGGAGCCAGCTTCTCGGCAGAGGCGGTCCGCTATATCATCGCGTTGGGCCTGCAACATTAAGCTCACCTGGCTCCACGATGAGGCGCCTCAGACTTTGTTCCAAATCCGTAGGCAGTCCCTCAACGTGGACATCGTCCTTAGCTGGCGGCCTCAACTGCCGGTTCTCCTTTTCCAGCGGTCTGAGGCGTCGCATCTCTTCGAGGCTCCACCCGAGCTTCTAGAGCTCTTTGTCAGCCCATAGGCCTCCCCTAATACAACCCTATCCATTAGGGAGTTTTGGAACCCTATCCCACCACGCTGGTCCATGGGTTGGTGGGTGAAACCGATTTTTATATGTCCGTTCGACGCATGGATCATCTTACTTTTCAGACAATTGGGTGATCGGCCCAAATTGCCCTAAACAACTAGAAATGACCGTGGCCGGATAATAAACTATAACAAGAGAACAACACCACAGTCTGCCCTTGACTATGGAACAAAGTGTCTGAAACGTCGAGAATGTTGTAAATTAAATTTGACGTGACAAAATGTGTTGTCTTCCATTTAGATTTTATCATGTTTTATTAAATATGACGTTTACAATTCGGTGGAAAGGAGTATTTCGGGACTGATGGTTTATTTACATTGTCATTATGAAATACAGTTAAACAGGGTTTTGCGGATGCAGACGCGAGTTGATTTACGCATTGTGTAGCTGTTTCTATATTAAGTTTAAAAATATTTTAATATAGGTGATATATTCTCTCTACTCAATAATAATGATTTTAAAAGAGAAAAAAGGAGTACCGCCGAGTTTATTAATTTTATTTTTTTTATCATGTTAGTCATTATTGCTAATTTTAATTTTGTTGTATATATTAATTAAGCACAGTTTATAACTAAGCTAAAAAATAGTAAATTCAATTTTATAAAAATTGCTTACTTTAGGTACACAAAGAGCTACTTCAAATTTCGCGATAAATCAATTTAAACACCTTCCACAGATTGTATGCACATTTCATCAATAATTAAAAAGTTTACAAACAGATCCGATGAAAGAAAATATTAATAGATAAAAACTCGCTTGACGCGTGCATATTCGTCTATACTTCCACTTTTTCAGCATTATATGACTAAGTTAACCGGTGTAGAAGAAGATGACCGCTTCTTTTCACATAACATGCACTAATATTAATTATATTGTATGTAAAAAAACTATTAACTTCTCAACACTAAAATAATTCCCAAGTTCTTAAAAAAATTGTTATGACGATATTATTAACGAATTCTGCGGGGATTCTTACATAGCAAACAGGTTTTTAGACCGTATCCCACCACGCTGGTACAATGTGGTGGGTGGACCGACTTTTTGTATGCCCATTCGACGCATGGATCATCTTACTGTTCAGACAATTGGGTAATCGCCTCAGATCGCCCTAACCAACTAGGAAATGAAAATTAAAAGTCCCCGCAGGATTCAAACCCACGACCTCCGGTTACTACCACTAGGCTACGAAGGCTGGAAAAATAAATACCGTTTTTAAATGGCACAATTAAACCTCTAATTTAAACATTACTTATAACTAAAATATACAGGCAACCAATTAAAAAACAATTACACTACATAAGTTTGAATATATGCATGTAACAGATGTTTACAAATTAACATTTTAATAATTAATTAATAGAGTCATCATGGTAAACCTGATTTCAATATTGAACGTGTTATCAAGAAGCCTGTATAGTAACTGGTTCTATGTTATAATATAAAAGCTTATCGCTTTGAAACAATGTAGCGTTAATGAATATCGTGCAAAGAATCATATCTGTATTATATGTAAATACGAAAGTAACTCTGTGTGTCTATCTTTCTGTCCGACTCTACCGTGTACACCGTTGAACCGATTTTGATGAAATTTAGTATGTATGTACATACGTAGGATGGATTAAAAGACAGAACATACGGTACTTTTTGTTGCGAGAAGAGTAATATGGGGTATGAAAGTTTATGTGGAGGTTCGTCTTTCTTGAAAAAAGAATCATAAATCTGTGTTTCCAATAATAGACACCTTCTTCATACTTCCTCGCTATTCCAAGGGGTGTCGCGGGTACCAGCTAGCAAATTTATATTTTTTATAGCAGCAGATGAATGGATCAATTTAATGAGACAAAACTCTATGCGTACCAGTAACAGGAAAAAAGCTTTCTTGAAATCCCGAGATATTATAAAATATCTCTTAATATAACAATGCTATGTAAAAGGTCCTAAAGAAGTATAAGAAAATATAAGAAACAAAAAGAAAGAACCATAATCGTTACATCGTAGTTTCATGTGAATAACTTAACGATCACCATTAAATGATCGAATTAAAACATTACTATCAATCCATAACGCTAATATTTTAACCTCAACCTATTAAAACTGGACTGACTTTTAGCTGACTAAGTAACTGCTCCTCAATTGCAAACAAAATATAAATGGCGTACAGATCTGTTGACCGGATGCTCAGCCGCCAGGAACAGAAGACCACTGTCTGCATCCAACCGCTTTTACTCTAAATGGATATGGACGTAATTGGAGTTGAATAGTTAGGCCCTTATTAATTGTATATACCAAAAACGACAACGTATTGGGGAAAATCAACGCCATGTCCAAAAATAGAAGTGATCCTAAAAACTGTACCTATTTTGTGTTCTAAAAGTCCCAGAAATATGTCCAATAAAATATTAACTACCTCTGTATTCCGTAGTCTATCCTTGTGCTTTAATAACCGGAGGTCATACGTTCGAATCCTGCCAAGGCAAAAAAAAGTTACTGTTCATTTTCAGATTACTAGGTAAAAGCGTAATAACACGATTAAAAGAGCATTAACATAATATAAGCATCGGATTGACATGTAAAAGTCGGTCCTGCGCCTGGTCTCTTTCCAGTTGTGTTGATTATCGTCCCGTTGGACTATGAAATTGAAACAAGAGTGACCTAATCAGATATCTGAAATCTAAGATAGGTCGGCCGCCTCAGTTTAAATCGGCTACTTAGCTTAATTATTTTTAAATTACATGTAAGGGAACATTAATAAGGGGGAACATTATAAGTTAACTTACACATGCTTTTTAAAAATATTACAGAAATAAATTTAATACTAAAAGTTTTGAATATATTAAAAGTGTTACTTATATTTGATGGACAACTTCATGTTCCATAGTGACAATGTAAATTTTTTATTCGCATTATCTAATACATCCAAATTGCTAACATTTACTTGCATCAATCTAAGCCACAATTTTATTAAGTTAACCTCAAAATTTATAGCGAAAACCAAGTAAAATTAAGATTCCAATTACTACTGTTGAATATTTTAATGTCACGAATAAATATAAAAGAGATTAATCGTTTGACAAATTATCATTGGGGGACTTAAATACGTATAAACGTAAATCATCACGGGCTTCTTAATCATGCATATTTAGTGGCTCATTTGAATAGGATTTTAACGGTCATTATAATAACTTCTAGATCAGTAATATCTAATAATGTTAAGTACAAAATATTTCTAGTAAAATTGATTAAATTACTTAGATTAAGTTTTATATTCATTAATTACAGGTTTTGGCACAACCATTTTCCTTTTATTACTAATTGATATTGGTTTTTTAGTTTATAACAATATAAAATAAATTGTCGAAGTATATAGGTATGTGTTAAAGACGTAAAAGGATTGCATAACAAACTTCATTAGAATCATTGTACGGCTATGTTAGTTTATTTTGATTTTCCCTTTACAGGTAAAGAATATAATATTATATAAATATATGATAGATCTATTATATCGGGCATCGAAACAGAGGAAAATAATTTATTCTATAAATCCCCATTGTGAATAAAATATGGAGAAAAGCTGTCATTGATTTTAAACCTACACATGGGCGTGGGAGGAAATCACGCTTGGGTAACCCTCAATGGAGCGTAATGAAACAATGCGAATGGGAATCGAACATGGGACTCACGGTCAAGCATCAAAGATAATCGCTATAGGCTGATACGTTCCGGTTACAGCGATGGTAAAATATCTTTGGATATATCTCAAAAAGGATTTTTATAACTGCTGTTGTGCCAGTGGCATATTTAGTTTTCTTGGATGGTTTGACTGTAGTAAATACGAGCTTTGTATAAAAATACCGACAAATTTAATGTCTTTGAAATGACGGTAACTTATTTTTAACGTTAGCTATGTTTTCACTTGAATATTTTAATAAGCCAGCACTACACGGAATTAGTATTTACAGGAAACGTCAAATTACAAATCGTGTGTAAGTAATTGTTCTTCAGATTGGCTGGTAATTATTTACCATTATGACTCAAAGCCTATATATTAACAATCATCATCATCATCACCAGCATATGATAGTCCGCTGCTGGACATAGGCCTCCCCTAATATACCCCCATCCATCAAAGGGTTTTGGGCCGTATCCCACCACGCTGGTCCCATACGAGTGTGGTGGTGGATGATGGATCATCTTACTTTTCAGACAATTGGGTGATTGGCCCAAATTGCCCTAACAAACTAAGTAACAACAATGAAATTTTGTTGAGTCCCCGCAGGATTCGAACCCACGATCTCCGGTTTCTAAGTACACGCCCATACCACTAGGCTACGGACACAGTTTATTTTAACAAACATTAAATTAATTACTTTAGTTATTGATTATTTCTTTGTGCTCTTAGGTGCTTGTTAATAACTTTTTGTAATTGCACCGTAAAGCAAACCAGCGATTGTAACCGACTCGAACGGTAACCTATGGTCGTTAGGCGATCGCATAAATCCTCCAGGAGATGTCGCACACTCGGGGCATTCCGAACAGCGAAACAATGCCGAATTGGGAGCAGGTGTCCAACAGGACATTGCAAAAAGTCGAAGCAAAACAAGGCAACGAGCGCCCGCATCGCTTACCGCCCTTACCTGAATGGCATGCGAACAAGTAAAAAACCCAACGATTTATCTGTCCCACCACGGCCATTCCCCCTTTAAGGAACACCCTTGAGTGCGATGCGGGGCCCTAATTTCGTCTTGTTCTATTTGATAGATGGAACGCGGAATCCACATTAAAGTGCCGCCTTCGTATAGATCTAGCGATAATGCACCCTTATTTGGATTCGTATCTATTATTACATATTTCTTTTGCGTCCTGAACTGGTTGTAAGAAATTTTAGGGCAACGTGATTTTAGTGTACTTTCTTTACGTCAATACGAAGACGCATAAAAAACCTTTTTCAAAGGGTGAAGTTTACAATTTTTACATGTCTCATTTTAATTATAAACGTTATTATAAAATAAGTCAAGCATAAAAGTTATATTTACTACACTACTTGACATAAAATTCTTATAAATTAATAAAAAAAAATAATGCGAAAAAAAGATGGACACTTATGACCTACTGAAGTCTTAATAATTTAGAGTTATATAACCTAATATACATAACTCCTAATATTCAGCTATGAACCTTTGTTTTTATTACATTGTCTTTAATAACTAAATATGTTAATTAAGTAGCCATGCGAAAAAACAAGATTTATTCTTATTTTTAAATATACAGAAAAGCGAAAATTTAGCTTCAGCTAAGCTTACCAAAAACCTCCCGACCGACCTTTTAATACGATCCTAGTTATTTTTGATGCACAAACATTACAAAATACGCTGCAAACACACAGCATCCAGCTAATTTGGCCAAGATCGACAGGTATCCCATCTCGGATCACACTTCCATCTGTCAATTACGCGCTCGCCGAGTTTCAATTCGCGATTAACGCGATTCTCAGTTGAGCTTTAACGGATCATTTTTTATGTCTCAAATCCAGTTTGTAGTTAACTAAGAAACTGTCAGGTCAGTCCTTCGCGATATTTACGACACGTGTTTTGTATTTAACTAGGTGACGATTGGCGTAGTATCGAGATACATGGCGCTTTCGAATAATGTACCGTCTATGATTTGATTTTATGTATCAACATTCAAAATACGCTAGCACATCAGCATTGCAATCAAGTAATCCAATCTGATAACACGTTCATACTTCATAGCTCAGGAGTTTCTACGCGATTTAGGATCTCAGTAACGTCGATTTTTTTCACAGTTGTTAACTAAAATTAGTTCCTTGATAATATCGAATCGAGTTGTTTTTAATTTATATAGGTGACGATTCATAATATAATACAGTCGAAAATCAGAAAGATAATCTTCTTTACAATACCAACGAATATTGAATAATATAGTGGACGTTATGTAATGTAGTTTAATTAATATTCATGGATTTCTAGATCAATAAATTCATATAATTCGATAGTCAAGTTTGTTTAGCTTAGGGATTGACAGTAAATAGGAAATAAAAACATAAATCTGTTTTTATCAACCAAGACATTTCATTGAGTTATTAATTAATACAATTAACATGTATAAGTTCTAGATCAATAATTTATATTTATAAAGACTGGTTTCTATAAAAACACTAAGACTATTTCATATTCATCCATGACTATATATTTTCAGTTTTAACACATCCACATTTAAAACAACTTTTACAAATGATCCTTTCAGCTGCAATCCGGCGTTAAGCAACATTTCTGCAATCGCCTCAGGCCTAAACCAGATCTACGAACAATGGGCGCCTCGAACAGTTCAATTCAACAGCGCATTCGATTTCGATGCGAGGGCTGAGGCAATATCTTATTTCGAAAACGTTCACTATTAATATTACAATATTACTGACAGACAAACATGCAGATTCTTCACTTATTTTTAAATATTGTGCTATTATTACTTATGATTTAATAAAAGGCTTTACGGACTTTAGCGCGTTTAGTTTGACAGACGAACAACTCCTCAGTTTGCCCGTGACAAGGAATCCTATAGTTTCTGAAACGTCGGGAAAATTGTTAGCCAAATTAAACGCTAAAAATTCGAAAAATCCTTTATTAAATGATGTGTAGAATTCGCGTAAACACAACATAGTGTTCTATTATAAATTTAATACATTCATAGTAAAGTCCATCGTTGTATGTGACGAAAAAAATATACATATAGAAGACAAAATATCATAACTGTGCATAAAGCAAATCTAAAATATTAGTTAAAATATCTTGAGGCAAAAAGGAAATAAATAAGTTAATATGAATATGCTTGTATAGTTATTCTTAATACAAAACGTATGCGGTGTAACGAAAATCAATCAGAATTAAATGAATATTTCCGACCAAAATAACATAACATCATCCCAAACTAAGCAAAGCTTGTGCTATGCTGCTGGAACGGGATGACTATTAAATACATAGACTAACTTTTATTTTGTAAACATATACGTATTGTATATATACAAACATCCAGACACGAAAAAAAAACAATGCTCATCACATGATGTTTTTCTCATCGTGGAAATCGAACCTACACCCTTCAGCGTAACAGTCAGGGTCACTGGCCACTAAGCCAAGCGGGTCGTCTGAACGAGATGACTTGTTTTAAGGATCGATCTCGACTTAGACGCTTTCATTATTTGTACATATATAAAGCTCACGCGTTTTAAAGACAAAAATCACAAAAAAACACATTCGTTTAGGCATGCAATAAGCAACGACCGTTAGCGGAGCCCACAGCGATGGCTCGTGTTACTGCCAACGAACTTGCAGTGCGTCTTCATGCAAATTAAACAACAAAAGGACCACTCCGATCTTTTGGAAGCTGCAGCTGTAACTCCGCATTATACCAATGCTACGGTCAATTAAAATGAGACCTTTAAAATGCTGAAGGAATATCTGGTGGTTAATATTAATTTACAATAAGATTACATTACTTATACGTACGTCATACACTTTGATAAGTAGTATTATATGTTTATTTATAAATTAAAAAATTATGATCGGCTTATCACTAAATTTAGTTACTTTTTGCATAAACGTGAAAAATACAAAAATCGGCTGCAGAACACACAGTTTTTAGGAAAAAAATATTACACTGAAAATGCCATAATAAAACATATAATATTTACAATATTCGTCACAATTTAAGTACGCATATGGTATATAATAAACCTTCGCGTTTTAATTTTTAAACGAAAGTACAAATAAAAACAACCCTATTATATGTCCCGGATCGCTTACAACCTATCGAATTTCATTATCATCGCATCAACACGTACTCATGTTCAATGCCTTAAAAAAAACACCTCAAGTCGGCGCGCATTTTTCGACTCTAATAAGCCCGCGCTTTTCATCTGTCAACTGTCAAAGGAATTATAATACATACGTTATTATAATTTTATGTTTAAAATAATTCATAATCAATAACATTATAAGATATCATTAGATATAACCAAACGTTTATTTCGATTATTTCTTTATCGCAAATTAGTAATAAATTTACTTGATGTTTAAACGATTTACTCTTTCGTAATATTCAAAATTGATTAAGTAATACTCTTAGTTATTCATAAGTCTTCATTCCAACAACCGATGAGATTACATCGACAGCAGCATTTATCCGATTATGCCAATAACAAATGTCTGTACTAAATCAATGGCTATCAGCCGAAATCTTTCATTTGCATTCAATATTATACGATTATTGGACCCAAGTTGTACACCTGAGATATTTAATACAAATTAACCCCGAATCGAATGGTAAAAGAAGAAAATTACATAAAAGTGCAGTGTTTTTTGACTTAACGTTGAACATAATATTAGCTGAAACTTAATTGAATTTATGCGTCACACGCAAAGTAAGTGAGATTAAAATGAAAACAAAAAAAGTAATCGCTTTCTTTTGCCCAACTTGACAGTAACATAAGAAGTGACAGCTCGTTAATTCGTTTTCCATAAAGTAAGCACAGATTAAGCGAGAGCAGGCAGCCGAACGGCTTGCATGACACGATAAAAGGCGAGGCCTAAATTCTTCAGGAATTTTTCGGTCGACTGTACACCGCGTGGGTCGTTAGCCAAAGACACGGGAGTGTATTATTAGTGGTCATTTAGTAATCCAAACCGAGCGGTGGAGCAAAATTAGACGTAATAACATATATAACTGTTACTCAATACGCGGGTATGGGACAATAATCTGGAATAATAATAATAGGTTGGACGTTGTTGTAAAGCTTCAACAAACATTTATTTCTCTTGTCTGTCTTTATAAAACTAGAATTTAAACATCTTTTTTTCGAGCAAAATTACATACTTTTGCCGTTAACTGAAACAAGTCTAAGAATAAATGTTTGACAAAATTAAAACATCAATAAAAAACCAAAGTAATATCTATTACAAACTCAACGCATCTTTGTTACTTTGTAGATACTTCTGTAGCGCAATTAAAAACAAAAAAAAGCGATAATTTATTCGTTATATTAACATATAGGCTGCTAAAATCCCGTAATAAACAATTACTATACAAAATAAGCACGCTATCGCGGAGCGTAAAGGCTTTTATGGAGTTGTTTTAAGCTCACATCAATATTATTTATGTGCCGGGGAAAAAACTAGTTGTCTGACAGGAGCAGAAAATTAGCTTTGCTGAGTTAGCAAATATGCCATTTTATTCTTCCATTAGTATAATAAATCTGCGCAAATATCTTTTTTTATCGACAGTTGTAATAGCGTTACTGTTTGAAAGCAATAGTAGGTAAAATCGATTTGCTAAATCCAATAGCTTTTTTTTAAATAAACGCTCAAATCTATTTAAATTAAACGTATATTTCAATAAACCTGGTCACATTTAAGGTAAAATATTGTACAAACAAAATTTTTGCTCAAAATGGATATCAGATGGTAACCTGGCAATGTGCTCAGATTTAATAACTCGATAAGCCAACCGCTAGGACATTACTTCCTTATATTTAACTGTACATTGTGTTCGAGCATACTGTACTTCTCAACAAGGTAATTCACCAGACCTATTCAGAATAATGTTAATATGTTCACTGTACAGATATAATATTCTACATAAAACATATATAACATCGTTTAAAAAGGTTTATATTAGAGTGTATTTAATATCTTTTCTTAAAATTAATCGGTCACTAATTAACAGGCAATAAAGACTTACAACGTTTTGATTTTATTTTTCTTCTATATGATGATTAATCCTGCCTGCCGTATTCCTAACAATAACGACGTGTTAGTAAACTGAAGGTCGTAGGATCAATCTTCGAGAACGTCAACAAATTTTCATTGTTTTTGCCATGTTATTGTCAATATTGGTGATCCCGAATTCTCGTGAAAAGTAAGATGATCCATCCACTACAGAGAGCACCATTATGTTAACTTTGACCATTTAACTTTTTTTTTATCGATCACAACATTTATATGTTAAATAAACGGTTATATTTAATAAACATATCAATCGCTAAAAAACAGTCATAACATCCATTTAACAATGTACCTTCCACTTTGTAACTTAACTTTAGCGATTCAACTATTTACTAATTTACAGTCACATAGGTATCTATGCGCAGACGTCAAAATATTCAACGCTCGATACACCATCGGAACCATAGTTCCCTATTGACCTTATACGCGTCTGAAACTAGTTTCGTAAGTACAAATAGAGTCGTGTCTCGATATAGACAGAGTTGCACTGACCCAATTAACGTTCGAACGATAAATAAACAAAGTGCCATGCGTGAACTGACTCACAACCAAAACTTAAACGCGCAAATTAAAACTAAAAATTTGTCTAAAGTAACGGATCCCGTAAAAAAGTTGGTGAACGTAAATAAAACTGAAGAAAATAAACAGTTAGCTAATAAACAGTATCCGCTTCTTCTGGTGAAGTATTACATAAAATTTATAGTTGAGCGCATAGCTCTCTTTACGTTTCTATTACAGATACTCGACTTCAATCGTAAAATTTACTACTACTAATTTACTTATTGGTTATAAATGTTGTGTAAAAGAGAACAAAGCAGCAATAGATCAAACTGGTTAGAATTCCTTTGTTATTGTAATATTATAACGTTTGTCGTAAAAACGCTTTGGCGTTTAAATAAATTTCTTTTATTGAAACTTGGGATATTAACTTTTTATGTTCATTCCTTAATATTACTTGTATTGACGTTGTTGCATTTACTTGTAACGGAAAACTTCATCAATAAAATTGTTAAATAGTATGTTTTTTTCTAGTGTATTATATTTTTATATTTGATGTTTGGAAAAGATTAGTTTAAAGAGATCTTTAGATAAATATAGGAATTTAAAAATATAGCAAGTTTAAAAAGGCCGCCTAGTTAAATTATAGCAAAAGTTTTTCTTAATAAGCAGTTGGCGAAGTCAGTGACGGCTAATTTCGGGTATACTTATTTGAAATGTGCTTAGTTTTAAATCTTCCTTTAATGAACACGCAGCTGAATGCGGACTGAAGAGAAATAATGACGGAGACATCCCAATGCACTCTATGGACGCCTAAGTCCGTTAAATGCTAAAGCGATTGCTGTCCAAAGCGACGTTATAAAACAAGTTCGGCTGAGGTGACATCACACCTCTTCGATAATACGGAAACGAGTTTGGTCCGACCAATAATCCTCGCGATGATTACGAGGGCCGCTGCGGACGATCGAATCTTCGCTCAGGCATTTGGCTCTAATTTATATTAACATGTGTAGAGTACAGAAATTTATGTTCAAAGCAAAGATCAAGGTGTATTCATACTAAGTATATATTTTATAGGACAGAAAAAATTATATCTATTTGAAATTTATGTGTAAAATAAAATCGGTATGTAAAGTAACAAGCAGCAATTAAACCGTTGTAAGCTATGTTTGTAGCGGGTAGCTAATTAAAATAAAGTGACAAACGTTCGGAATATTAGGGAAACTTTAATTTATGCATCTATAATGAAGTAACATTTAATTTCTTAATAAGAAAAGTATAAAGAAGTGAATACTTCGAATCATCGCTCGCAATATTTTACACTTCATTAAATTTAGTACAAGAGAATAAAAATATCAAAGTATACAAAAGCTCCTTGGTAGATGTTAGTATTAAGGATGATTATTAATAGAAGTAACAAGTCGGCAATGACAGAAGAACGGCGCTAAAGGTTAGCCATCACTTAGTCATTAAATTACAAAACAATTAATCAATAACAATCAAATAAAAAAAAAAACAAAGTATTTTATACGACACCTGCAAAGAATCAAAGCATATCTGTAGACAAAATCGGTAAAGTTTAATTATATTAAGAAAAATATTTAGTTGTCTAACATATGTTTCCCGAGTTTATACCACTAGTAGTAATGACACATAAAACGAACTACGTCAAAAAATGAAAAATCAGTAAAGTATTTGTAAAGAACATCTGTGCATGCATCATACCCACAACTCATTCGTCTAGTATGCGAGAAATGCAGTACAATACTCGACCGCGTCCGTAATGGGCCATCATTTTTTCACGTTGTGTCACAATCACAATACTCCGTTACTAGCAAACGAAGTATGTTAATTAAAACAAACTATGCCAACGGATAGTGTTGCATTCACTTTTGTCACCCTATTGAGTGCGCAATAAATTTTTTATAGCCTAAGAAGGCAGAGAAGCAGACGGGGCATCTGATCGAAAGTGTTTACCAACGTTTATGGTCCTTGACACTACCAGGGGTATAATCAACGCATTGACTACAATGACACATAGAATGTTACGTATTGTTTACCCAGTAAATACGCTAGCTACGGTACGGTACCCTTGGAACCGGAACACGGTTGTGCTTGCATACTACTTCTTTGCGGTAGAAATAGGCACCGCGTTGGTACCTTGGGAGCGGAGGCACCTGTTTAAATGCGTAGTGCAGTCATCCTGTAGGATTTTACCAAGACTAAATATTACTATAAACGATAAAACATCAAAAATAGCCTATTTTAATATCAGTCTCATAGTTATTCTTACATAAATTTTAATGCAAAATGCCTCCCTTCAAATGCTATGTACAAAAACTACAATAGACAGACATTTTAAATAGTAAGTATTAGAAATTTGTTTCTTTTCCTGTGACTGGTGCACTTTTGAGCAAATAGAAAAAATTAAAGGTTAAACTTGACGTAATTTAAAGTTCTTCGTTATATATAATGTTTGAATAACAGGCAGAAACAAGACAATTATTAAAATTATTTCAAATTTAGGATTTTATGCCTTATTAGCAAAATGAACGCGTGGAATACACGTACATTTTTGGTTTGACGCCCGCGCCACGGAGTGTTCAATAATCAAATTAGACGTGATTACTGTCCCGCTAAGGAATGGGTTCGATTCCAAGCACGGCCAAAAAATGTGGAAAATACACATAGTGTTTTTCTCTTGGCTGGGTGTTTGCATCTACGTAATGTGTATTTTAATAGCAATTAAATAATAGACCCTTAATGCTTTATACTTCTGCTTTATTCTTTCTGTACTGAGGAAAGTCAATGCTATAAAAAGACACGCACTTCAGTATTGTATATTCATAGGCCATTATTCTATTATTACTGTTTAGTAAAATAACTAAATCGCAAGTGCATATTATGATCACACCTTATTTCAAGTCGCCCTCGGTCATTTGTGCCTACGAAAACATTTCGACACAACGAACGTCACTTACGACTTGTCAAGACAACGCGCAAATTAATATGCCCACATCAACCTCAAGATTATAATTACAATTATCTCGAATAATGTTCACATAATTTGCCAGTTGCGATAGTAGCTTAACTCAAATGGTAAATTACAATAACGCGTCTAAGTTAGGCAACTGTGCCCAACCTTACGACACATCGACGCAATAAATATACTGTTGAATAGAACGCGCTACCGATATGCCGCTTGCAAAATTTACTGACACAAATGAAATTGCTCACGATTTAATTGGTACTTTCGTAGGACTGTAAATGAATTATAGGGAAAGCATTCTAGCCCTAGTAACTTTCAGATTCAAATTTAAGCCATGTACATATAGCTTGAAATGATTCTTTGATGTAAGAATTAGTATAATATAATGTCTCGTTGAACAAATGCAACAGTAGATCGCATTCAATAGTCATATATTCTGATTTCCCGCAAATTTATCATTACTATATGATTACTTCAAGTTCAGCTTACGAAAAATCTAATATTCTATATAAATTTCAAGGAACCAGAACTGCCGATTGAAATGCCGATGTTAACATTAAAGAAACTTTAACGTTTATTTAAAACAGTCACAAACAAACAAGTTGACTTAACATACTGGACGCTTATACACAATCCTATCAAAGAAAATGGTAATACCGTCTCCTGTACGATGTCATATACGCTAACGACAAGACCTCCCCAGCACAGGGCGACAAATTGGAAACAATATCAAAAACCAACGAGACAGCAGCCCGGTACTCCTCGATCGGGTCACTGTAGGGCACAATGATACACAAGTGAACCACTGTAATGATACGCTACCTAGCCATCCATCCCACAGATGCGTCTTTCACCGCACTGAAAGCACTGAAAACTTTCACTGGAGGGCTGCGCGTGCGCACGGGCGACACTTCCACGATTCGAGCCACACTGCCGCCACCCGCGCCCGCCTCTCCTATAAATTCTTCACGAGACTCGTGCTGTAGCCTGGCCCTGTACGCTCGCCGCCTGACGTCCTTCGGCGGCCCTTTCGCGGATTAAACTAGTACTAACGTTCTCAACTAGATTCATCTTTTCCCATATCTGATTCAAATTAAGATACTGCCTGATTTTACACACAAGTTAAGTATACGTGTTTTATGAAAGGTTTAATAAACACGAAGGTTAAAAATAGTAACTAGCACCGATACACCTAATAAAGACCTTTTAAGATGTCATTGGATATCACAAGTGTTACATTCCATACACCTAAGTCTCTGAGCAGTTCTTTAAAGAGCTTATCAATCCACGTGGGAATTAAAACTTGGACTGTACGCGACTGTCCGCAGGCTCGCAGCCTCCGGTCGTCGCTCGATCAACCAGTCGGACCACTTGCGCCCCCCTGCACGCCTGTCCCAAACTTGAACGTCTCCACACCCAAAAACCCACCATGCTCGATCACCGTAAAGTCCAAAATGGATCAGAGCACCACGCGCATTACATTAACCGCCATTTGGTACGTCATCCCGTACAGGGTTCTCTACATATTTGGATGGACTCCGCCCAATGTGGACTTTAGGGGAGCGGGATAGAGACGCTTTTGGGTGACATTGTAGTACTGTTGGAATGCACCTGTCGGCTACCGGACACCGCGATTGCAAGCGAGCTACAACAATAATATTTACAGAGTTTCGTTAAATACGATCATTGGGACACGTGCGCCCATCCACGGGTCACCCTCGGGGCATTAGGAAGGCGATGGATGGACTAGACGCTGGGACGAGCTGCTATATCTAGATCAAGGTTTATACTTCTTCAGTCTTCACATTGAACTTCGTAAATGTTAAATAGATTTGCTCGCGACCACGTGAACGATTATTATTTATAATAGATACTTATATACAACTTAATTGATCCTTAACCAAACACACTTTATCTGTTATTTCTACAATAACTTTTAACGTGATACCATAAAAATGATAAATTGATAATAATTGAACTAAGTAGTTCCATGTTGTAACTGTTTGTATAACCAGACCTTAGGATCAAAAATTTCATTGGCACACAATCAAAATCATGCAGTATTTACTGCAGGAGGGCCTGTTGATTATGCAAAAAACCTTTTGCATAGTTATCTATACTAAGAATACTGATATAAGTTATATTATTTAAAGGTTTTGAAGAAACGGTGCAAACTTTGTGTATTTATTTAAAGGAGGCTTCAATATTAGTATTCAAGACGAGTAATCCACGTCATTTTTTTAAATGGACAGTCTTAAAAAATTTACCAAGTTAGAGTGCAGACAATAATTTGTCGTTAATAAGATGTGATGTGTAAAAAAAGCTAACCAATTTAATGTAAATATCACGTATATACATGGCAAAACCAACATATAAGAAAAAGACGTAGGTATTTGTTTTGTGTAACATGTATTGAATTGTTTATGATTACTCTTTAGTTGTACAAACGAAATGATTCATAGCAAAATAATACACTATTTTTTTTAAAAGAAGACGCTCACAGGGTTAAACAAAAAAAACTTATAAAGAAATTAACACAAGAAGCGTTTCGGAGTTCGTTCCAGTAGCTCGATACAGAATGTAATTAAACCCTTCTTGGAATCGAAGCCCGTACGCTGTCGGCTAATGGTGACACGAGGTAACAGCTCAGCCGCGTTTCCTCATTTGTACGCTCCGAAATTGAGTAAAGCAATTAGCGTTACGAACTGATTAATCAATACTATTGTAATCTATTATGCTATGTATATATATGACAAATGTTAATTTACTTCAAACCGGTATTGACCCTTGCTTCATAAACCGGGGTCGCGGGTTCGAATCCCGCGGGAAAACAACTTTGTGTTAACCTTTTTTTCTGATTGGTTAGGACACCGACGGTCAGCCAACTAACTGCATTAAATTGTCTGAAAAGTAACATGATCCATGCGTCGGATGGGCATGTAAAAAGGTCGGTCTACCCACCAACCCGCAATGGACCAGCGTAGTGAGATACGGTCCAAAAAACCGTAATGGGGAAGGCGTGTATTAGGGGAGGCCTATGTCCAGCAGTGAACTAAAGCAGGCTGATGATGGCCATAAATATATATTACAAATAATATTTTACTTTCTCATCAATCTATTTAACCAAATCTGTAAATTTCAATAAAGAGTTACAGCAGTTTTTATAGCGGTGCCATTTTTATTGCAAAATTAAACTCCACTAAAACTGAACTCCTTTGTGACCTAGCGGTAATAGCCCTCGCTGCTTGCAGGCATCGAACCTATATCTGATGGTCACAGGTTCGATTCCTGTAGGGAAACCAATTTATGTCATCTAATAAGCGAGCGAAGCGATCACTCAATAGCAATTAAATGATCCATGCACTAGATAGGCTTGTTAGAAGTCAGTCACGGTTACCAAGACTACCTTTGGCAGCTGTTACAAGTCATTTGGTTGTAAATCAATCCGGAGCCAATCCTTCACACAAAGCTTGGAGGATTGGGGGTCAACCTTATGATCAATATGAAAAATGACTATAATAAGATAAACTTGGCAACTTTAGCAAAAGCACGCATACATACTTTTAGCCACCAGCACATTACAACATATTATTGTTGCTTAGTATAAATAAAAAATTCATTCAATTGATTATCATAATTTGACCTGAAAAAATTACCGCACCGCACTAAGTTATCAGTTATTTTTAAGATACAGAATTTAGCTTAGAAGTACAAACCTAGATTTATTAAGTTTAAATCATTATCAAACATCATGTGATGTTTGTTGTATGTTGACCCTTGGTCAATAAGAATCAACTATTAAATGACAAATGCTGTTAGTATTTTTATATGCAACGTTCTACATCATGCGCTCAAGCAGTCCCTTAAGAATAAAGTTCAATTTGTCTCATACTTCGTTGAATTGCGAAGATATAAGTCATGCGCAGTGTCATTAAATGAATGGCATTTAAGGAATTTCCTTGTTTTAAAAAGGGTTATGGAGGTAACCCAATTTAAACAGAATTCCATTATTCGAGATTCCTGAGTTGCCAGCATTACATCACTATTAAATTAATCATTGTTTTTATTATTTTTTATATGACGTGTGTAACGAAAATGCTATTTTAATAGCCATTAAAATTATACACGTTAAGAAACACTTTTTTTACAGCAATACCCTTGTAAAAATTTGAATGCAACTATATTCACTCAAAATTATTCTGAATATAGCGAAGTAATCAGAGACAAAATGAAAAATAATAATTAAGGATTATAAAGTTAATAATCATTAAAGTTATTTCACAGGCAACTAACGGTACAAAATGATGCGATGTATGAAGCAGGACTGGCAGATTAAATAAATCTATACACTTTTAAAAATGTTTTATTATATATACATACACTCACAAAAAGGTTAAATATTAATCCTTTTGTAATTATCCTACTTACTGATTTTGTTTTGTTCGAATTAATTTTTTTTCCTTTATTATTTAATATTATTTATATTCATTATCATCATCATGATCAGCCTGTGTTAGTCATACACCCATATCCATTAGGGGGTTTTGGACCGTAACCCACCACGCTGGTCCAATGCGGGTTAGTAGGTGGACTTTTTACATGCCCATCCGACGCATGGATCATCTTACTTTTCAGAATATTGGGTTATCGGCCCAAATTGCCCCTACTAACTAAGAAACAACAATGAAAATTTGTTGCGTCCTCGCAGGATTCGAACCCACGACCTCCGGTTTCTAAAGCTCACGCCCACACCACTAGGCTACGGAGGTAGTCTATTATATTTGAGGCAGTTATTTATATCAATTATTTTTAATTTCTCAGAATAAATTTAAGGTCAAATTTAGGTTTTTGTTTAGTTTTGACCATGAGTGTTTTGTTTATCGTGTTAAGTGTGAGTTATTACTGCAAATAAATTCAGAATGCCAGATCTGAGCTCCACCCAAGTTGAAACTGGGCACACCCACTAACTTAGGGCCATAACATTGTGATTATCAAAGTCTGTGATACACCGAGCTGTCAAGACTTACGACGAGCTGTCGAGACTTGCAGGACAAGGACGGAAAAGAAAAACTGTGGCCAGAGATGACCGATAAATCTATACCAGTGTGCTTAGAAATCGGAACTTAACTTCTTCTGAGGTGAGAAGCAAGCTCCAAGGGGTTCGTGGAATTGCAATAAGTACAATAACTGTAAAGAAAAAACTGAAATCATCAGGTATAAATAGCCACTTGCCTGCCAGAGGCTCACTTCTCAAGACAAGGTATGTTAGTAGTTATTAGTGTCCGACCGAACTTTCGGTTTCGGTTTCGGTTTCGGCCGAGTTTCGGCCAAAAATCAAGTTTCGGCCGCAGTTTCGGTTTCGGCCAAATTTGGCCGAAACTTTTGCCGAAACCGAAACTGGTTTCAGAAGTGTATTCAATTTCAAAATAGCAGCGAAAGTTAAATGTATCATTGCAACAATCGAGCTCAGATCAGTCGATTTTAGTTCAGACAAACATTCCAAGTTTGACAAAAGAAATTGATGATTCTTCTAGAAAGGCGAGGAGGGAACAAATAGTAGTGAGTACAAAATATATACTCCTTGGTAACCAAAAAATAATTACAAATAATACTGGAAAGTGTAGCTCAGATATTTGTTGTGTTAATAAAAAAATCTTTTAGTCCCTTTACTTTTTTTCTGAATGTAGTCATTTGTTTGCTATGTGTGGCGAAATGTTCTCGAAAAAAGAGAAAACCCATGTGCGACCTTGTCATTAAAAACCACTGTTATAAAAAGTTAACAACGCAAGAGATTTAATGCGGCTCAAAGGCAACATGAGAAGAGGCTGCTCTGTCATAATCAATTGTCGCAAAGTGGGCTTCTTAATTTCGAGTAGGGAGAACGTACACGGAAGACGAACATGGTTGCAGACGTGCATCGAAGCCAGTAATCAACAAGAAACAAGTTTGGCGTGAGGTGGCGCCTTATAGAATACTGCCTCCCCATCTCTTCCTGTGGGTATCGTAAGAGACGACTAAGGAATTAAGAAACCAACGAACCACTGCATCTTTAGCTCTACGTCAATCGTACTGTCTAGGCGGTCCATTCGCTCAAGGGGGCTAAGACAAGAGAGAGGGCTTGCGGTTTGCGCAGCTTGTCCACTATAATCAAAATCACGCGCCGATGACCGTTGCTATCTTGTTTATTTGGATTCCAAAGATTCAAAAGCCCTGCGGCGATTGAGTTCTGGTGGTGGAGTTTCCAATTTAGTTATACTGGTCTCTTGTTGGCACTCGGCACGTAGGCGGCTAGACGAGAGTGGTCGCTCTATGACTCGATTCGAGGCGGGAGTACGGGTTCGGCAGCACGTCTAGTGACAAAGCAGACCTATTTAGGAACGATATGCTGCCGAATCCTGGTGTCTTTATAGAAGAGATATTAGAAGGCTGGACTCCTTCCACCTTAAATGCTTGCGGTCTATCCTTCGGATCAAATGGCAGGACTATATATCCAACGCAGAGGTTCTGCGGCGCACTGGCATGCTTGGCATGGAAGCTACACTAATGAAATGCCAACTTAAAGGGTCTGGGCACGTCCTGCGCATGGATGATCGCCGTTTGCCAAAAGCAGTGTTTTATTCTGAACTTAGTGTTGAAAAAAGGAAACCGGGAGGTCAACTCCTAAGATATGAAGACGTTTTGAAACACCACTTGAGTAATTGCGAGATCGCACCAGAGAAATGGGAAGAGCTTGCCTATGCGAGGCCGAAATGGCGTGTTGATACTCTGACTGGACTTAAGAAGTTTGAAGAATCTCGTCTTAAAGATCTGGAAACCAAGCGTGTGCTCCGGAAAACCCGCCCAAAGGTCACCTATACATACACTTATAATACTTCAGGAGTCCTTTATTGTACGCAGTGTGATCGCACTTTTAAGACCAAAATCGGATTTGCAAGTCATGATCGGGCTCATCAAAGAAATAAATAGCAGAGGCCACCGTTGTCTAATATTTTCGGACTCACAAGTGATATTGTTGATTGATTACCTGGAGCATGGAACCATCATTACAGATTATGCAGCTTTAATACCGCCAATGATAAAAAAGAGGCAAACTATGAACGGGCGAGCTGTTTCATCTTGACAACGTACCGGCACATTGGTTGGCATTAGCGATGGCCACCGTTCATCATGCTAGCGTACAATTTGTTGAGCATCCCCCTCTTCACCAGATCTGGCGCCTAGCTATTTTTCATCTTTTCTCCAAATTGATACAATACTTAAGATAAAACATGTGTTAAAACTATTTATAACAAGTAAACGATGCCGTGGTGACCTTTTTGCAGGACCAAGACAATCCTTTTTTTGAAGGAATTGAAGCATTGGAAACTTGTAACGCTGAACTTGGTGTGTAGGTGGACTCAGAGATTATGTAGAAAAATAAATAATTAAGCTATCATAGTCATTATATTCTATCTCATTTTTACTTTTTAATTCCCCCTCGGAACTACAAATACAAACCAAAGTATTAAATAGTAAGATTTCAAAATACCAATACTTAGTTTTTAATGCAACAGTCACAATTACTAATTTATTTATTAATAACTCATATTGCTATAAGAAATTTACTTAAAAAAAATTATATATTTTTAATATTTTATCACACAAAAATATTATAAGCAACTGAAATAAACAATTACCACACGTTTAATACACTGTCTCCATTCCATGACTAAAATAAAGCAAAATAATAGGCATAAAAGCTCCATATTTTAGTATTTTAAGAATTTTTATACTTGATCACGTGAGTTTCGGTTTCGGTTTCGGTTTCGGCCGAAACTGAAGCCACGGCCGAACTTTCGGTTTCGGTTTCGGTTTCGGCCGGAAAAACAGTTTCGGTCGGACTCTAGTAGTTATATATATTAGTATATAAGTAGCTAGAGTCAATTTTACTAGCAATCACTATAACTGGAATGACGACGCTTGAATTCAAGTTTTATTCGATTTTCGGGCTTCAGTCCAGAGTTTGCCTGAAGCCTGAAGATCGACGGATTAAAGTGTGGAGACGCCATGGAGAGA